>WAAF01010258.1:5074-15140 GCA_013400475.1 Tricholaema leucomelas | reverse complement strand
CAACCCCTAATATCCTGTGATCCTGTGAGGGAGGTTCTTTTCCCCATCTACTCTGCCCTAGAGAGGCCTCATCTGGAGTACTGTGTCATAGAATCATAGAATAGAATCAACCAGGTTGGAAGAGACCTCCAAGATCATCAAGTGCAACCTATTAACCAGGCCAATCCATTGATCCAGACCATGGCACCAAATGCCCCATCCAGTCTTGAACACCTCCAGGGATGGCGACTCCACCACTTCCCTGGGCAGTCCACTCCAAAGGTAAATCACTCTCTCCTTTGAATGACACTGGAGTCTCCGTCTCCAGTGTCATTCAAAGGCTACTTGGACATCATCCTGTGTGACCTGCTTTAGGTGAACCTGTTTTGGCAGGGGAAGTTTGACTAGATGATATCCAGTAATGTGACAGAGACAGGACCTATCAGTCATAAAAAAGTGTGGGGGGCAGGGGACACCCAAACCACCACAGTCATTGTCACGGAGGGGCTGTAGGCCCAAAAAATAGGCTTATTTCTATTCCTCACTTTGCTTTTGCCCTGCCTGGGCATGCTGGCCTACCCCAGACAGAGGTAAACACGTTGAAGGCACATAGTGGGGACAGTGGGCCTGGCGCCACGATGTCTGGTCTGCTCAGGGCCCACAGGGTAGTCACGTTGCATAAGCTCATGCATTGAGTGTGTGGCTTGCTCCTGCTCTTCCCATATTTGGGCGCACTGGACCCGTGGACCTTTCCAAATTTGGTATGTCCCTGCCTGCTGCCAGAAGCCTGTTGGACAGTGCTATGGCCGACAAACCCATCAGTCTCCATACATTGCTTATAAATGGGGCAATCTAAGTAAACAAGGGACCCCTTTTTGCCTTTGGGCCTTTTGCCTTTCTCCACCCGTCTGACTTCTGCCTGAGGCCATTGCCTTTGTCCCACGGCAACCTGTATCGATCCAGTGGATGATCAAGCAAGGCGTTCCCGGCAGCTCGCTACCTTCACCTACTGCTTCAGCCTGATCTTCTCAGACAGCGCGCCCCAAAACCCCAAGAACTGTTGTCCCCATGGGAACCAACTCCATGACTTCCATCATCTTATATTTGGGGACCACAGATTCTACGAGTCTGATTTGTGAGTACTCAACTCTCTTATTCAAGTTGCAAAGGAACTTTATTGACTCCTCCAGTGGCACTTTCTGCCACAAGACTCTCTGGCCGGAGCTTCTCTAAAACCTATACCAAATTGTTTAATTCAACTGTACATAGGCATTCTGTAGAGTGATTTCACTAACAGTGTACAAAGGAGTTGTGTGGGTTGATTGTACATAAGTTTGGGGAAATTTTTTGTATATATTAATAAATTACTTAATGACATTCAAATCGGCCTTGGATCTCCCCAAAAATTCAAATTAAACCCCGCGACAACAGTGATGAATGAAGCCAGGATTTAAATCTATTCTTCACAGATGTGAATACATGTTGCTAGTGTTTCTTCCCAATGTGGCATTTCTGTATCAGAAATACTTTGACTCTACCTCATTTCAGTTTTGGTGCAAACTGCTCCCAAGGAGTACAACAAATGTAATAGGTTAAAGTTCACACTAGAGCCAGCAGTGTGCCCAGGTGGTCAAGAGAGCCAGTGGCATCCTGGCCTGTATCAGGAGCAGAGTGGCCAGTAGGACAAGGGAGGAATTCTTCCCCTGTACTCAACACTGTTCAGGCCACACCTGGAGTACTGTGTCCAGTTCTGGGCTACTCAATTCAAGAGAGATGTTGAGATACTGGAACATGTCCACAGAAGGGCAATGAAGCTGATGAGAGGCCTGGAACACAAACCCTATGAGGGGAGGCTGAGGGAGCTGGGGGTGTTTAGCCTGCAGAAGAGGAGGCTCGGGGGTGACCTCATTACTGTCTACAACTACTTGAAGGGAGGCTGTAGCCAGGTGGGGGTTGGTCTCTTCTCCCAGACAACCAGCAACAGAACAAGGGGACATAATCTCAGGTTGTGCCGGAGGAGGTCCAGGCTGGATGTTAGGAGGAAGTTCTTCCCAGAGGGAGTGATTTGCCCTTGGAATGGGCTGCCCAGGAAGGTAGTGGAGTTGCCATCCCTGGAGGTGTTCAGGAAAAGCCTGGATGAGGCACTTAGTGCCATGATCTAGTTTATTGGGTAGGGCTGGGTGCTAGGTTGGACTGGATGATCTTGGAGATCTCTTCCAACATGGTTGATTCTATGATTCTAGCAATACTGCTCAAGTTGCTTTCTCTCTGTGCTTGAACACAGCAGTGTCAGAAGCCTTGCCCTGCCACGCTGACATATAGCATATACGCACACCAAGCTGCCCCAGACTTCAGGCTGGACAGACCTCTGGCAAACTGGAGGTGAAAGGCCTGGTGTAGGTCTTTTTGACTGAAGATTATGTTGAGTAGAATAGAATCAACTAGGTTGGAAGAGACCTCCAAGATCATCCAGTCCAACCTATCACCCAACCCTATCCAGTCAACAAAATCATAGCACTAAGTGCCTCATCCAGTCTTTTCTTGAACACCTCCAGGGACGGTGACTCCACCACCTCCCCGGGCAGCCCATTCCAATGGCAAATCACTCTCTCTGTGAAGAACTTCCTCCTAAAAAGATTTGGCTGTGTGGTTTTGAAAGCCAAGGCAGTGTTCTTGGATATCTGAAACAGCATCTCATATCTTCTTCCATCTACTGTTCTCACATCCAGAGTTTGTAGTTTTTGTTTGTTGGTTTGAGGGTGGTTTGTTTGTTTGAGTTTTGGCTTTGCTTTTGCTTCTGTTTTTGTTTGGATGGGGTTTTGTTTGTTTGTTTCAAAAGACAGCAACAAAATACATGGTGGAATAAATCTTTATTACTTAAGAACTACCTTTTTCTGAGATACACCTCAGCCATGGAGGAACACTTTTTCCCAGTACAAAAGAATGTTGCAAAATCATTTGTCATTTACTGTGCATTTCTGCTTGCTACCAAGCAGGAAAAGTTGAGTACCTAGTACCCTATACATGCACATACTGCAACATGAAGAGATTTACAGTAAGACATAGCAATAACAAAATTTACTGCTAATCACTTATTTTCCTTCTCAGTGGGAGAGTAGTGGGAGACTAGAGGGAGACAATTGCCATCTGAGTGTGGCTTCTTCCATGACCAAGCTGCAGGACTTCATACTTTATTTGTCCTCTGCCTCCTGCTTCCACAGTAAAAGGAAGTTTTACAATGAGAATGTTTGTGATGTAACTTAATCTACACTAAGCTTACTCTAACCTCTATCTAAATGTATGCAACCTCTGCATAAATACTTGTTGCAGAGATCATTAAGCTGTTGGTTATAATTGAAAGAACACTGTGAATACAGAGAACAGTTTCAGTGAAATTCACATTCAGAACATCCAGGCTATCTTGCCTTATGATCTCCTAGAGCCAGATCCCCTCTAAGGAGCACACTCAGATATGGCTTCACTGCATTTCCTCACAGCTCCCTATGTCAAGTCTTGCAGGGACACCCTGATAAAAATAAAGTTGGGCATGAATCAGGCAAAGCAAAGCAAGGCAAGGCAAGGCAAGGCAAGGCGAGTGTTACACCACTGGACAAAATTATGTTTTGGGGGGAAAACAATTTAGAAAGTGTTCTGCCAGAAATTCCAAAACAACTTTTCAAAACAGTTTTGCTAGACACGGAATCCCAGTGGTCATCACTGAACAAGGGGAGTACTTAAAGGTCTGTGCTGTGGCTTTGAATACATGAGCCTTTCAGCTCAGGATGAATCTAGCAATATCCACTGAAAAGATAGTTGTCTGAGATTGAGAAACATTGAAATAAACTTACCCCTTAGCTTGCTGCATAGGACAGAAGAGACACCTGAGGGCAAAGCTAGATGAAACAAACAAAAACCAGGCAATTAAGCTGATGCAGCTGAGTAAAAGCAGAAAGAACTGGAGAGAAAGATGTGGGAAAGAAATAACTGGTTGTCATAGGGGTGGTTGTGCTTCCCCTTGCCAGACTAAATGATATGCATTTGGGTATATTAAGAGCAAAAAGAAAAGAATAATTTGGTTGGTTTAGCAAATACTCAATGCCATGGATGCTGCAAAGAATGACCAGGAGTGTACCTTTGTGGGTACAGACAAGTACAGTTGGTCGGGTCTGCTTCACTTGCATGCCATGCCGGACGCAGACCAGAGCTATTTAAATGCAACAGCTCAGAGCTGTGCACAGGCTGAATGTGATTATTCAGCTCTTGGGAGAGAGCTGGTTTTGTGTCTTGGCATCAGCAAGGGCAGAGATAACAAAGATGTGTCTGCCTACACCATTCATGCAGATACAGCTGATAACAGCTCTGAGGCACTCAGAATTTATAGCTTGCCTTTACACAGAAATTTTTTGCACAGATGCTTTTCTGACTTACTGTTTATAACATCAACAGGCATCTCATCAGCTGGCTGGGAATATGACAGTTCAGTCCAACCAAGAGTTGCCACAAAACTTTGGTATAAACATAATTGTGTTATAGTACCTTAAAAAGTTATACATTGAAATCTATACTACTTAAGCTATGAATATTTTTTTATACTGGTAACTGCCTTAGTTCAGAAAAAAAGCAGGCCGTGTACATGCTTGGAAAAGATTAAGCCTTCCTGAGGAGAGCAAATCAGCTAACAGACAGCAAGAGAGAAGTAATATTAGATGGCATACTCCCAAGGGGAAAAGAGGTTGTCCAAGGATGGCCTGCTTTTCTCTGAGCCGTAGCTGACTCAGGAGGCACGGTCTGAAGGAGAAGGAAGTACAGAATCACAGAATCATAGCATCAACCAGGCTGGAAGAGACTTCTCAGATCATCCAGTCCAACCTATCCAATCCAGCCCTGTCCAATCAACTAGACCATGGCACTAAATGAAGTGTGCCTCATGCATCTGTGAGTACTCTGAGCCATGAGTATGAGAAATGCAGTGCAGCCAGATGGGCTAAATGGCTTCCCACGGTCATGCTGGCCATCCTGTGAGAATAGCTGAAGAGGCCATGGTACTCTGCACCCTTTTGTATTATCAATGTGATAGCATCAGAACACCTCATGCAAAAAAGTTTGGAAAATTATTCCTTGAATGAGCCAAACCTGAGGGCAGAGTTGGTCTGCTTTTGAAGCCACACTGAGCGTCCTCATCGAGTCAGCAGAGGGAGCTTGAGTTCAAGCAGGAGTTTCAACCGTCTGAATCACGGTTCTAACTCTCAACAGATGGGTAGATTTTTACTGAAGGGTTTGCCTTACAATGTCTGCTGTGTAAGGCACAGAATCTCTTTGGGCTTGGGTTTGGGTTTTGGGGTTGTTTTCTGAATACCCAGAGGCATGACTCTGTACGTGACTCTGTCAAGGTGTATTTTGCATGATCTGTTTTCGGTAATGTACTGTCATCAGCGACAGCAGCAAGTAAGCAGTGCCAGCTATCCTGTTAAGCACTATTAAAATGAAAAGCTAGCACATTCCCCCAGGAAGATTTTTTTTTTTTTTCATCTATGTGTTACCACAAACACATTTTAAAAAAACAAAAACCAAAACCCCTTAATATTTGATCCTCTAAGCTGCTATTTTTATAAATAGAAAATAACGTGTTATTTGAAAATAGAGGAGTAATTGCCTGTAGAAGCATTTGCATTCTGTCTTCCACATTGTCACACCTCCTGAGAAACAAACAAATTATTATGGATTGCTTGTTCCTTTCATGCCTTAGCCTCATTCCACTACTGTAGCACCTTCGCTATTCGTCTAAATATTAATACCTTCATCTGATTTTGGCTCTTTGAAAGGCCTGCTTTGCTTCAAAACCAAGAATATCTACTCTCTGGGATTTTTTTTAAATACCTCTGCCTGAGTTGTCATCTTACCACAGCTCAAGATCATGCAAAGAATATTTGAGATCTCATACTATGGATTATGCAGACATGTCACATCTGGAAGGCTCTCGATGAGAGGAAAAGCTTGCCTGAAGACTAAGGAGAAGATATTTATCTTCGTGGTGGGAGAAAATGGAAGTTTTCTTTAAAGAGAGGTTTTTGCCTAGAAGGTTTCTTAATGGAGCTTGGGAGTCGTACATGTGTAGGACAAAAATAAAGCAAAGCAGTTTGGCATGCCCTTATCTTTTCACCATCTTTGATCAATATTATTACTGCTTTCATTTGAGGAGTTCACGGATCATGGCCTAAACAAATATGCTTGTCAGTTACTCATGATGTTTGTCTTCTGAATAAATCAGTTTAAAATGTGGTGAGACTTTTGCAACGACTCTTAGTTACGTGACATTGGAATCAGACAGAGTGTGTCCTTTTGGTGTGCTTTGCTTTTTGTGGCAATCAGGAGTTGTCTTCTCATATAGATGCTGTTTTGAGTGGCTTGAGTGACCCTTCTGAGCTCCCACTGAACTGAGTAGCAATGGTACTAGAAATTTGCTTTTATTTAGGAACACACCATGACAGCTCTACAGCATATATGCTTCCATTAATGGAGGTTGAGGCTGACACTGATACAAAAACTGCAGCCAAAAGAACTGCTGCAAGGAAATTAAGGATAAAACTAGCACCCCACGTTACCCAGCTACCATCTGTTAAGACTGGGACATCTTCAAAACAGAGCATTGTTGGCAACCTCTCTGCCTATCACTGTGGCTATCATTAGTTACTTGCACTTTAACTGAGCAGGTGGGGAAGTTAAGATGGCAAGACTGACCTGCTTCTCAAAAAACGTTTCTTTCTGGTTTCTCTTATTAAAAAGTTTAAATACCATGTTTGGTTCTGGTGACTTTTTTTTTTTTTCCTTCTTATACTCTTCCCATGTGGTTCAATGTATAGGATAAAAAGTCTGTGTCACTGTGTAGTGGTGTTAATATTAACTTGATAATCCATAAAGATCACAGCAATGCCCAGTAGACATGAACTAATCCTGCTTTCTTGACCTACAGGCGTTGGGTTTTAACTAAAGGGCTGGCAGGTAATTCAGCCAGAACATGTTCTGACACGAAGGCTAATGGGAGTGGAGCAATACAAAACCAGCAAAAGACAGAAACAAAAACATTTCACAGGGGAAATGCAGATCTAACCTTCTTCTTCAAATGTTGAAGTTACACTTTAGTTTAGAAATTCTTTTCTCCCAGATGAGTTGCATTTCAGATTACAGTTTGTTGAGAGGAAGGTGTTGACCTGCTGTTCTTCAAACATTTTTCTGACAGTTAAAGATGTTTTGAAACACTTAAAATAGTCGGCAAGTTTCTGACTGGCCCCATTTCTGAGATTTGCTCTGGGCAGGAGGGATTTGCTCATTACAAGAGGGATGTTGAAGTGCTGGAGCGAGTGCAGAGGAGGGCAATAAAGCTAATGAAGGGCCTGGAGAATAAATCTTATGAGGAGTGTCTGAGGGAGCTGGGGCTGTTTAGCTTGGAGAGGAGGCTGAGGGGACACCTCATCGCTGTCTACAACTACCTGAAAGGACATTGTGGAGAGGTTGGTGCTGCTCTCCTCTCACAGTGATATTACAAGAGGGAATGGCCTCAAGCTGCAACTGGGTAGGTTTAGACTGGACGTTAGGAAACATTTTTTCACAGCGACAGTGATCAGGCTGCCCAAGGAGAGGGCTGGCTCACCAGCCCCGGATGTGTTTAAAAGTTGTTTGGATGTGTGCTTAGGGATAAGGCTTAAGGTGAACATTGTAGAGTAGGGATATCAGTTGGCCTTGTTGATCCTGAGGGTCTTTTCCAATATGAAAGTTTCTGTGTGATTCTGTGATTTTAAGGACCACTACATCTATTCATGTGATAGTAGAGAGGTAGTGAGTCACAGTAGAGGGGATACTGTCTCCTACAATACTTTTTTCATTTGCAGCTGTCACCTTATTATTCAAGAGGTGATCATGCATAGCTGAAATGGAGTGTTCTCACCTTAAGGCTTGCACTTACCATTCCCTGTGGTGTAGCATGCTGAGAGTGCATCTGCAAATGGAACAGACATCAGAGACCTGCCAAGCAGAGGATGATGCCTATAGATACATGGATAGGACTGGCTCAGGAAAGCCACTGACACACTACCAACTTCATTATGCTATCCAGAACACTAATTTATTCTCCTTTCCCCTGCATTTCCCTGATAAGTCCCTGAGGCTGTGAAAGGAGACCTGCTGCTGCCATGGCACAAACCATGGATGATGTATGGATTTTTTAGAGTTTATCAATCTCTCTTGTTGGCATCACCTTTGAATAGACAGCAGTTACAGGTGTACTGTGGCCAGTGTAATTCAGTTCTAGTAGCCAATCTGTGGGAAATCAAGTCTCTGTTTCAAGAGAAATGAAGGCTTCTGCTTCATTCACAAACTCTAGAGCCACTTGATTTGACAGAAGGGCACAGTAGGAGGAGCGGAAGTGGAGTGATTATCAACACTCTTTCAACAACAGCTCATTATTAGATGAGCTTGAGCAAAGTACAAAGCCATGCTTTTCAGCTCTGGGTAAAACCCCTCTCCCTATACAAACAAAAGTACAACTAACTAATCTCACCTTGCTGACCAGAACTTTGACACTTAACCACTGCAGTTACAGATTCAGTTCTCTTACCTCTATGGTGCAAAGTCAGTATCTACTGCTAGGCATGACTGATTAACAATTGCTCAGGACAGTACATCTCCTTACCTCCTGGGAAATTGTTTGCTGTCCTGAAGTCTTCTGCTGATTCTTGCACAAGCATTCTTTAGCTGCCTTTTTATTTTTAATATATGAACAGTAGGTACATTTAACTGGAAGTAATCCTGAAAATTGCAATGTTTTCTTTCTCAGACCATTAACTGAGCTCAGCTTGGATAACCTTGTGGATACAAAGATAACTTACCTTCTCCCACATCAGTAGGCTGAGAGGGGACATTGGGTATATTGCCAAAGGTTATTATAGAATGTAATCTGAGCTGGAAGGGACCGTAAAGATTATCTAGTTCCAATACTCTGCCATGGGCAGGGACACCTCCCACTATACAAGGTTGCGCAAAGCCTCACCCAGTTTGGTCTTAAACGCTTTCAGGGATGAGGCATCCACAGCTTCTCTGGGCAGCTTGTTCTGGTTTCTGACCACACTCCACCTAATCATTGATGTAGAGGGTGACACCCTCTTCACCTTTCCCCTGCCTATCTTTCCTAAAGAGCTTGTTTCCATCCATTCCCACGCTACCCTGATAGTTCAGTTCAGGATGCAGAAATCTGTATAAAACCCAAGCAATTGAGTTGATTCTCATGTACCTTAAATAAGCAAGCAGCTTTAGGCTGTGATGCAGAATGTATATGATTTACACCTGTACAATTTACAGGTGAAGCAACACTTGTGCCAGAGACATAAAATCAGTATACAGTTGCTTGTATTTCCAATAGCTTCCTGCAATAAAACTGTTGTGAGACAGCTAAGATTAACTGTAAACTTTAGCAAATCTATAATTACTATACTGGTATTAAGATAAGTTATCTTCTAACAATCCTGACTATTTTCAATCATGAAGAAGCAGAGTACCAATTTTTCACCATGTGTATTGTTCACAGAGAGAGTGATTGGCATTGGAATGGGCTGCCCAGGGAGGTGGTGGAGTCACCATCTCTGGAGGTGTTCAAGAAAAGACTGGATGAGGCACTCAGTGCCATGGTATAGTTGACTGGATAGGGCTGGGTGATAGGTTGGACTGGAGGATTTTGGAGGTCTCTTCCAGCCTGGTTGACTCTGTGATTCTATATGCAACATTATTGGTATTAGTGAGAACTGATGGAGGAAGTCCCACAGGTAAGTGCTGGGATGGGAGAGCTATAGGCTGTTCAGGAGGAAGATTGCAGGAGAGAACTTTTTTTGTAAGTACTCAGTTAAGTGGCTAGGAAAGATATCATAGAATCATAGAATCATAGAATGGTTTAGGTTGGAAGGGACCTCAAGGATCATCCAGCTCCAACCCCCTGCCACAGGCAGGGACACCTCCCACTAGAGCAGCTCGCCCAAGGCCTCATCCAGCCTGACCTTAAACACCTCCAGGGAGGAAGCATCCACAACCTCCCTGGGCAACC
>WAAF01010256.1:6965-20711 GCA_013400475.1 Tricholaema leucomelas | reverse complement strand
CTGAGAGAAAGGGCAGTCCAGAGGCTTGTCCACTTGCTCTCTTTCAAAAGACTTCGAGGCTGGTTAAGGCCTATCAAGCTGCAAAAAGGGGGTGCTTGAGGTGGAAGCTGTTCAAAGCAAGGACGGTTCTGTCCCTCAGGCGCTTGTCCTTTGGAGTGCCAGGGGACTCTTTCTGCAGGAACTGTCCAGGCAGGGGAGAACTCTAAGGCAGGAACCCCCAAGGCATGGAGTACTCCCAATATTTATACTCTTCCTAGACAAAGAGCTGAGTTACCACCTCCTGGGTGCGAAGACCACAGCCAATCCCCAGCCCGATTCCAGCTTGGGCACTGCACAGGGCACCCCTCCTGCTGGAAGGGCTCTTTGCTCCGCTCCCTTCACATCTGTAGGGCAGGGGAGGAAACAAGTTTTTGGCGCCTTTTCCTCTCCCATTCAAACCACAGAGGGAGAGGGATTTGGGGGTATACAGGACTCCAGGACAGTAACCCAAAGGTTTCTTTGAGGAAGAAGTGAAACAGGACTGCTGATAAACGTGTGTGCATGGTGGGGAGGAAATAACTGCTGCTTTCAAGTTCGCTGCAGGACACTTTTTCTAGGATTCATTTTCCCTAATTTTAGCCATGTAGCCAAACTGGATTGTGTTGGCTCTGCCAGAATCTGATAAAGACAGAGTGGCAGAGCCCCTACACATTATGATTGAGACTTCTGACTGACTCCTCTTCCAGCAGAGTTGACCAGAGTTGACCAGAGGCAGTCTAGAGTAGAACATATTAAGACCACAAGCACACTTTTTTTGAGAATGACAAATAGGTGAGATGAATTCTACTCTGCATTTTCTGGTTTTGCTTATTTGAAGGTCTGTGGTGCATGTGAAAGCTGGAAGCTATTTCAGAGAAAAACTATACCTAGAAATAAACCCGTCTCATTCTATTCACAGTGGAGAACTGCTGTCCCCAGACAATGTCAGTGTGGCAAGTTGCAATATAACATGTTTAAACTATCAGGGATAAACCACAATTTTCCTTGAAATGGTCCAACGAGGAGCAATCATGGAATACATAATGATCAAAAAGGGGGATAGTTCATGACTTGTACCCTCTTTAGATAAACAGGATAAAGTTCAGCATTATGTCACTGTGTTGGGTGATTTAATAATAAACAGACTCTCTGAAACCTCTCTGTAATGCTCTTTCTTACTGGTTGTCACTGTTCATAATGAAATAAAATGTTTCATCATTAATACCCGTCATCCTTTATTCAATAGCAAGGGCAGATCTGCCTGCTGTAGCTGTCATCTTCTATTCTCCTCTCATTTCTATTTCCATCGTCTTTGTGAGTTAGAGCTGGATTTCACAAAAAGGTCACGGAAAGACCTACCACTTTTACTAGATGGATTGCCAGATACATAAACAAACCTCTTTTCTCTTTTGTTTTCTTTTTTTTTTTTTTCTTTCGTATTTCCCTAATGCCTTTCAGTGGAGCAGCAGGAAGAGTAGCTAGACAAAAAATGGTGAGGTGCAGTGAAAACACTCTGCCAGGAGAATTTTTATATTCTGAGCTCAAACCTCACAAGCTGCATAAATTACCACTTGTAAATGAAAAAGGGGGAAAAAAAAAAGGTAGAGATATTGAGGTGATTATGTGCATTAGTGTGGCAGAATCCCCTTTGAGGGTCAACCTTTCAAACAAGGTGTCTGCCAGGTAATGTCTAACTTGTCCTGCTTTGGCATGAGGCAGCTTGTGTGTTGCTGCACCTTTTCAACAGCCTGACAGAAGCTGTCATTAAAAGAGGCAGTGAACTCAGGAAGTGGCATAGAAATCTCATTGTTTTGGCTCTTAAAGCTCTGCAGCTTTCTTTGTACTCTATTCCACCTCTCCTGTACATTTAGTGATGGTTTTTCATGGTCTGGAGATAAATGGTCTTGAAATACTTGGAAATACTGCTGTCTTTACAGGCAAAGCATGTAGTGCTGACCAAAGACCTGAAGACAAATCAGCTTTGACCATAGCCAAAGTGAAAAGGGGTCCTTCTGATCATTGTAACATGGTCTGGCAGTACCTTCAGTTAAGGTGTCTTCAGAGCAGGCAAATCTAGGCTTTCCATCTAAGTATTTTGTGCTCAGAGCTCAGATGAGGATGAATCCCATAGAATGACACTGTCATGGTGAGCAACCTACCAAAATGGTGGTGCCACAACACAGAAGAACTAAATTACGATTTTTTAAAAACATAATTATAAATTAACCAGAAGATGTTTTCCACTGCTAAAAAATAAAATATATCACTATTTTATGACCTTTATGACTATACTAATATATATACTGTACTGTACCTCCAACATCACTGGTTTTAACCTGAAGAGTGTATGTTGTGTCCTCCATCATCTGCTCATCATTTATAACAGCTGGCATCTCACACTCAAGACTTCCTCTGTCATTTTTCAGCTTTGACAGCCATTCACCATATGTAAAAGTGGCCACTTCTTGATTAGTCAAGTTCTTCAGGGTAATCTGTGGAGAGTCATAATAAAGGAAAACTTCAGCTAAACTTCAGCTGCAGTTTGAATGAGAGCAAAGATTAGACTTATAAAGCACATGGTCGAACACAGGTAGAGCTTGGTCGTAGCTCAAAAACCTGTACTGAGCTCTTTGGGGATAGCTGGGTCTCTCTCCCGAGGACAGTGTTTGCTGTAGTGACTTGTCCTGAGAAATGTTCCTCATAATAATGGACTTTTTCACGCATGAGGTAAAGCATAGGAAGAAACAAAACTCATCTCTGAGTCAGGCCTTTCCTGGAAGCCAGTATGGAATTCACTCCAAAGAAGTAACTGACAGTTTTAAAAAACTTCACAACCTCTTCTTGAAGCATACAGTATCTTTCTTTCCCCTGCCCCTGTGCAGAACACACAGCAATCATTGCAGAGATATGGAAACGAACCCCAGACAAGTTAAAGCAATGCGCGGGATAAAATTAGGCAAGCACAACTTAATGTTTCACACACTTCTCCCTCTATGAGAAGGTGACAGAACAAACAGTATGCAACAGATATTAGTCACACTGTCTAATGTGTCACGGGAAGAAGCTGAGATGTTGTGGTGATAGGAACAGAATATGAACCTATTTAGAGCAAGCCAGTGAGCTGCTCCAACTAACATCTGATAAAATACCCATTTTCATGTGTCCTGTTCAACGCGGGCTCAATGGAACATCAGTCCACTGGGAGAAAGGCATCTTGTCAAAAACCTGGCAGTAAATTCTCACTAAACTGCAGGGAGTTGGAGTGAAGGGAGGAGGCAGGGCTGTAAATTACCAATTCTGTTAACACTTAACAGAAAGAGAGACCATACCTGAATGTAGCAGTGCATCAGCAAACAGTGTCTTGCAAGGTACATCTCTGCAAAGACCACGGAAACATCAGCCCAGACATGTCGAGGAAGCGTGACATGTTATCAGGAGGAAGTGAAACACAGAGTCATGGAAAATGTTAAGTTAAAAGGGACACTCAGAGCTGTCTGGTCCCATCTTCTGCTCCAAAGATGATTAACTGCCAGGCTACGTCCAACCAAGTTTTGAAAAACTTCAAGTGTAGAGATTCCCCCAGCATCTCCACTTCCCCACCTGAGGGCTGCATCACTCTCATTGGGAAAACATTTCCTCCTCATATGCAATAAGGAATTTCCTGGTTGCACGTAGTGCTCAGTGTCTCGTTTCTTTTCACTGTTCATCTATGACAAGAGACTGGATCTATGGTCTCTGTAGCCTTACTTTAAGCATCAGAAGACTGTATTCCTTTTTCAGCCTTCTTTTCCTTCAGGCTTCAAACCCCCATCTACTTCAGTGTCTCCTAGCTACATGCTTCAGCCTCTTGATGATTTTAATGACCTTCTTCTGCACTCTCATATATCATCCCAAGAACCTTGTAACACTTATCTTTGAATAAAATGTGCACAGATTCTGTCCTTGATCTACCTGTATCCCAGCCCATGGCCTTCTGCTGACCTCAGCCAAGTTTTGCTGCAGCCTTTAGCAGTTCAAAAGATGAACATTGTTCCAGGACATGAAAAGGATTTCCCAGAGAACTTTAGCTACACCAAAGCTGAAGCAGTAGCTGTACTATTTGTATATTGTACAGTTCCATGGGTAGGACACTCATCTGGGGTTGTGTCTCTGCCTGGTGCTAAACAGGGATCTGTAACAGCAACTTCACCCCAGAGGTACAGTGCTTTGGGGGCTATTCAAGGTGTCCCACTTTTCTAAAAAAGACACTTATTCACAGCTGGGAGCACTATTACTTTGTGGTAGAAAAACTGCTCTATGAGTCAAGAGATTTGGATGAAATCCTTGCTTTGAAGTAAGAACAAATTAGCATTCCATCACCTTGGCTGGTGGTTTTTTTTTTGCTAGAGCACAGACCAGAAGGAAATCTTCACTCTTGCAGATACGTGAACAACATCTACATCCCCTTAGGAATCCAATCTAGAAACTTTTATTTGACAAACATGCCAATTTGAATTGTGAATAATCTCAGACTGATTGAAAATACCTTCCCCCCCCTCCCCATAGTGAACAAATTGTTGCTGGAAAAGGTTTGGCAAGCTGTACCTCTGCACTGCTCCATTTGACAGTGACACTGTTAGTAGCAAAATGCCCTGAGCAAAGCTCTCAAGGAAGTATCAGTAAAGCAGTGGGAGGTAGAAGCAGATTAGAGTTGCCAGCTGGAGATGATCAGCTGGAGATGGATCAGATCTTTCACAAATAACCAGGCCATGCCCAACACTCTGTCTGGGAGAAACAGTCTGGCTGCTAATGTTGCCAGAGCAAAAGGCCCTCTCTTGCCACATCAAGCCCCTCACCAAGGAGAAGTGATCTCATTCACTTGCAGTTTCATGTAAGCAGCTAGCACATAGAGAGAGAGCAGCTTTTGCTATCTTATTCTGGAGTGGTTCTGGAGTGTTGTTCCAGAGAGTACAGACAAGAGAAACAGATTATTTTTACAAGCTTTGTTTGCTTAGAGAAGGTCACACCAAGGGATGTGGAAACATCAGGAAACCTGTGGCAGGCTGATTGCTCAGTCACAATGTGAGTATGATGTCTGTCTTACCTAGTTTCAAGGTTTAGGCCTGGGCTGGCCACTAACAAATGACAGATACTCTCTTCCCCTCTCCCTTTCCACAGGGGAAGAGAATGGAACAAGGCAGAGAGACCTATCAGTTAGGAACAAAAATAAAACAGCTTCAACAAGATAGTAATAATAAAAATAAAATACACTGAAAAGAAAATAATGGAATATATACAAGTACATGAAAGAACGATATTAAATTGTCCCAGAGTCCAGAATGGTCACAGTGGTGGTCAGGAACAGGATTCAGGAGCTGGATGTAGGAACTAGATTCAGGAAAACATAGACTGAGATCAAAGCAGAACAGAGTTCTCCTTGGACGCCAGTTACAGAAGGAGAGAGCCTGACCCTCATAATCTCTCAGCTTTGTACTGAGTATGATGTACATGTAACAGAATATTTCGTTGGTTCAAGTCACCTATTCTGTCTGCTCCTCACTGCAAGTGCAGCCCTTTCACTCACATACAACACTTTCACTTACAAGCCCCCAGTGTGCTGCATGAGATTTAGCAGTGACCTTGGGCTCCATAGGAACAAGTGTAAGCAAGTGTAAGCCTTTCTGCACACCAATCCTTGGCAGTAGCTATAAATGTGGAGTGGTATCACTGCTATAAGCAGACAGTATCTGCAAATATATGCTGTTAACTTCAGGAAGTCCAGTTGCTTAGAAGAGACTGATATGAAAAGCAAAATCTCTAGAGAGGGAATTGGTTCTGTTCTACCTCAAACCAGGACACCCAGCATGAGCCTGCTGAACATCAGGCAGCCAGATAAAGCACTTCATGTCTGCCTTCCCTGTAGTCAGTGGCTGGAGATGAGTATCACCAGGGAAGTAATGTGTCCCACCCAAGCTAGGAGCAGGCAAACAGCCATTTGAAGTATCTCTTCCTCTTGAGGGCCCAAGAGCTTGGTGGAAAGGTGGAAGCTCAGAGCAGATTTTTCGATGACTAAAATAGCACAAAATTATTATCCTACAAGTAGACATTTGCAGGTGTTGTGAAAACAGAGAATGATGCAGGATTTTGATTGTGAGGGTCAAGAGTCACCTCAGGGAACTGAGATGAGATGATTTTTATTTCCTGTCTGCTCATCTCAGAAAAAAAAAATAGCTGCCATTTGTCAATGAGAATACTACTTTACATTGCACCTAAACTATTTTTTAAGATACCTAAAACTTGCTGTGGTCACCCTGCATGCTCTTAAGCTCGAAGTTTATCACTAATGACACATGTCTTTTAGTCGAGCTGTAGAACACCTATAAACAACAGCGTGAGAGCAGGAGCAGTGTCTATGAATAAAATGCTGATAATCTGAAGATGAGCAAATATCATAGCTGACAGGAACTTTAAATCAGCAACCTGAAATTAAATGTGTGCTGCATGCTGCAACAGAAAGGTTTGACCTGTGCAATCACTCAATTTCCTTCTACCCAGCCTTCTCCCAGATGCAGTGTAAAGCATGCTTCACAGGGGCTCATACCCCACTAACACCAGAGTATGTAGTCCTTGGAATCAGTCTTTAAGGATTCGAATGCAGGTTTCTATGATTCTGTTGCACACTACTAGTCCTTGTTTAAAACCAAGGCCCTCTGGCTGTAGAGCAACAAGATTTTCTTCTTCTGCGAAGGAATATCAATCAGCTTCAGCTATGTAATGAATTGTCTCAACTTCTCATCGTGTGCTTTATATGAAGCAAAAAGAACTGAATAAAGACAGAGTCCCATATTCAAGATTATTTGTGGTGTTTGAATGCATTGCAATTAGTGCTTCATTAAGACAGCTTCTTATCTGCCTAGCTTTGACAGCACAAAGTAACATTAAAATTCTGAGGGAAGTAACTCTTCAGAATTCAACAGTCTCAGAATTTCTGTTACTTCACTCAAACAGCTTTCATTCTTTCTTATTTCTACCTTTCCAATTTCATATCTGGGACACTGGGCAGCTGGTGAAATCATCATGTGGACTGAGGAACCAGCTGTATCTTGGGAGATTGCTTTTAAACCATGCATTTAGATAAGTTTCCCAATTGGAAGTCACAGTTTTTATACAGTGAGATGGTGAGGCACTGGTACAGGTAGCCCAGATTTGTGGCAGATGCCTCATCCTTGAAAATTTCCAGGTTAGGTTGGAAAATTTCCAGGTCAGGTTGGAAAATTTCCAGGTTAGGTTGGACAGGGTTCTGAGCAATCTTATCTATTTGAAGGTGTTTTTACTTGCCGCAGTGGGGGTGGATTAGACAGCCCTTTAAGCTCTTTTCCAACTCGAACCATTCTACAATTTTTATGATCTGATTTTCATGAACACAAAACAATGCTGTGATATCTTGATGTGGAAGAACACAAGATTCAGCATTAGGTCAGAAGAAAATAGCCAAACTATATGTCACCCAGCAGTGATTATAACAGTGTTGAAGAGTTTTCATTGTGTCTTTCTGCACTAGGCAATTATTAATAATAGTTATTTTGCCCAACATATCACTAATCAAATTTTGTTCCCTCTAGAGGACTAGGTATCAGCATTTAAAACTTACTGTCACTTTTGGTGCAGTTTGAATCTTTAACAGAATATTCATTTCTTTGCTGAGATTGAATGAAATTTCAGGGTACTTTACATAGACAGAAAAAAATCCCAAAATCCAAACTTCTTCCTTGCTTATAAATTGAACCTTTCGGCTGTGTACAACATCTTTGATAATTCATTCACTCTAATTGGTATTTATTAATTTCTATTTCTGGTTAACTAGAAGCAGTATAAATTATGACCAGACACAGTTTACAAAAAGACCAGGGAGAATTAAGAAGATCACTTATTGTTATTTTAATAGAACAAGAAAACTGAGAATATCCTGTAGATAAATGGAGCAATAAATGGTTAATTACGGGATTGATGGCTCAATCTAGCTTCTCATTTCACTGTGCTAGTTAGCACTAACTGTGAACCATCTGTCTGAGAGTTTAGCACTACCCCCACAAGTATTTCATTATGCAGTTTTAATATGCACTTTTGACAGAAATGGAAATAGGCTTAGATCACTTTTCATGTCACACCAGGCTACATAAGTTTTCAAGGCTGGAATACAAATGCATCCTTTCCTTCCAGAGCACTCCTATCCTTACTCTCTGCCTGGGAACTCAAATGCCATGTTTACCTCTGCAGAGAATGTGGGAAATAAAACTAATAAATAAAGTTCTTGACATATCACTGGAGTTGGAAGATCCTCCGTGCTCTGTTCCTCTTAAGAATAACAGAACCTCTGGGCTATCCTGGCATCTATAGAGTTGTGAGCACAGTCCACCTGTTGCTTCTGTAGATGTACAAAAGTACAGCAAGACCAGTAGACTGGTATCACAGTATCACCAAGGTTGGAAGAGACCTCACAGATCATCAAGTCCAACCCTTTACCACAGAGCTAGGTCTAGATGAAAGTCTGTTTTTTCCAACTTACCTGAGAGAGCCTTGCTTTGGGTGGGGTAGTCCAACATGCTCAGGTGTTGAAACAGCTGGACAAGAGCTGGACAGGTGGGAAGGTGGTCCCTGCTGCTAAAGATGCCACTGTCCCTTGCCTTTGAGCTATTGCTAATTCATGGCCATAAGATCTGGAATGTCTCTTAATGAATAAGCTTGATTTGATTTCATTTTCTTTTCATATGATTCATAAAACTCAGGGAAACGTATTGTGCAACTGGCAAAGAGAATTTGACCAAGATGATTGAATGACTGGTTCAAATCAGACATCATATTGAGTCATCCCTTAGGCACAGTGAGAAAAAATGTGTGTCTGTAGCATCCGTTCAGAGCATATATGCTGGAGGTCTAATGTTTTGGAACGCCGCACGAGAGTTGTTGAGAAATAGCAATGCTCAAGTATAAATGTTGCTGCATAATGGAAATACCTCTGAGCCCATGCTAATGGAGGTGAAGATCTTCACTGAAAAGTGGTCACCAGCCTAGAACTACTGTTTAGAAACACCTTGTTTGTGCGAAAAGAAAGAACAGCTTCAGAGTAGTTGGAATGGATAAAGAACCCAGTTTAAAAAAATGGTGCAATATTATTTCTGACCATTGGTTAAGCTATTGAGTCTTAATATATTCTTGATAAAAAAGCTAAGGTATAGAAATTAGATGGGATATCTACTCCAGAAAAAGCATGTTGAAGAAACATTCAGAAATATCTTCCTGGTGTGGAATCAGCATATCACTCCATCTCTGTCTTATTATAGAGACCCACAACAAGCAAACTACATTTAGCTGTCCAAATTCAAGTGACCTTTACAAGATTTGTGCAACCTGGTGGTTTGGTAGAGGATGTTAAGGAAAGCATTTGTGCAAGACAGGACAAAAGGGAAAATTACAGTTGAAAGAAGCAGTGGGAGCCATTTTACAATCTGTGTTCAAAATGCAAGAAGGAAATGAATAGAGAAAGAAATAAATCTACTTGTGTGCTGGAGGTAGAAGGAAAGAAATGGGATGCTTTTTCTGCAAGTATGGATTATTTGGAAATGTCCTACCCAGCCTATGCTTACATTAGCTGACATCGAGATGCTTGAGCGTGTCCAGAGAAGGGCGATGAGGCTGGTGAGAGGCCTCGAGCACAAGCCCTATGAGGAGAGGCTGAGGGAGCTGGGGTTGTTTAGCCTGGAGAAGAGGAGGCTCAGGGGTGATCTTATTGCTGTCTACAACTACCTGAAGGGTGGTTGTGGCTAGGAGGAGGTTGCTCTCTTCTCTCAGGTGGCCAGCATGAGAACGAGAGGACACAGCCTCAGGCTGTGCCGGGGGAAGTTTAGGCTTGAGGTGAGGAGAAAGTTCTTCACTGAGAGAGTCATTGGCTACTGGAATGGGCTGCCCAGGGAGGTGGTGGAGTCGCCGTCCCTGGGGCTGTTCAAGGTAAGGTTGGACGTGGCACTTGGTGCCATGGTCTAGCCTTGAGCTCTGTGGTGAAGGGTTGGACTTGATGATATGCGAGGTCTCTTCCAGCCTTGGTGATACTGTGATACTGTGATAGCTGTCCCTGCCTGGCAGTAGAGGCTCTACTCTCAGAGCAGAACAGGGGTCTGCAGGAGCTGAGGTTGCATCCCAGGAAGCAGCAAATATTGCAAGTGCCCTGGGTGGCCAGCCAAGGTTTGTTTGCGGGGAGGCAGAGTGACACCTAAGAGCAGAGAGCGTGGTTAAAGGTTTACAACACAAACTTTTCCCTTACTGTCTTGCTTTTCACTCAATTTCTGCTGGGAAAACAGAAGAAAATCAAACCAAGCCACTAACGAAAAGAAACCCCAAAACCAAAGAACAAAAAAACCCAAATGAGAACAAACCAAAACAATAAACCACGAGAAACCAGAAAAGGAAACCTAGAAAGTAATTAAAACCAAGTAAGTCACTGCCTTTCTCCTCTTTCTTATAGGCTGAGCGATTCTGACACAAGCAGGTTGCAATAGACGCACAATGTAAGTGCATTACCCTTTCCAGGAACCAGTGAGGGCGAGTCCCCTTCCCATCTGTGCGGATCCTCATCTTCCTGAGCGGTGCAATATCAGCTATCTCCATAATGAAACTGTCTTCTTGGCCTCGCTCAAATCTGGAGGGATTGAAAGACCAAGGAGGTGTCACTGCTGCTTTATTTTCGCTTCTTGATCCTCTGTCCATGCTGCAACCTGCACCTTGACAACACCCTCAGATTCAAAATTTGTGAGTGCACATTATTGGACTTGAGCTTTCCTGTCCTGTAATCAACAGTTTCTGTGTTTTTGGCAGGACACTTCAGTGCAGATCTGACAGGGATTCCTCCTCCCCTGGAAAATCAAGCCCATATCAGACACCTGGAATCGTTCCAGGCAGCCTGTAGCATACATTATCACTCCATTTGTAACCAGAAAAATAGACTCATAGTCAGGTTGCTGCAAATCACCTTCCTCCTGGCATGTGCCCACCTGCCTGCCCTTTATCCCTTCCCAGACAGAAGGCAAAGCAATTTTGCTTAATCGTCTTTTGCTAAGACATAGCACATAACTTTGCATGTGCTGTAGTGATAGACAGTTGTGGCAGCTCAGCTAAATATGGCAACCTGATTGCAAGTCAGAGCCCAGTGCCTAAGTTTAGTAAATGCAGACAAATCATGTTAGGAAGGAGCCAAAACTGGTTGTCCCACACGCTCCTCCTGAATCTGAGGAACTTGTATTTGCAGACCATCTCTGCCTTTAGTAGGAACCAGGGTGTATTTGCACATCATATAGAAGGGTCTTATTCTATGCTTGGCTGCTGTGCATAGGCACAAGGATGTGTAGAACTGCTCATCTATAGCAATCCACAGAAAGCAGAAAATGAGGAAAAATAGCTAACATATGCCTCTTGAAGAAGGTATCACACTGGTTAGGGTCGCAGCTACCTCACCTCTCTCTCAGTAGCAATGGGGATGGGAAGAAAGTCTTGCTCCAGCAGAAGTGCTGCCTCAGGCTCTGTATTACTCTGTTAGAGCAAGTGTATTTTCTAGTTTTGCCTCCAAAATGCTCTGGTAGACCTATTGTGGGCTTGGAGATGGAAATTCAACCCTTGCAGAATAGAAAGGCAGTGAAATCCAGGGGGTCTATCAGCAGCACCATGACCACTGTTGAGGTTCCTTCCTCCTTCATACATACTTCTAGGGAATGTGTTACGTGCATCTGTGGAGAAGTTTGGAGAGAACTCTATAAACTGTAGGCACTACCATAATATAGACAGTGCAGGCTCCTACAGCAGTGCTAACCCATTTCTTTACCAATCTCTGCTCAGACTGCACTCTGCAGCATGAATGTCATTGCCCTCACACCATTATCTAAGCCTGCACAGCTGCAGATGTTAGCAACAGGGACTGGCTCCAAACTCTCTGTTTTCATCCAGGCATTGCTTTCTGTGCACTCCCAGGGGCATTTGGAGAGGGTATTTCGGTGCCAGCTAATTTCTAGTTCTTAAGGGTTATGTTTGCTCTTTAAGAAACTACCTCTTATTATTCATCTTTCTGTGGTATCAGATACCAAGACAGCCTGCCTCAGTATGAGAATGTGCTTCTCTGCCTAGGGTAAATTGACTTCCACTTCTGTTTAAGAAAAACGTGTGACTCTTCCAGCCTGAATTGTTCCATGGTTCTATGATCAGGCTGTTTTGCGTTCACTATTACCTGCAAAGCTTCAAACACTTCTCTCATTCTGATCTTTCCAGGCTGAACAATATTAAGCTAGTCAGTTTGTTAGCAGAATAAATCATTATTTGCTTTCAATAAATGCCCTGTTTATAAGGTTTACAAGGCTGATACTCACCTGCTACTTCCAAGAAGTCATACTAGAGGCAAGTGACAAACCAGGAGGTCTTTTCTATCCCTAATGTACTTGAACATGGACATAAGCCTGAAAATTTTTGAGAAGGGAAGAAGTGCCAAAACGAGCTGACTGCTGCTATTATTTTTCCAGGACACTGAAGCATTTATCTAAGGGATTTCCTACGCATGTCCGCACTTACAAATATTTCCATTGCCCAGAGGTCTTGGCAATAACAGTAATGTAACTAAAATTGCCTTAAATCTGCAGTAGGTTAGACAGACAGTTCGTAATGCACTGTGCTGCTGAGTCAATTGGTGCTGGATAAGCCCAATAAAGATGAAGTGCCTTTTACCGTTTCACTGCAGTGGCTCTCAACCATCCTTTGCTGCTGCTGCAAAGCTTTGAGTGGATCCAGAGAAGAGCATGAAGATGATCAAGAGGTTGGAGCACTTTCTCTATGAGAACAGGCTGAGAGAGTTGGGGATGTTTAACCTGGAGAAGACTCTAGAGAGACCCTTTTTATGGCCTTCCAATACTTATAGAGGGTCCATAAGAAAGACAGGGTGGGATTTTTAACAAGAAGTGTAGTAACATGAGTTAGTGGTTTTAAAGTGGAAGAGAGAAGATTCAGATTAGATATACAAAAGAAATTATTTACTGTGAGAGTGGTGAGATACTGGAATAGGTTGTTCAGAGACACTGTGGATGCATTATCCCTGGAAGCGTTCAAAGTCAGATTGGAGGTTCTGAGCATACTGGTCTAGTGGAAAGTGTCTCTACCCATAGCAGAGGTATTTGAACTAGATATTCCTTAAGAACCCTTCCAACCTGAACCATTCTATGATACCTCCATGAAACAGGTGCATGGGATGCCTGCCCTGCTAACAGCTGGGCGTGGTGTGAAACAGGCTGTGTATTTTAACAAGGCCAAGTGCAGGGTTCTGCACTTTGGCCACAACAACCCCAAGCAGCAATACAGGCTGGGGACAGAATGGCTGGAGAGCAGCCAGGAGGAAAGGGACCTGGGGGTACTGGTGGATAGTAGGCTGAAGATGAGCCAGCAGTGTGCCCAGGTGGCCAAGAGAGCCAAAGGCATCCTGGCCAGGATCAGGAACAGTGTGGCCAGTAGGAGGAGGGAGGTTATTCTTCCCCTGTACTCAACACTGCTCAGGCCACACCTTGAGTGCTGTGTCCAGTTCTGGGCTCCTCAATTCAAGAGAGATGTTGAGGTGCTGGAACGTGTCCACAGAAGGGCAACAAAGCTGGTGAAGGGCCTGGAATACAAACCCTCTGAGGAGAGGCTGAGGGAGCTGGGGTTGTTTAGCCTGGAGAAGAGGAGGCT
>WAAF01010254.1:0-12013 GCA_013400475.1 Tricholaema leucomelas | reverse complement strand
CCCCTATTTCTTCATATCCCCATATCACCAGAAGTGCCTTTCCCTCTCTTATTGAGCCTTTTTAGAAGAAACGGGGACTTGTAGTAAGAAAAAACGGACATGGAGATCGGCGGCAGCTCCCCATGGCTGACGCACGTGTGCGGGGACCGGCCCCAGCCGTGCGGTAATGGTGGCAGGCATGGGCATCCCGGCGGAACAAGCAGCAAGACACTTCTCAGTTCCAACTGTCTCTCAGAACTGTCGCAGCTCTGCATACCACCTGATTTGCCAAGCTCTGCTAGTGACCCGCCCGCGTACCCTGCTGAGGACCCTGTGGCGCACGATCGCCGAGGTTCCGGTTTTGCCATTTGGGGGTGTGGCCCTAGCCTTCCCCCCGGCCCTCACCGGTCATGTGTACAGGACAAGGAAAACACCAGCCGTCGGGTCTGGCAGCAAGGACTCTGAGGGCTAGGGCTGGGGCTGGGAGAGCAGCCGAGCGGCGACTTTACTGGAACTGCGAGTCGCCGTCTGCCCCCCATCCCCCGCCTGCGGAGTCTGGAAGTTCGGCTGAGCCATCCCCCCAACCCCGGCCCACGGAGTTCGGAAGGTTGGCGGAGCCATTCCCCCGCCGCTTTCCCTCCCCCTTCCCGTCTTTTTTCTTTTTTTTTTTTTTTTTCCTGGCAGCTGCTGCAGCACACCGTATTTGTTCTTAAAGAGACAGGCTGCATTTGTGAGCGCTATTTTATATGTTGCAACCCTGATGCTGGTTTTGGCTTTGATTGTAATATATTTTAGGGTTTAAGAGTTTACTGGCTAGGACTTTAGATGCTTACTACTTGTACCAGGATTTTTAGGAAGATCTTGTTCTTCCTTCTGTGCTGATTCTGAGTCTGCTGTGGTACTACACTTCTTGACTTTTCTTTGCTTTTTCTTCTATTCCTGGATTTTTAAGTTGCTGAGATAATTTAGCTAAGACTAGGGGTTTGTAATATGACAATTGTGGATTTTAGTATATAAGAATGTTATGGAATATTTTCTAGATTTTTTTTCTGTATATTTTTGATACTGTTGGGATTACAAACAAAAAAAAAGGGGGGGGAAAGGAGGGAAGAAGACAGTCTGCAATTTCTGTAGTTACACACAGAGAGACAAGGTCAAAGGATTTGTGAGCTTAGGCACTGAATGTGTTTGCATTTGTTTTTGTGTTTGTTTGTGTTTGACCATTTATGTTCACAGGTTTTTGTTATGACCAGCCTGTTTTCTTACAGTGAGCAGACAATCTTGCTCAGATGGTAGAATTGTGGTAAGATCTTGAAAGGAGTTTTGAAGGGATAAGTGTATGTGTATAGATTATGAGATTTTGATCATGGCTAACGAATTTGGGTATTTTCATGAGTTTTCAGCAATTCTGGTTTGATAAATGAGTAACTGCAGAATAGAGATCAGCACCACCTGTTGTTAAGGCTCAAACCCACTTATTGGCACAGATGGCAATGTGCTTGTTATCTTTTTGCAAGGGCCCTGCAAAAAGATGAGAAACACTGCCTTAAATTTTTGACGCAAATTAAGAGCTGTGGGAACAAGGCCTGAAAGTAATATCTAGGGCATATCTTTGTATCATGTGGTTCTTAAGCACAATAGACAGACACAGCTCATAGCTAAGGAGTGTAATGAAAACATCAAGATTTCTGAGAATTATAGAGTGAATCCAGAACGATGGGAGTCTGAGGAAGATCACTGGACAACTGCTGCATCTGCGACTCTACAGCATCGACTGCCATGCAGGATCAGTGAAGGCATGGCGCACAGACACTCTCCTATGACTGTGATGATCGTCTGGACTTTTGGTTTCTGAACACATGACTTACTGTCACTTGCAAGAAAAGCTTCTGGGGTTGTTAGCTAAGCTTGGGTGGTTAGCCTGCCAAACTAATGCTACTAGCAGAAAGCTCTAACAGGTGTATTCTCTTTCTAATTTTGGCGGCATTGATTTGCACCTGTGCTATTCACACCCGTGTCAAACACAGCGTATGTAAAATCAAGTGTGGGTTACTCAAAAGAAAAGAAAGGGTGAATTGTGGGAGAATTCTCTCCCTAAACAGGGCATGAGCTGGTAAACATCAGAGCTGGTGCTGGGAACTGTCCTTGGGCTGTCTCGGGCTCAGAAGACGAAGCTGGAAACAACGAGCAACCCATGCACACCTGCAGGGGGCTGAGTTTGCCATCCCGCAGGGGTGGACACCAGGGATTGTTTTGATACAGAGTGACCTATCGGTACCTTGCACATAACTCTGAATCAATCTGTACCTTCCACTTGTGCACACCTCTTCTAAAGGGTATATAAGCTGTTGTACTTCCTTAATAAAGCGTACTGCGCATTGCACTGCTAGCAGCTAACTGAGTCGACTTGTCAGTATCCCGATCGATCCCAACCTCTGGCTTCCTGCTTCCCGCAGGTCCACAGGCCTGGCTCCCCCAGATATGGGAAGATCACGGGCCTTGCACCCGGTAGGCCATAAGCTAGGCGTGTGGGCTTACACAACTGCGTTACACAACCTGGGCCCTGGGCAGGCCAGACTTTGTGGCGCCATGTCTATTGTGTCCCTTTTGTGTCCATTTCCTGCTTGCCTCTCTGGTGGAGCAGAAAAACATGTCCAGGCAAGGCAGAACATGTATAAGCCTATTTTGGGCCTATGGGCCCTCCATGACACCGAGTCTTTTGTTTCTGTATAGCAACTTATTCTAACTAGCCAGGATAGATTTCCTTGTCCTTTTTGTGCAAGACTGTCACAAGAGCAGTGCCTAATAAGCTAAGCAGGACATTATAATGATAAACTTCTTCACAGAATTTTTATCCTGTGCATAGTACAAGCAGTATATGATGCTCTAAATAATATTTGCTTGCCATAGTACATTTTCAACAGCTTAATCTCAAAGGATAGGGGGGAACACCAAAAAACCCACAAGGGAACAAGAGAGAACATGCCTTAAAAGATCTTTCCATCAATCGTATACTCTTCAAGTTTTGCGTTGAAGAAGTACATACTGTGTTCACAGTTGTTTGTTGTCTAAGATGTAATTAGCTCATAGCACTGCATTTTAGGGAGTGGTTCATACATTATTGTAAGAAAAAAAATAACCTTTAAAGATTGCTCTTTGTCTTTAATTAAAATATAACATCCAGAATATTACATGTCTCTCACTTCAGAAGGAAGGTGCTATACCACACAAATTATGTCAAACCATTCTTGCATTTTGTATAGGCAATTACTGTTTGACCATGTTCTTCTGAAAACTATTCTGGAAAGAAGAAGACAGTTCTTAGAGATTGGAAATTTGTTTGTTTTTCTGCCATTTTTTTTTCAGATGGCAGAATGGTGGGCTCTTATTCACACCAACCCAACATAATAACCAGTCTCATCAACTGTGACAAGTGTTATGAATTACAAATTACAGAGGACACTTGCAGATATTTTCAAAATACAATTCTATGTCAACTTGTTGTTAAAAGATCTTGAAACAATTTTTGCATTGTGAGAGAAGCTGCCTGAATCTAAACTAAAGAAAATACTCATGCTCTTGGGAATCAAAACTGCCAGATTTCATGCAGCTCCAATTAAAATAAACAAGGAGCAGATGCTCAGGCTTGAAAAAAACCAATTAGTCTCAGTACTTGTGTGATACAGCATTCATTCTTGAGTGCTGAGTGCTGGTTTAATAATGAATATTTTTGTTTGTTGTTTAGATAAACAGTTTCACTATCCATGACTGGTTCAAGTTGTGAAAAGACACACACGCTACACAAAGCTACATAATAATCCAAATTACCAAAGTCTTTTCACAATTGCAAGTGTCAATGTGAAGGTAAACAAAGGGAGAGCTTCTGAAATATGTCTGCTTATAAGCATTGTGGTTAGCAGCTATTTTGGTAGGACATAAATGAACTCAACAACCTTTCATCTAAAATCCAAATTTCTAATATCTGCAGATGGAGTGTTTCCATTTATTTTCTATTTGACACTGTAGGAAATGCTGCCAACTATCTTCTGTCCCTCTCTTGTTAAGCTTACATGCACAGTCTGTTGCCTTCATGTCTTAAAGCCAGAAGCAGCATATAAAGTAGATCTCAGAAGTTGTGTTCCCTGCTTTTCTAATTGAGCTGTCTATAACAATGTTAGTGAGGCTGTGATCACTACTCAACCAGTTACGAATTGGTCTAACTCACAAATTTGGGATACATAGCAAGAATGGTTTTTTGTATGTTTGGGTTTTGTTGTTGTGGGTTTTTTTTTGTCGTTTTGGGTTTTTTTTGTTGTGGTTTTTTTTGTTTTGTTTTGTTTTAGAAACTACTTAGTCTTTATTGAGTACAATATATGCAAGAATTTGAAGTCTTCCACTGCAGGAGAGGGTATCTGTTTGAACCTCCATGGTTTAGCAGGTTGCAAAACCAGAACCTCATTTTGCAACCGAGAAAGGAAGCTACATTTAGTGATTCTGTGGGTTTCTGAAACCCTGAAATTTGTAGAAGGTGTGACTAAAACTTGAGAGGCTGATAGAACTGGATAATAATACCTAGCCAGAATGGGTAGAAGATCAGTTGAGATGTAAGGATGTGAATTATTCAAGAGTATATGTGTTAGCAATCATGTTGAAAGTCCTGTGCTACACAGTCTCTGGTTGGCAATACATTTGAACTTTCTGTTGCTACATTTTTCATTGCTATATGCTTCGTGCATAGGGATGAGCACAGCATAAGCAGGCACCTGTCAAAATCCATCTATTGCCTCCCATCAAGACAATGCTTCTGAGGGAAAATTTGGGACCTCTAAATTTTCAGCTACTTTGAGAGTGCAGAACTGTGAGGAGTTTGTCCCTACAATCCTTTGGACTTTGGTTTCATAAAAGCATTATTTTAATCTGGACTTTGTTTTTAGTCTTTATGGCAGAGACTGCCTTTAATAGGGTTCCAGTGTCACTGAAAAGGCTAAAATACCACTTGCTTAGGTGTAATGAGTAACAGTAATACACACAATGCAAATATACCTTTAAAATGTCTAAGTTTCTCTTCACCTGAGCCTGAGGAAGGTGTTCTCTCACATTTTTCATTACCCTTTTGGGCTTTTTCCCTATCTTTATGGCTTGCTGGAAAACAAAATGCTGTTTGTTTGGACAAATAATATTTTCGTTTCTATAAATAATGGGGGTTATAGCTTCAGCAAAGGATTTTTTTCTGATCCCATTTTGTTCACACTGTTAATCTAGTATTTTCCAAGCACTTTTTTTTTTTTTTTTTTTTTTTTAAATCCAAACCAAATTTAAATGTAATAAGTCAGATCAAATTGACTGGAAAATATCAGTTGCTGCTGTACTTACAAATAATATTATGTTATTATAGCTGTGAAAGATAAAAAGTCTACATAGTGACTGAAATACATGCCCCCAAAGAGCTACATGAAGTTATTCTTACCCTGTCCTCTTTCTGCAAATACCCCATTTTCAAAACTCATTTTTAATTAAAATGGTAACAAATAACTAATGCCATGATACACTTACTAAAAAGTGACTTGTTTTCATAAGAAGCTTGAAACTAATTTTGTAGAACATTATCATTGGTTTTAGTCTGATGCAAACAGGGTTATTCTAGCTTTATTCTTCTTTTATATGGAGCAGACAAACATCTTCTCTTCTAATGCAATTGAACAAATATATACAAGAAATACTCCATTTTTTTATTATGATTGTCTTCCCCCACCCCCCACCCCGGTGGTAGTTGTCATATGTAGATGTAACTTTTATTTGCTTTTCTCCCTGACAGTTTAATCTCCCTCTCACTAGGGAAGTAACAAATCAGGAAGACATCGTATTTGCCTTTTAGAAAATTGAGCATGGGAGAAAAAAGGAAATTCAGTGTTACTTCTGCTGGCTTGGTCAGCCAAATCTATTTTGTTGTTTTTGTTTTTTTCGGGTTCTTTCAAGAGCTCTACCGGCCAGTGAAATAAAGAGGAGTAAATGTTCAGAGGGCAGACAGCATGCATCTTGTTCCAGAAACCCTGCTTTCTTTCAGTGAGGAGCATTAGCTTCCTCCTTCCAAGGACATCTGAGCAGTTAAGTCAGCCAAAGATGGTTGCAGCTTACCCTGTTGGACAGAACACTCCTGAACTTCCCTTTGATCTGTTATCATTTCTTTGCCTCATTTCCTATCTCCTTATCTATTATGTTTCACCTGACAGCTGCTGTACTTTTGACACTTTCTGCCTACATAAGATCCCATCCTTTTTTCTAAAGATAGCAATGATCAAAACTGGCATTCAGGACTATGACCTGGATCTTTTTAGACAAGGCATGCCTATATAGTCAGGGACAGGAGATGATCTTCTAGCTCTGCCTGTGCTCTGTTAGAAGGACATGGACCAGGTCCATGTTGAAAAGAGCATGTAAGTTCACTAACAGGCATCCCTGGACCACTAAAGAACTGGCTTGATGGCCACACCCAAAGAGTGACTGTCAACAGGTTCATGTCCAAGTGGAGGCCAGTGACAAGTGGAGTCCCTCGGGGATCAGTCCTGGGACCAGTCTTGTTCAACATCTTTGTCGGTGACATGGACAGTGGCACTGAGTGCACCCTCAGCAAGTTTGCTGAGCACACCAAGCTGTGTGGTGCAGCAGACAGGCTGGAGGGAAGGGATCCATCCAGAGGGACCTGGACAGGCTGGAGAGGTGAACACCTCAGGATGTTCAACAGGACCAAGTGCAAGGTCCTGCATCTGAGTTGAGGCAATGCCGAGCACAAATCTAGGCTGGGCAGTGACTGGCTGGAGAACAGCCCTGAGGAGAGGAGCTTGGGGGTGTTGGTGGACGAGAAGCTCAACATGAGCCAGTAGTGTGCACTTGCAGCCCGAAGGGCCAACCAGATCCTGGGCTGCATCAGAAGTGTGGCCAGCAGGTCAAGGGAGGTGACTCTCCCCCACTACTCCGCTCTGCTGAGACCCTACCTGGAGTACTGCATCCAGTGCTGCAGCCCTCATTTCAAGAAGAATGTGGATGTGCTGGAGTGTGTCCAGAGAAGGCCCACTGAGGTGATCAGAGGGCTGGAGCACCTCTCCTATGAGGACAAACTGAAAGAGTAGACTGAAAGAGTTGGGGCTGTTCAGTCTGGAGAAAAGGAGGCTCCAAGGTGACCTCATTGTGGCCTTTCAGTATCTGAAGGGGCTCTACAAAAAATATGGGAAGGGACTTTTTAGTCTATCAGAGACTAGGGGGAACGGAGCGAAGCTGGAGATGGGTAGGTTCAGACTGGACGTGACAAGGAAGTTCTTGAGCATGAGAGTGGTGAGAGTCCGGAATGGGTTGCCCAGGGAGGTGGTTGAGGCTCCATCTCTGAAGGTGTTTAAGGCCAGGCTGGATGGGGGTCTGGCCAGCTTGATCTAGGGTAGGGTATCCCTGCCCGTGGCAGGGGAGTTGGAACTAGATGATCCTTGTGGTCCCTTCCAACTCTACCTCAAGGTAGTTTGGAGGGTCAGCCAGAGTGGGTTAGGAAATAGACAGGTTAGTTTGGCAACAAGTTAGAGAGAATAGTGCATGCAGCACTATTCAGAGGGAGCAACTGTGTTATCTGTATTTATGTTCTTGTTTTTATGCATCTCAGCAAGCCTATGAGTGAAGTAGATATCACCATTGTTTCCTTTTCACAGCCTATAATCTATTTCTTCTCACCAAAATATCCCAGCTAGGCTCAAACTAGCACAATCCACCCCTGACTATTTCACTCAGAGTATTGCTGAGAACTACTATTGCTGAGAGCTCTGTCTAATCTAAACCAATATTTACAATAAGGAGTATCACAAGTTCAGTTCACACTTCATTCCAGCTATCTCTGATATAGGTGATTCAGAAGCTCCGAAAAGAGCAGTTTGTCTCCTCACAGATGAGATATGAACAGATGTTTTCCAGGTGACATTGGGTTTGTGCTCACATACTGTAGATTCTCTTGTAGATGATGTCTTATTGGATGCCAATAGTACCTAAAACAGAAAACTCCTAACAGCTTGTATGATACACTCTGAATTTAAACTCTCTCAGCTAAAGTTAGATTTCTGTGTGGCGCACACTGGATTTCACCATTCTCCTGCATTACTCAGTATGTGCGACCAGGACCTTCAGCAGACACCACCCCTCGGACAGGTTTCCCTTCACCCAAAGGAGAAAATATCCAAACAATTTCCCCTAACAGATTCTTTTCATGTACAACAGTAACTTTATCACCATCCACTGTTGGTACCAAGTCTGATCGTGCAGGTCCTGCTCTGTTTACCGAACCTCTACTATTTACCAACCAGGTAGCTTGTGCTAAATGTTTGTCCCAGTTTTTCAGAGTGCCATCCCCTGTTGGTGTTGCACCTGGGATAAACGACTCTTGGGTCATCAATGTGATTAGATGGATGTTCTCCCCCTTTATTTCCGTGTTACAGTGAGTTATATGCTTACTTGGAAGAGGCGTGCACAACTAACTTAGTTTAGGATTGGTACATGTGGAAAGTACAGATTGGTCTAGGGTTACATGCATGGTACAGATAGGTCACAATCCCACAGGGTCCTCCTCCACCTCCTGCAGCTGGCACTGCACCTCCTGCAGCTGCATGTGGGGTGCTATTATTTACCACCTAGCTTCCCACATTCAAGGACACTTCATAGCATGGGTGCTCATATTTATCATTTCATGTCCTGTTAGCAAAAATCTCTTCACAACCCCCCATGGCTTTTAGGGTGGTTTTCAGCAAACTGTTTGTAGCAGACATTAATAATAGGTTATTAATTAGGACTGTTAATTTTGGTATTAATATTAATTTTTCTAATTAATAGTAAAAAAATCTGGAAAATTCCCTGAGGTTCTTTAGATTTTCAGTTGACAAGAAGTAATTGCACAAAATTAAACAGTTTAAACAATCAGAACTTGGAAAACAATAACACAAAAACAGGAAAAATTCTAACTATTCCTATGGTGTCTGGCATTCATTCCAGCATATGTACTCATGATGCTTTTGGTCCCTGAGTAAGTCTTCTGTATGAAAGACACTTTCAAACTCCTGATGATCCTGGAGTAAAGTACAAAAACTTCAGGCAGAAGGAAGAAGATGCTGCTGAGCCACTAGTGTGAGCTGCAACATGTGGCTGTCTTTAATGAGCCGCAAACGAGGAGAGGCTCCGTGCAGACAAAGGCACGGTGCAGAAAGGCTGAATGTAGAAAGGCCAGTGTAGAAAAGGCAATGAAGAAAGGCTAATGCAGAAAGGCATAGTTTCTAAATCATCCCCCTTTATATACTTCATTTTGAAAATCAAACTGGCCAATAGGCACTAGCACCATTGTTCTGGCCAATGAATTCAAAGCTTCATACCTCCTTTGACCACACAGGCACGTTGAGGGCAGCACAAGACAGCTGACATGAGGTGCTAAGCCCCCTAGCCCTCAAGGCTTTGCTGGGGCCAAACCCTTATTGTTTGCTCATCTACTCACTCCTGGACCCCAGCACAACAGAAGGAGGAGAGCAAAGGTTAAACCTGCCTGGAAAGATTTATGCCCTACCAGGACACTATTGTACCATTCAATCTTCCCTGCAGCTGGAGCATAGTAGGGTATGTGGTAGATCCACTCAATGCCCTGCTCTTTGGCCCAGTCTTTCACAAGATTGTTCTTGAAATGAGTGCCATTGTCTGACTCGATTCTCTCTGGAGTTCCATGTCTCCACATGATCTGTCTCTCCAAGCCAAGAATGGTGTTACGTGCAGTAGCATGTGGAACTGGATAGGTTTCCAGCCATCCGGTGCTGGCCTCTACCATCGTTAGCACATACTGCTTGCCAGAACGAGATCGAGGTAAAGTGATGTAGTCAATCTGCCAGGCTTCTCCATACTTGTACTTAGACCATCTCTCACCATACCATAAGGGCTTGATTCGCTTAGCCTGCTTAATAGCAGCACAAATGTCACAGTCATGGATGACTTGGGTGATAGCGTCCATGGACAAGTCAATTGACCTATCGCGTGCCCATCGGTATGTTGCATCTCTGCCTTGATGTCCAGATGAATCATGGGCCCACCGAGCTAGGAACAGTTCACCTCGGTGTTTCCAATCAAGGTCAAGATCAGAGTTGGTATCAACTTGAGAAATTTTAGCAGCTTGGTCTGCCTGCTGGTTGTGTTGGTGTTCCTCAGTAGCTCTGCTCTTAGGCATGTGTGCGTCTACGTGCCGCACCTTCACTGGAGTTCTCTCCAGCCATGCATCAATGTCCTGCCATAGATCAGCACACCAAATAGGCTTTCCTTTCCTCTGCCAACCATGCTTTTTCCAGTCCTTTAGCCATCCCCATAGAGCAGTGGCTACGATCCGTGATTTGGTGTAGAGGTGTGCTATTTGGAAGCTAGCTAGAATGTTTTGGCGAGAAGGATTAAATCACAGGCTGTGAAAGAGAAACAGTGGTGAAGTCTACTTCACTCATAGGCTTGCTGAGATGTATAAGAGCAAGAATTCAAACATAGATAAGGGAGTCGCTCTTTGTCCAGGCTTTGGGCTGCATTTTTCTCGCTAACCTCACCCTCCGTCTCTCTGACTCTCTGATTAATCCACTTGTTTCCTAACTGCCCTGGCTGACCCTCCATTCTTCCTTGGGGCACAAGGCAACATCTGGGGTAAGGTAGGGGAGAGGGAGAAGGTGGAAGGGCAGTTGGAAGCCCCTCCTGGGGACTCAGGTTTCTGGGAGGGGAGTTGTGTTTTTGTATTACATTTTACCTTGTGTATTTCTGTCTGTAACTGTATATACTGTAAATATCTGCTTGTATATTCTGCTAAGCTGTAAATACAAGCATCATTCAAATTTCCAGACCTTGCTGTGTCTAGTCTGGGTGACTTACGAAGTAGGAGGGGGTGGGTAACACCCAAACAACTACATTTTTTATTTTGGCGCTCTATCGTGGGGCAAATTAATTTTGAGTGATTGTTAATTAGCTCCGGAAATCAGAATGAAGCTAATGAAGCTATTTTACTTAGTGGGGGCTATTGTGTGGCCTATCTTCTGCTTTCTTGTTTATAGTTGGATTAAGGCACAAATTGGTTACTTTTTGTTTAATTTAATTTTGAAGAAGATAAAATCAAAGATTACATCCATTTTTTGGAGTTGGGGGATTTCGTCCTTGGCTATAAAGGGATTTAACATTACTGAGTCTTTTACCAGTAACATTTACCAGTAACATTGCAGAAAATGTTTCTTCTGCTTTGTCCACAGCTTTAATGAGAGTGATCTTGCCTAAGACCCAGACACCTAATCCTTGCTCTGAATTTCATTCACGTGAGACTGTGGTATTTCTGTCATGTGTGATCTTAGGTCTTATAATTTTTTATTTCATATTAATTTTGGCATTATGTAAGAGAAATTCGAGTGTGATGCCTTTAAGAAGCCAAAAAAAAAGGAGAGTGTCCCAGACGAATGGTAAACAAAGCAATCCAAATGTAAGCAATGATAGCTTGGGGCAGAGCAAGGGGGAGCCACCACTACCCTTCCTCCCCTAGATTCTGGGAAATATCCCAACCAATAACAATAACATGGCAAAAAGCCCAGAAACACAGATAACTACTCAAACTCCAGATGTTACTTCAACTAATCCAACTAATTCAAATCCTCAGGCAGCAAAAATCACTAGCCCTAAGGCAGATTTGAACTCACAGGCATCAGGCCAGACCCCCAATACTTCAAAACCACTAGCAGAGTCATCAAAATCTGTCTCACCTCAGATCATTTTGGTGCCAGCCAAAGCCCAGGTTAAGATGAAACATTTGACAAAGCGTGGTTCAAAAGGGGACTTAGGGGAGGGGACCTCTGATGCACAAGAGGAGGAAGAGGAGACGTATAGTCTTTGAGATGTATAGTCTTTGAGGTTTCATATAGACTGTACTTTCTGGACAGCTGGTGATCATTTCCACCAGACCAGAATGATTGAGATTACCGATTTGTGTTTGTTGGGTTATCAAAGCCATCCATTTAGA
>WAAF01010253.1:14273-29074 GCA_013400475.1 Tricholaema leucomelas | reverse complement strand
CCACTGGAGCCCAGTGTAGGCTACAAGAGTGCTGAAGGGGGCTACAAGAAGTCTGGGGAGTGACTATTGGCAAGGTCTTGTAATGACAGGATGAGGAGTAATGGGTTTAGACTGGCAGAGGGGAGGTTGAAACTGGATATTAGGAAGAAGTTGTTTGCAGTGAGGGTGGTGAGACACTGGCACAGGTTGCCCAGGGAGGTTGTGGATCACAGAATCACAGATGTGATCACATTCTGTGATTCTGTGATCAACAGTCTCCCTGGAGGTGTTCAAGGCCTTGAGTGATCTGTTCTAGTGGGAGGTGTCCCTGCCTATGTTGGGGGGTTGGAACTGGCTGAGCTTTGAGGTCCCTTCCAACCTAAACCATTCTATCATTCTATAATTCTATGACGGGATGAGAAGCAGTAGTTTTGAGCTGGAAGAGAGGAAATTGAGCTTGGAGATTAGGAAGAAGTACTTTCCAGTGAGTGTGGTGAGGCACTGGAACAGATTGCCCTGGGAGGTTGTGGATGTTCTCTTCCTGGATGTCTTCAAGGCCACGTTGGATGCAGTCTTGAGTGCAACCTGATCTAGTGGAAGGTGGCAGAGGGGCTGGAACTAGATGATCTTTGAGGTCCTTTACAACCCAAACCATTCTGTGATTCTGTGTTTTGGTACAAGCAGGGTTGGCAAATCCTCATTGAATCATTTGAATGTGGAGCTGAGAGGGCCTTGAGAAGGTCACTTGGTCCTTTGCCCTGGTTTCGGGGGTACAGGTAGTTAAAGAGACCAGTCCCAGACCAGACAGCTGCTGGTTTAATCCCAAAGCAGCCCCCCAGCTGTGCTCTGTAAACCCTCCCCTAATCCATTTCTGTCATTTGTAGCTGAGCAACAAACCACCACCAGAAATGCTCCTGACCCAAATCCTGCTTTCTGCAGATTAAGCAGCAGCAGTTTGTGTGCCCACCAGCTGACACAGGGGAAGGCTGGCTCTGTTCTCTTGGAGAGCATCCTTTGGCATGTGACAAGAGCCTGTTCCTCTACTCTACACCTAAAATAGGAAGTTAACTTTCCTCATTGCCTCTATTTTCGAGGTCTTTGATCATTGTTGATCCTCAGTTCTTGGCTATCCCTAGCCAGTAGACACTCCCTCACATGACTTGCTGGAGCAGGTCCAGAGAAGGGCAGTGAAGCTGGTGAAGAGTCTGGAGAGCAGGTCTGGTGTTGAGGAGCAGCTGAGGTTGTTCAGCCTGGAGAAGAGGAGGCTGAAGTGAGACCTTCTGGCTCTCTACAACTGGCTGAAAGGCAGTTGGAGCCAGCTGGAGATTGGTTTATTCTTCCAGGAAACAAGCCTCAGGTTGCTTCAAGGAAGGTTGAGGTTGGACTTGNGCTGGAGATTGGTTTATTCTTCCAGGAAACAAGCCTCAGGTTGCTTCAAGGAAGGTTAAGGTTGGACACGAGGAACGATTTCTTTGCTGCGAGAGTGGTCAGGCACTGGACCAGACTGCCCAGGGAGGTGTTGGAGTCACCATTCCTGAAAGTGTTCACTAAACCTGTGGACATGGCACCTGGGGACATGTTTAATGGCCATGGTGGTGTCGAGTTGACGGAAACCTGTGGACATGGCACCTGGGGATGTGTTTAATGGCCATGGTGGTGTCGAGTTGATGGAAACCTGTGGACGTGGCACCTGGGGATGTGTTTAATGGCCATGGTGGTGTTGAGTTGATGGCTGGGCTCAATCTTGGAGGTCTTTTCAACCTAAACCGTTCTATAATTCTGTGTTGGAGGGTGAGAATTACAGGATTACAGATTCACAGGCTCACAGGATGTCAGAGGTTGGAAGAGACCCAAAGAGATCAGTGAGTCCAACCCCCCTGCCAGAGCAGCACCATACAATCTAGCTCAGGTCACACAGGAGCACATCCAGACAGGCCTTGAAAGGCTCCAGAGAAGGAGACTCCACAACCTCTCTGGGGAGCCTGTGCCAGTGCTCTGGGACCCTTCCAGTCAAGAAGTTCCTCCTTGTGTTGAGGTGGAACCTCCTGTGCTGCAGCTTATAAAATGGAAGTGTTCCATAAAGCTATGGATGTGGCACCTGGGCACATGGTTTAATGGCCATGGTGGTGTTGGGTTGATGCTTGGACTCAATCTTGGAGGTCTTTTCCAGTCTAAACAATTCTGATTCTGTGTTGGAGAATGAAGGATGACTTGGCCATTTGGTTTCCTCCCTTCTGACTCTGATCCTTTGAGTGTGACCTGGGCTGAATTTCCATTTTATGAATTTTGGAGTAGTTCTCCCAATGCCAAGGAAATCCAGAACCAATCTTTCAGATTTTGTTTGATTTCCTGCTTGACTCAGTCTGGATCCCATTTCCCTAACCTGTGTGTCTGGGTGTCACACATCATTGTCACAGCCTTTTCTGCTGGGAGGTAGGATTATCCCTGGGCATTTCTCCTACTTGGTGGAGATGTTGAAAGGAGTGAAACGAATTCTGGCACAGATTCAGGCTGCATATTTGCATTCATATGAGGACCCCAAAGATGTCGAGGGGCCTGGAGCATCTCTGTGAGGAGGAAAGGCTGAGAGCCCTGGGGCTGTTGAGCCTGCAGAAGAGCAGCCTGAGAAGGGGATCTGAGCAATGGTCAGCAAGAGATAAAGGATCTGTGGGAGGAAGAAGATGGGGCCAGACTCTTCTCAGTGGTGCCCAGGGACAGGTCCAGGGGCTCAAAGTGGAGCCCAAGAGATTCCACCTGAACGGGATGAGAAACTTGTATGTTGTGAGGGTGCTGGAGCCTTGGGGCAGGCTGCCCAGAGAGGTTTTGGAGTCTCCTTGGTCTGGGCAGCTTACAACCCCAGCTGGGCATTGTGGTGCTGGGCAAGCTGCTGTGGGTGGCTGTGCTTTAGCAGAGTGGTTGGACTGGATGATTTCCAGAGGCCCCTTCCAACCCTCATCATGCTGTGATTCTGTGCTGTGCAAAGTTTGTTTTCACATCAGTCTTACCTCTTTGGTGGCACTTGCTGTGTTGTTTCCTGTTCTGTCATAGAATCATGGAATGGGCTGGGTTTGGAAGGGACCTTTAAAGGTCATCTTATGTGTTTAGCTGTCATTAGAAAGGAAACACTTTGCCTAAGCTCTGTCTGTAGCCACCTCGGCTTTCAAAGGAAGAGCTTTGGGGGGAAGGGACTATTTAGAAGAGCTTGTGGTGATAGAATGAAGGGCAATGATTGAAACTGAGGGGCAGTGGTTTGAAACTGGAGCAGGGGAGGTTTGGGTTGGACATCAGGAGGAAGTTCATCAGAATGAGGGAGGGTGGTGGAACAGGGTTGTCAAGAGAAGTGGTTGAGGCTCCATCCCTGGAGGCATTCAAGATGAGACCTGATGTGGCCCTGAGCAGCCTGATGCAGTTGCTCACTGCAGGGGGCTTGGACAAGATGACCTTTGATGGTCCCCTCCAACCCAATGCAATCTGTAATCTGTGTTGCCACGACACCTTGCCCACCTGCTTTGCACTTCTCCCCCTTCAGCATCTAGTGCAGGAATAACACAGAGTTTTGATGTTCAGATGTACAGGAAGGATGAAAATGGACAATATTTCATCATTACCTCTTTACACTCCCAAACAATAACAATCTGTTCTCCACCCGAGCTCTTCTTGCTGCTGACAGGAGCCTGTCCTACAATCATAGAGATGCTTTATTGACTCCAGCAAATTCCACCTGTCAGACAGTTGGTTTAGTTCCTCTGTGCCTTCCTGGAAATAAATAAGGACTCATGATCCACTTCACTCTCCTGACAGGGGAAGTCCAAATAGATATTTGCCCGTAGTTGAGTTGACATTTGCAGTAGAGGTTGGGGTTTTCTTTTCGAGCCACAGGAGATCTGGTTGAGAATGCTAAACTGGAATCTTCAAAGCAGATGGCAAATGAGGTGGTGTCACCCTCATCATTTAGGAGAAGTAACCTAAAGCTGTTTCTGGGTGTGTGAGTATCACAGATTTACAGAGTGGGAGGGATTGGATGGGGCCTTTGGAGATCATTGAGACCAACCTCCTTGCCCAGGCAGGGTCTCCCAGTGAAGGTCACACATGAACATAGAATCACAGAATGGTTTAGGTTGGAAGGGACCTCAAGGATCATCCAGCTCCAACCCCCTGCCATAGGCAGGGACACCTCCCACTAGAGCAGGCTGCTCAAGGCCTCATCCAGCCTGGCCTTAAACACCTCCAGGGAGGAAGCATCCACAACCTCCCTGGGCAACCTGTGCCAGTGTCTCACCACCCTCACTGTAAAGAACTTCCTCCTAACATCCAGTCTAAATCTCCCCTCTTCCAGCTTAAACCCATTCCCCCTCGTCCTGACATTACCAGACCTTGTCAATAGTCCCTCCCCAGCCTTCCTGTAGGCTCCCTTCAGATACTGGAAAGCCACTCTAAGGTCTCCTCGAAGCCTTCTCTTCTCCAGGCTGAAGAGCCCCAACTCTCTCAGCCTGTCCTCATAGCAGAGCTGCTGCAGCCCTCTGAGCATCTTCGTGGCTCTCCTCTGGACTTTCTCCAGCAGTTCCATGGCCAGGTGGGTTTGAAATGGCTTCAGAGATGGAGACTCTACTGCCACTTTGGGCAGCCTGCTCCAGTGCTCCACTGCCCTTATAGAAGTTCCTCCTCATGTTTAGATGGAACTTCTTATGTTGAACCTCGTGCCTGTTACACCTTGTCCTGTCACTGAGCACCACTGAAAAATGAGTAATCCTGTCCTCCTGACACCTCTTGAAGTATTGGTCATCATTAGTGAGATTCCTCCTCAGTCTGCTCTTCTCCAGACTAAAATTTCCCAATTCTGTCAGTCTTTCCTCATCAGAGATGTCCCCTCAGCATCTTGAGTGACCTGTTCTAGTGGGAGGTGTCCCTGCCTATGGCAGAGGCTTGGAACTGGCTGAGCTTTGAGGTCCCTTCCAACCTAAACCATTCTATGATTCTATGATCTTTGTAGCCCTCTGAGCCAGGTTTGAGAAGGTACTGTTAAAAGTGACACTGTGCAAGGACTGACATTGTAGCTCCAAAACACTGGGGGAATTCATTTGGAAGGCAGAAGCTAAATATTCTATGGCCAGTGAGAATCCCAGCATCGTGGCTGCTTCAAAAAAGAAGTTGCTACTGCAGGCTGCAAAGCTGCTGAGGGGCCTGGAGCATCTCTGTGAGGAGGAAAGGCTGAGAGCCCTGGGGCTGCTGAGCCTGCAGAAGAGCAGCCCCAGAGGGGATCTGAGCAATGCTCAGCAAGAGCGAAAGGACCTGTGGGGGCAAGAGGATGGGGCCAGACTCTTCTCAGTGGTGCCCAGGGACAGGACAAGAGGCCATGCATGCAAACTGGAACCCAGGAGGTTCCACTTGAAGAGGAGGAGAAATTTCTTTGTTGTGAGGGTGTTGGAACCCTGGAGCAGGCTGCCCAGAGAGGTTGTGGCATCTTTGTGTCTGGAGAGCTTCCAAGCCCAGCTGGGCATTGTGATGCTGGGCAAGCTGCTGTGGGTGGTTGTGCTTTAGCAGGACAATTGATCTGGATGATTTCCAGAGCTCCCTTCCAACCCCCGCTAAGGTGAGATTATGTCAATGTCTTCAGAGAACAGAGGAAGCATTACCAGTCTTCAAACCTGCTGGTGCAGGTGAGCAGGGCTTATAATGGTGACACCTGAGGAGGGTGATGTCTGAAGGGCTTTGTGTGGGGAAGAGTGGAAGGAATCAAGGAGCAAGTCTCCCAGCAGGATAAGCAGAATCATAGAATGGATTTGTTTGGAAGGGACCTTGAAAGGTCATCTTGGATGTTGAGATGCCATTACTGAGGAAACATTTTGCCCAAGCAAGCAGTGTGTGAAACCACAACAGCTTTCAAAGGAAGATCATGGGCCATGGGGTGGGGAAGGGACTGTTTATAAGTGCCTGTGATGCCAGAATGAGGGACAATGGTTTGAAACTGAGAAGCAGTGGTTTGAAACTGAGGGGCAGTGGTTTGAAACTGAGGGGCAATGGTTTGAAATTGGAGCAGAGGAGGTTTAGGTTGGACATCAGGAGGAGGTTCTTCACAATAAGGGTGGTGGAACAGGGTTGTCCAGAGAGGTGGTTGAGGTCTCATCCCTGGAGGCATTCAGGATGAGACATGTTGTGGCCCTGAGCAACCTGATGGAGTTGCTGCAGGGAGGTTGGACAAGATGGCCTTTGGGGGTCCCTCCCAACCTGATGCAATCTGCGATCTGTGTTACCATAACCCCTTGCCCACCTGCTTTGCAGATGAACCTTCTCCTCCACCTTCAGCTTATCCTGCTGCTTAAAGGGAGGTGATGTGTTTGAGAAAAATATCCCTTAAATCAGCCAATATTTATCAGCTTCAGAAGGTTTGTTTGAGCAGGGTGTAGGTGAGCTGCAGAATAAATAATGCCCTAGCTGACAGCTCTAATTACTGGGGTTCAAAATAAGCTTTTTTGCCATAACAAATTTGTTTAAGTAAAAGCACTTAACAGGCAAGTGCAGCAGGAATAAAGGTGAGGCATGAGGAAAAAAAAGAGCTAATATATATATATATATACATGTCTTTTTAAAAGCCATGGTGGAGAGGATTCATCATTTAAGGAGTCTTTGTCAAACAAAACAAGATGTGATTAACCTTTCCTGTGCTTGTCCTCCCCTGCTCTTCTCACACTGCATGGTACCACCACTAATTAGTGTGTGGCTGAAGGAGCTGTTAGATGTCCTCTGCTCACCCTGGCGAGGAGCCTTTGTCACCATGGCATCTGAGCCCCTCAGCTGCTGCAGCAGCATGGCAGGGATGGTTCCCTCAGACCAGCCTGGAGGGATTCAGAAGTTTCCAGCTTGTCATGGTGGTGTTTCTTTGCTTCTGATTTCAACACATCCCTCCCCTTGTTGAAATCAGCAGGACTGCCTGGAGGGGTTTTCAGTTTACTCCTAGAGATGGGGCTTAAGCAGGCAAAATCCCAGGATCCCAGCATGTTGAGGGCTGGAAGGGACCTCTGGAGATCATCCAATCCAATGCCGCTGCTAAAGCATAGCCACCCACAGCAGCTCACCCAGCATCACAATGCCCAGCTGGGGTTGGAAGCTCTCCAGACAAGGAGACTCCAGAACCTCTCTGGGCAGCCTGCTCCAGGGCTCCAGCACCCTCACAACAAAGAAGTTTGTCCTCCTGTTGAGGTGGAATCTGCTGTGCAAAGTGTGACTTGGTGACAGAAATAGTTCCTTCACAGCAAAGAATTGACATCAGTGTAAATAAAGTGGTTTTGGCAAACTATCCCTCACTCTGACCATCTGTCTGTAAAAACAAATAATAAAGTTCACTCAAACCCAGCTGATGGAAATGAACAGGCCCAAAAGAGTAAATAGCCTGCAAGGTCCTCCTGGAGGGTGGAAAAGAAACTAAACCATCTGGGATGGAAAGAAGAACAATGCCATGAGATAGAGACACAGAGACACAAACCAATGTGGAACCCAACCCCTGATGGCAATGATGGCACCATGGGCACCACTGATGCTGGGGGCAGGAACTGGACAAGTCTCAGTCTGGATTCAGCAGCAGATGGGAAGTGGATTCAGGAGCTGGTTTCTGGATCTGGATTCAAGAGCACAGGGGTGGGGATGGAAGTCAGAAGGAACAGAGTCCTCCTGGGACACCAGTCAGGGAAGAAGAGGCTTGACCCTGATGCTCTCTCAGCTGCTCTCTGCTGCAGATGCCATCCATAGGTCGCAATCCTTTGTTGGGCAGTTGAGGGTCCCCTGTCCTGGCTGCTTCTCCTCACAGGTGCTACTTCTGCTTTCCTGCCCACCCAGCATGGGGCACAAGCTGTGGCAGTGCCCTTGGTGTGGGCAGGAGCAAGTTGGAGGCAAAGGCTTTCTGCAGCCCAGCCCAGGCAGTGCCTCTCCCCATCACCTTCTCACTGCTGGCAGCAGCCTCTGGACGCAGAAATGCACCCTGAGCTGCAGCCAGTGCTGGCTCTGAGCAGGGGCTGAGCTCAGCAGCCAGAGCAGAACCACGTAGGCTTTGACTCAGACCAGGCCAAGGTATGTCTCTACAGCCTGGTTCTGTGGATGTCCATAGAGTCCAGGAGTGTTCCTTCCCTGGCAGGGAATTTGTGAGTTTTCCTGCATTGCTGCCCAGCAGCCAGAATGCAAAAGCAATTTGGTGTCCTCATTTTTACAGCCAATTCTGCTGCAAATGTGCACATTTCAGTGAGGACACTCTCTCTTTTCCCACAACTCTCAATTACAGTCACATCAGGCACACAGAGTCATTTTGACAAGTGTCCTATTTACAGAGAAATGAATGGCCACCAAGGAGAAGAATTCCTGGTTTGCCCTCTTCTTTCTTTTATTGCAGAAGAAAACCCTGGGGTAAACTTTGTTTCCCTTTAAATTGCAATAATCAATAGAACAAGGACTTCAAAGCACACTCTGAGTTCACATCATACTTCAAACTGATATGCTGCACCAAACCAATCCCCTCCAGACACCTGCTGGGTTGTCCTGATCAGAAGCCATGATGAGATTTCGGTGGGCTCACCACCAAACAGACTCACAGCTTCAGAGAACGGGTTGGGTTGGAAGGGACCTTGATTGAGGGGAAGTCCAGCATCAGTAAGTTTGCAGACAACACCAAGTTGGGAGCAAGTGTTGACCTGGTAGGGGACAGGAGGGCTCTGCAGAGGGAGCTGGACAGGCTGCACAGATGGGCAGAGTCCAATGGGATGAGATTTAACAAGGCCAAGTGCAGGGTTCTACGCGTTGGCCGCAACATCCCCATGCAGTGATACAGGCTGGGGACAGAGTGGCTGGAGAGCAGCCAGGCAGAGAGGGACTTGAGGGTACTGGCTGACAGCTGAGCATGAGCCAGCAGTGTGCCCAGGTGGCCAAAAAGGCCAGTGGCATCCTGGCCTGGATCAAGAACAGTGTAGCCAGCAGGACCAAGGAAGTCCTTCTGCCTCTCTACTCAAGCACACCTTGAGTCCTGTGTCCAGTTCTGGGCATCTCAACTCCAGAGAGATGTTGAGGTGCTGGAATGTGTCCAGAGAAGGGCAACAAAGCTGGTGAGGGGCCTGGAACACAAACCCTATGAGGAGAGGCTGAGGGAGCTGGGGTGTGCAGCCTGCAGAAGAGGAGGCTTAGGGCAGACCTCATTGCTCCCTCTGAAGGGAGGTTGTGACCAGATGGAGTTGGTCTCTTCTGCCAGGCACACAGGGACAGAAAAAGAGGACAGGGCCTCAAGCTGTGCCAGGGCAGGTTCGGGCAGGATGTTAGGAGGAAGTTCTTGCCAGAGAGAATGATTGGCATTGGAATGGACTACCCAGGGAGGTGGTGGAGTCCCCATCCCAGGAGGTGTTTAAGAGGAGGCTGGATGAGGCCCTTGGTGCCATGGGTTAGTTAATTAGAAGGTGTTAGGTGATAGGTTGGACTGGATGATCTCAGAGGTCTTTTCCAACCTGGCTAACTCTGTGATTCTGTGAATTGATTGGCATTGGTGATCTTGGGGGTCTTCTCCAACCAAAACAATTGTGTAATTGGACTTGAAGATCTCCAGAGCTCCCTTCCAACCCCTCTAACATCCTGTGATCCTGTGATTCTATGATCATCCTGTTCCAACTCCCTTGCCATGAACAGGGACACCTCCTACCAGACTAGGTTGCTCAAAGCCTCCTCCAGTGTGGTCCTGATCCCTGTTGCTGGTCCAATGCATCCCAGCTCCATGCGAGTAGGAAGGGATTCTGTCCTTTCTTCGTTAGCACCTCTGCTTTTGGTTAGTGACAGATGTTTGTAGTGCTCTGCAGGGTCTTGAAGTTGCTATGGTTATAACACAGCCATTCCTGGAGTGTCCTCAAGGTAGCTGGGAACAAGTAAAATCCAAGTAATTCCCAATAGCAGGAGGTTTTCAGATGTTTCTCCCGGTGTCTGTGGGGAATGAAGGTGGCAAAGTAGGTTAGTGCCATCCTCTTTGTTCTAGCTAATAGAAAATTCATTTGCAGCTGGAAACTTTGCTAGTTAAATTTCATCCCAGGAGGTTTCCAACTTAGAACACTGGGGCTAATTTCTACAAGCAGATTTAAAGCTGTCCAAGCATTCTCTTCTCTCCTTCACTGGTTTTCTCCCTGCACGTTTGCAGTCCTCTCTGGCTCCTTCTCTGCTGTAAACACAGCAGAAAATACAATGGCACAGGATCCTCAAATGCTGACTTGACAGGGGTTGGAAGGGACCTCTGGGGGTCATCCAGTCCAACCCTTCCTACTAAAGCAGAGGCACCCACAGCAGCTTGCCCAGGGTCACAATGCCCAGCTGGGCTTGGAAGTTCCCCAGGCAAGGAGACTCCACAACCTCTCTGGGCAGCCTGCTCCAGGGCTCCAGCACCCTCATATAAAACAAGCTTCTCCTCCAGTTCAGGTGGACCCTCCAGGGTTCCAGTTTGTGCCTGTTGTCCCTCAGTATCTTTGGAGCCTCTGTTGGACTGTCTCCAGTAGCTCCTTGTCTCTCTTGGACTGGGGAGCCCAGAAGTGGACCCAGGACTTCAGATGTGGCCTCACAGGGAGAGAAGAACCTTCTTTGTCCTGCTGGCCACGCTCTTCTTCATGAACCCCAGGAGACCGTTGGCCTTCTTGGCCACAAGGGCATAATGCTAGCTGATGGGGAACTTGCTGTCCCAGGTCCTTCTCCACAGAGCTGCTTCCTAGCAGGTCAGCCAGTTGTCTACACTAGTGCAGGAGGTTATTCCTCCTATGTTGAATGACTACACTTGCCCTTGCTGAACTTTCTGAGGTTCCTCTCGCCCAACTTTCCACCTTGCCCAGGACTGACTGACTGGCAGCATAGCCTGGTGTGGTATCAGCTACTTCTCCCACTTTGGTATCATCAGCAAAGTGGCTGAAGTTCTGCTTTGTCCCTTCATCCACATTGCTGATGAAGATGTTAAATAACAGTGGACCCAGCACTGACCCCTGAGAAACACCACAAGCTGCAGGCCTCCAACTAAACTCTGCTCCACTGATCACAGAGCTTCACAGAATCTCACAGAATCAACCTGGTTGGAAAAGACCTCTAAGATCATCCAGTCCAACCTGTCACCTAAGCCTTTGAATTAACTAAACCATGGCACTAAATGCCTCATCCAGCCTCCTCTTAAACACCTCCAGAGATGGGGACTCCATCACCTGCCTGGGCAGCCCATTCCAATTCGGATCACTCTTGCTGTGAAGAACTTCTGCCTAACATCCAGCCTGAACCTGCCCTGGCACAGCTTGTTCTGTCCCTGTGTGCCTGGCAGAAGAGACCAACCCCACCTGGCTGCAACCTCCCTTCAGGTAGTTGCAAAGAGCAATGAGGNCTCTCCAGGCACTTTATCTCCAGCCTGTAGCACTGCATGGGATTGTTGTGGCCAAAGTGCAACACTTGGCACTTGGCCTTGTTAAATCTCATGGCATTGGACTGTACCCATCTATCCAGCCTGTCCAGGTCCCTTTGCAGAGCCCTCCTGCCCTCTAACAGATACATACTTGCTCCCAGCTTGGTGTCCTCTGCAAACTCACTGATGGAGGATTCAGTCCCCTCATCCAGACCATCAATGAAGTTACTAACCAGAACTGGGCCCAGCACTGATCCCTGGGACACACCACTAGTGACAGCTGCCAACTGGATGTTGTCACCACCACAACCCTATCATTGGCCAGGATCATCATTACAAGCAGTCTTAGGAAGGGTCTCTCTGCAGTGGGCTGTGAAGCTCTTCCCTTGGCCCAGGAGATGCTGCACCCGGATGTACCCATCTCCATCTCCATGCCTCTGCACCCAGGTGCTGCACCCAGGTGTAGCCATCTCCATCTCCATCCCCCTGCACCCTCGCGCTGCACCCAGGTGTGTCCATCTCCATCTCCTTCCCGCGGCACCCAGGTGCTGCACCCCGGTGTACCCATCTCCACCTCCATCCCCCTCCTCCCTCGCTCTGCACCCACACCCAGCCACCTCCAGCTCCATCCCCCTGCACCCTCGCGCTGCACCCAGGTGTATCCATCTCCATCTCTCTGCACCCTTGTGCTGCACCCAGGTGTATCCATCTCCATCTCCATCCCTCTGCACCCAGGTGCTGCACCCAGGTGTATCCATCTCCATCTCCATCCCTCTGCACCCAGGTGCTGCACCCAGGTGTACTCATCTCCATCTCCATCTCTCTGCACCCAGGTGCTGCACCCAGGAGTACCCAACTTCCCTCTCTATTGGGAGAACTGTTGGGTCCCCATCCCAGAACCCCAGCCTGCAGCAGCAGGTAGTTGGTGGCACCAGGTAATGAAGAGTGACAATTTCATCTTTAAGCTATTTATCAATGAGTGCTCTGCACATCAGGTGTCTCAGGAACATGACAACCCTTGTCAGTGAGAGACAAGAGCCCTGTGACAGGCTCTCAATTGAATTTCCTCTCCCAGCTCTTCCAGTGTTCACACAGTGACCACCTTCATTCCTCGGTCAAAAAAGAGGGGAAAAAAAACCACTGAGAGCACAACAAAACATCTGATTGTTTTTTCAGTCCTACCAACACACCTTTTACTGCTCCCTTGCTGCTTTCAGAATGTTTGGGTTCCTAAAATGGTTTGGGACTTTAAAGATCACCTAGTTCAAACCCCTCTGCTATGGCCAGAGACACCTTCCACTAGACCAGGTTGCTCCAGGCCCCGTTCAACCTCCAGGGATGGAGCATCCGTGAGCCCCCTTGGGCAAGCAGTTCCAATGTCTCACCACCCTTACCTTCATCCCCCAGGGATGAGTGCTGGGACTGATCCTGTTCAGTATCTTTATTGATGATCTGGACAAGGGGATTGAGTCCATCATCAGTAAGTTTGCAGATGACACCAAGCTAGGAACAGGTGTTGATCTGTGGGAGGGTAGAGAGCCCTGCAGAGGGACCTGGCCAGGCTGGATGGGTGGGCAGAGGCCAATGGGAGGAGATTTAACAAGGCCAAGTGCAGGGTTCTACACTTTGGCCAAAACAACCCCAAACAGCACTACAGGTTGGGGACAGAGTGGCTGGAGAGCATCCAGGCAGAGAGGGACCTGGGGGTGCTGGTAGAGAGTAGCTGAAGATGAGCCAGCAGTGTGCCCAGGTGGGCAGGAGAGCCAATGGCATCCTGGGCTGTATCAGGAACAGTGTGGCCAGCAGGACGAGGGAGGTTATTCTGTCCCTGTGCTCAGCACTGGTCAGGCCACATCTAAAGTGCTATGTCCAGTTCTGGGCTCCTCAACTCAAGAGAGATGTTGAGGTGCTGGAACATGTCCAGAGAAGGGTGATGAAGCTGGTGAGGGGCCTGGAGCACAGCCCTGTGAGGAGAGGCTGAGGGAGCTGGGGGTGTGCAGCCTGCAGAAGAGGAGGCTCAGGGCAGACCTCATTGCTGTCTGCAACTACCTGAAGGGAGGTTGTATCCAGGTGGGGTTGGTCTCTTCTGCCAGGCAACCAGCAACAGAACAAGGGAACACAGTCTCAAGTTGTGCCAGAAGAGGTTTAGGCTGGATGTTAGGAGGAAGTTCTTCCCAGAGAGAGTGATTGGCATTGGAATGGGCTGCCCAGAGAGGTGGTGGAGGCTGCCCAGGGAGGAGGCTGGAGGTCCTCAAGAAAAGCCTGGCTGAGGCACTTAGTGCCATGGTCTGGTTGACTGGATAGGGCTGGGTGCTAGGTTGGACTGGATGAGCTTGGAGCTCTCTTCCAGCCTGGTTGATTCTATTATTCTATGATTTTCAGAAGTTCATGTTCTCCTACATATAATTTTTTAATTATTTGGTTATTATTCTTTGTTTGCTGGATCCAAAATCCTCAGGAATGAGATTTTTCCACCCAATCACCCCCATAGGTCTCTTTGGTTTGTGTGGGAGGATGCTGGCATGGCAATAAAAGAAGAATGAAGAGCACTCTTGAGGTTTAATAGCCACCTGAAAGACCAGTCTGCCTCCACATCCTTCAGGAGCACTGCTGATGAGAAGGGACTATGGAAGAAAGGTCAAGATGCTGTGGTTTGCTTGTTTTGAAGTGGAGAACTAAATAGGATATGGGCAGAGGGGTAGGAGGTCACTCAAAGCTCCTCACAATGACACAATGAAGGGAGTTGGATGGAGATTTCATGGCAATCATTGTGAGGGAGATGATGCCTCTCCAAGTTGCATGGCAACATGCTGGAGACAAAAATAAAGAATCCATATGGCTTTGAAAAGCTGATTTATTTCTGAGATAAAAAAGTTGGGTTTCTTCTTTTTTTTATTATTTATTTCTTCCTTTGTTGAAGGTTAAAATCTCCTGAGTAAAGTGAGGAAATCTACTGACACTGGGTGCTGAGGTTTTAGTCCTGTGATTATATCCTACTCCATCCCACTGCATCTTTCCAGTGAGGGCAGGGAGGCACTGGCACAGGTTGCCCAGTGAGGTTGTGGTTGCCTTCTCCCTGGAGGTGTTCAAGGTCAGGTTGGATGAAGTCTTGAGTGACCTGCTCTAGTGGAAGGTGTCCCTGCCCATGGCAGGGAGGTTGGAACTGGGTGATCTATAATGTCCCCCCCAACCCAACTCATTCTATGAATATGAATCTTCCTCTGCTCTGTACTTCACCGTGTCACAGTATCACAGTCTCACAGTATCACCAAGGTTGGAAGAGACCTCACAGATCATCAAGTCCAACCCTTTACCACAGAGCTCAAGGCTAGACCATGGCACCAAGTGCCACGTCCAATCCTGCCTTGAACAGCTCCAGGGACGGCGACTCCACCACCTCCCTGGGCAGCCCATTCCAGTAGCCAATGACTCTCTCAGT
>WAAF01010253.1:2294-13771 GCA_013400475.1 Tricholaema leucomelas | reverse complement strand
GGGCAGCCCATTCCCATGCCAATCACTCTTGCTGTGAAGAACTTCTTCCTAGCATCCAGCTTAAACCTGCCCTGGCACAGCTTGAGGCTGTGTCCTCTTGTTCTGTTGCTGGGTGCCTGGCAGGAGAGACCAACCCCACCTGGCTACAGCCTCCCTTCAGGTAGCTGTAGAGAGCAATGAGGTCTGCCTTAAGCCTCCTCTTCTCCAGGCTGCACACCCCCAGCTCCCTCAGCCTCTCCTCACAGAGCTGTGCTCCAGGCCCCTCCCCAGCCTTGCTGCCCTTCCCTGGACATGTTCCAAGCACTGCAACATCTTTCTTAAATTGAGGGGCCCAGAACTAGGTGCAGGACTCAAGGTGTGGCCTGACCAGTGCTGAGCACAGGGGCAGAATGACCTCCCTTGTCCTGCTGGCCGCATTCTTCCTGATCCAGGCCAGGATGCCATTGCCCTTCTTGGCCACCTGGGCACACTGCTGGCTCGTGTTCAGCTGTCAACCAGTCTCCCAGGTCCCTTTCTGCCTGGCTGCTCTCCAGCTCTCCACTTGACTATTTCTCAGCTTTCACCAATCCAGACTATTTCTTTAAGCTGTTTGAGGTTTTTAGAACCTCTTCTAATATTCTGAGTTGTTTTGCTGGAAGAAGAACAAGTCATTCCTGTGGAGCAGGAGTCTCAGGGCATTGGCTTTGCCTTGCAGAACCTGCTGATGGCCTGAAATTGCCCCATGGCACTTAAGGTTGGACATTAAGAACAATTTATTTCCTGTGTGAGTGCTCAGGCACTGGCACAGGCTGCCCAGGGAGCTGGTGGAGTCACCATCTCTGGAGGTGTTCAAGAAAGGTGTGGCCATGGCACTTTGGAACATGGATTAATGGCCATGGTGGTGTTGAGCTGATGGTTGCACTCCGTGATCTCAGAGGTGTTTTCCAGCCCAAAACAATTCAATGATTCTCTGATGTCAAAACCCTTCTCAGATCAAAGCCAAGTTTGTTCTGCAGCTTGCTCAGCAGGAGGGGAACAGGGAAGAGCTGTTTGCTTTGTTTGCATCTTTGCTTACTGCTTGGGATTGTCCCTGGACAAACAGTTCTCGAAGTGCCAGCCTTGGCCTTTATCAATTTGCTCCACAAGGAAGAATCATAGATCATCAGATCTGTCCATTCCCAACATCTCCTTGTACTGTCAGACCAAATGAGACACAGTGGCTCCCAGCAGGGAGAAGAGGAACAACGGAGAGGGTACAGATGCAGTCTGGGTGTTACCATCCCCATGGACTCACCTGGGTGAGGACAGCCACTTCAGCAACCTCCCAGAGGGACAGAGCAGTACCACAGTATCACAGAATCACAGAAACATGCAGGTTGGCAAAGTCCCTCAGCATCACCAAGTCCAACCTAGAACCCTACTCTACAAGAGTCACCTTAAACCATAGCCCTGAGCACCACATCCAAACCAGCCTTAAACACATCCAGGGAGGGTGACTCCACCACCTCCCTGGGCAGCTCATTCCACTCCCTGAACACTTTCTCCCTGAAAAACTTTTTCCTAATGTCCAATCTAAACCTCCCCAGCCTCAGCTTGAGGCCATTCCCCCTTGTTCTGTCTCCAGTTACCTGTGAGAAGAGCCCAGCAGCAGCCTCTCCACAATGTCCCTTCAGGTGGCTGTAGACAGCACTGAGGTCTCCCCTCAGCCTCCTCTTCCTCACACTAATCATCCCCAGCTCCCTCAGCTGATCCTCATAAGATTTATTCTCCAGGCCCTTTCCCAGCTTTGTTGCCCACACCAGTTGATGTTTGTGTGGGTGTGAGAAGTTCCTGTCTGTTGGAAACCAAGCTTTCAGCTGTTAAAACTTATGGACATCACAGCATCACTGCCTCCAGCTTTCAGCTGGGAAGATCAAGTGGAAGCAAGCTTGGAGAGGAGTAGACTGAGAGGTGACCTCATCAGTGGTTATAAAGATGTGCAGGGTGAGTGGCAGGAGGCTGGAGCCAGGCTCTGCTGGGTGATGCCCAGTGACAGGACAAGGGGCACTGGGTGGCAGCTGAGGCATAGGAAGTTTTGTTTAAACATGAGGAGGAATTTTTTCCCTGTGAGGGTGACAGAGCACTGGAACAGGCTGCCCAGGGGGGCTGTGGAGTCTCCCTCTCTGGAGGTATTCAAGAACTGTCTGGATGTGTTCCTGTGTGATCTGCTCTAGGAGATCCTGCTCTGGCAGGGGGGCTGGACCAGATGAGCTTTGGAGGTCCCTTCCAGCTCCTGACATTCTGTGATTCTATGCTTCTACAATAAGAACATTTGTGTTGTTCCATGAGAGGACATCGTGCCTCCTTGGCACAATGACTCAGTGTCTTTGGCTACTTGGCTTGTGTGTAATGAAAGACCTATTTAAATGGTTAGAAGGACCTGCAGCAGGTCTTGCTGTGTGCCATAGAACCACAGACTAGTTTGGGTGGGAAGTCACCTTTAGACTTCATGTAGTCCACCCCAGCCCCCTCCCCATGCAGTCAGCATGGACAGCTGCATTTAGAGCAGGTTCCTCTGAGTCCCAAATACAGAAGCACAGAATCACAGGATGTCAGGGGCTGGAAGGGACCTCCAAAGCTCATCCAGTCCAATCCCCCTTCCAAAGCAGGACCATACAATCTAGCTCAGGTCACACAGGAACACATCCAGACAGGCCTTGAAAGGCTCCAGACAAGGAAACTCCACAACCTCTCTAGGGAACCTGTTCAAGTGCTCTGAGACCCTTCCAGTCAAGAAGTTCCTCCTTGTGTTGAGGTGGAACCTCCTGTGCTGCAGCTTCCATCCATTGCTCCTTGTCCTACCCCAGGGAGCAAGTGAGCAGAGCCTGTCTCCCCTCTCCTGACCCCCAGCCCTCAGATATTGATAAACATTGATTAAATCCCCTCTCAGTCTTCTCTTCTCCAGACTAAACAGCCCCAGGTCCCTCAGCCTCTCCTCATCAAGCCATGCTCCAGTCCCCTTATCACTCTCACAGCCCTCTGCTGGACCTTCTTCAGCAGATCCCTGACCCTCTTAGATGGCTGTGGTTGAAGCTGGGTGCTGGTGACCACTTCCAGCAGATGTCATCACTGTGCCATGATCTTCCTCTCCAGCCCTTCCTGAACCTCCTTCTCTTCCAACCTTGGTGATTCTGTGATACTGTGGTACTGTGTGAGGTGGACCATAAATATTCAGGATCAGCTACAGTGGGATGTAAAGCAGCACCTGCAGCAGATCCGCGCTGGGGATGCGCTTAGTGGGTGAAGGACTCAGTCTTCTGTCTACTGAGCAAACCACTGTGTAGAAAACCTACATCTGTAGCTTTTGAGGAGATGTTGAGTTGATGATGTTCCTTCCTTATTAACTTCAAAGCCACAACTCATTTCCACAAGAGTGGTGTGGAAGGTGGCTTTGTGCAAGCGCATGGCCAGTCCGATAAATGAAGGAAGGAAGGAAGCAGAAGGATGCAAGGCACTGAGAAATGTAAATATTTGACTGAGTTGAGGTTGCAGCTGAGCACGTCCAGGAGAAAACAACTTGTCCCCCCGCAGCTCTTCATCTTCCATGCCTGATGGTTGAATTCTTGTGAGCAATTAGGCTTTTTCTTTGGGTTTATTCTTCCTTTGCTTCCATTTCCCACGTCTTCAGCCTGAGCTCCATAGCTCCTCGTGCTTCAAGAGCCATTCTTCACTTCAAGGGGAAATGCTTCTATGTCTCTATGTGAGACAAGTACCTCATCAGCTTCCTTCAGCGCAGTTTACTGGAGAACAGCCCCAAGTACCTCCGTTTATTTCCACTTAATGCCTTTACAACGCCCCCAGAGCTCATCTTATCTTCCATAGGCTGCTGTTTGCAGGAAACTTCACATTTATCCAGTCAAACTCTCATTATTTGGATCAATTTGTGCTTCACAGACCTGATTCACACAATCATGGAACCACAGACTGTTGGAAGGGATCTCTGGGGATCATCCAGTCCAAATCCCTGTGCTAAAGCAGGGGCACCCACAGCAGCTTGGCCAGCAGCACAATGCCCAGCTGGGGTTGGGAGCTCTACAGAGACTCCACAGCCTCTTTGGGCAGCCTGCTCTAGGGCTCCAGCACCCTCACAACAAAGAAATTTCTCCTGCTGTTCAGGTGGAATCTCTTGGGCTGCACTTTGTGCCCCTTGTCCTGTCCCTGGGCACCACAGAGAAGAATCTGGCCCCATCCTCTTGTCCCCCACAGGTCCTTTATCTCTTGCTGAGCATTGCTCAGATGCCCTCTGGGGCTGCTCTTCTTCAGGCTCAACAGCCCCAGGGCTCTGAGCCTTTCCTTCTCACAGACATACTCCAGGCCCCTCAGCAGCTTTGAAGTCCCCCTGTGAATACAAATATGCAGCCTGAATCTGTGCCAGACCTCATTTATCCAATAAGACTCTTGTTTTTTGATAAATTTGTGCTCTGTGGAACTGATTCACTCAATCATAGAACCACAGAGTGTTGGAAGGGACCTCTGGAGATCACAGGATCCGAGGCTCACAGGACGTCAGGGGTTGGAAGGGACCCAAAGAGATCATTGAGTCCAATCCTCCCTGCCAAAGCAGGACCAAAATCTAGCTCAGATCATCCAGTCCAAACCTCCTGCTAAAGCAGGGGCACCCGCAGCAGCTTGCCAAGCATCACGATGCTCAGCTGGGGTTGGGAGCTCTGCAGAGAAGGACACTCCATAGCTTCTCTGGGCAGCCTGCCCCAGGGCTCCAGCAGTTTCATGTGGCAGTAGTTTCTCCTCCTGTTCAGATGGAATCTCCTAGGTTCCAGTTTATACCCAGCCTGGCCCCATCCACTTGCACCTCCCACAAGTGCTTTAGCTCTTGCTGAGCACTGAGCAGATCCCCTCTCATGCTGCTCTACTGCAGGCTCTTAACCTTTCCTCCTCACAGAGATGCTCCAGGCCCCTCAGCATCCTTGGAGCCTCCTTCTGTAGTTCCCTGTCTCTCTTCAACTGGGGAGCCCAGAACTGAACTCAGTACTGCCAATGTGGCCTCCCTAGGGCAAAGCAAAGACAGGGGCACACCACACCACTCCCATTCCAGCACAACCCACACCACCCAATCTCTTTTCAATCACTTCATCACCTTGCCTGTTTATTTCTCCATTGTCCCTTTCAGGTCTGATCTATTCTATTCTATTCTATTCTATTCTATTCTATTCTATTCTATTCTATTCTATTCTATTCTAGGATCTTCCAGAGCCAACATAGGATCACAGAATCACAGAATGTCAGTGTGCTAGTTTGAAGCTGGCTAGAATGTTTTGGTGAGAAGAACTAGATTACAGGCTGTGAAAGGAAAACAGTGGTGAAGTCTACTTCCCTCATTGGCTTGCTGAGATGTATAAGAATAAAAGCAAAACATAGATAAGGGAGTTTTCACTTAACCTGCTGGGGAGCTCTGAGGTGCATCTTACTCTCTAACCTCACCCTCCATTTTTTTTTCTTTGGCTAATCCACTTTGCTTCCTAACCCCCTACCCGAGCCTCCATTTCTTCCTTGGGACTGGGGTAAGGTTGAGAGGGGTAGGGGGAAAGTGGAAGGGCAGTTGGGAGCCCCTCCTGGGGACTCAGGTTTCTGGGAGGGGAGTTGTGTTTCTGTGTTACCTTTTTACTTTGTATATTCCTGTCTGTAACTGTATTTATTGTAAATATCTGCTTGTATATTGTGCCAGCTGTAAATATAAGCTTCATTCATATCTCCAGAGCTGGCTGAGTCTAGTCTGGGTGATTTCTAAAGTGTGTGGGGGTGGGAGACACCCAAACCATCACAGTCAGGGGCTGGAAGGGACCTCCAGAGCTCATCTGGTCCAGTCCCCCTGCCAGAGCAGAATCACCTAGAGCAGATCACACAGGAATGCATCCAGAAGGGTCTTGAATATCTCCAGAGAAGGAGACTCCACAGCCCCCCTGGGTAACCTGTTCCAGTGCTCTGTCACCCTCACAATAAAAAAAAAATCTTCCTCAGGTTTACATGGAACCTTCTATGCCTCAACAGCCACTGCCCTTGTCCTGTCACTGGGCATCACTGAGAAGAGGCTGGCTCCAGGCTCTCAGATTTTGGGCTTATTTTAGGTTTGTTTTTAATCTCCAGGCAGTTCAGTGTTTTCCCCACATTAACACCAGCAGCACAGCCAAAGTTCAGCCCATCTGATAATATTTCCCCCCTCTCAGGCATGACTCAGCCCATCACCACCTTAGCCATAATCAAGCTGCTAATGGATTAGCAATGCAGTGAGAGGCAATTACTGGAAGATCAGGATTTTGAGGCTTTGAAATATCAGAGGTCACAAGAAAACAGGGAATTAGCTCTGCTTTTACATCAGGGCTTTGATTGTGATCACATTTGGAGGAGTAATTAATTATCTGTTGGCGTTAGAATCATAGAGTTGTTTGGGTGGGAAAAGACCTCCAAGATCATTCAGGTCAACCTTCAGCCCATCCCCACCATGGCCATTCAACCACGTCCCACAGTGCCATGGCCACACGTTTCTTGAGCACCTCCAGGCATGGTGACTCCACCTCCTCCCTGGCCAGCCTGTTCAGTTCCTCTTTCCTGCACTCCTGCAGGAAAGAAATTGTTCCTCATGTCCAACCTAAACCTCCACTGGCACAATTTGAGGCCATTTCCTTTCCTTCTAGCACCTGATACTAGGGAGAAGAGATCAACCCATGCAGAGTCTCCTCCTCTGGAGACTTTCAAGGCCTGTCTGGATGTGTTCCTGTGTGACCTGAGCTGGGTTGTATGGTCCTGCTCTGGCAGGGGGGTTTGGACTCGCTGATCTCTTTTGGTCTCCCAACCCCTGCCATCCTGTGAGCCTGTGAACCCTCACCTCACTCCAACACCCTTGCTCCAGGCAGCTGCAGAGAGCCAGGAGGTCTCCTTTCACTCTGTAAGCAACTCCAACATCATTTCAGGGGGCTGTAGAGAGCAATGAGGTTTCTGCTTAGCCTCCTTCTTTCCACACTAAATAACCCCAATTCCCTCAGCTGCTCCTCACAAGAGGAGTTGTGGAGTTTCCTCTAGAGAGATTCCAGACCCACCCAGGCCGTTGTGATCCTGGGTGAGTGTCTCTGCCTCAGCAGCAGGGTTGGTTTGGATGATCTCCAGAAGTCCCTTCCAAACCTGGCAGGCTGTGATTCAAGCCCTGTATAAGCTGTCTAGGACTCACACTGGGCTTGAGCATCTCCAACATCAGAGGCTCCACAGCTGGTTTGGGCAATCTGTTGCAGTCTCCTGTTGCCCTCACCATAAAAATACTCTTTCTGTAGCCGAGCTCTCACCTTTGAGGCTTACACCCAGTGACACACAATAGACTAATGAGGTACAATCAGAGAATCACAGAATAGTCTGGTTTGGAAAGGACCTTCAAGATCATCTAGGTCCAATGCCCTGCCATGGGCAGGGACACCTTCACTAGGTCAGTTTGCTCAAAGCCTTGTCCAGCCTGGCCTTGAGGATCTCCAGGGAGGAGGCATCTATGGCCTCAGCATAGATTTTCTTCCTGTATTTCTCATCCCTGCACTTGAATATCCTCAGCTGATGATTAATTTCATGGCATTAGTTAAAAATAGATTCATTATTTGTTTTAACTCCTTTCACTCTATCCTGGGACTGGTTTTAATTAACTACTAAACCACTTTCCCTCTACAGCTGAAGTTTCCTGGCATCTGAAGCTCACCCTGAAGACAATCAGGACGCAGCAGATTGTTGCAAGAAGCTTATACAAATATATTTTTGTATAATAGTCCAAAGGTTCTGGAATATTAAATAGGGCTGGAGAGGCATCTCTGACCATGGGCATGGGCACTGAAGCAGATGATGATAGAATCAGAGAAGGTCAGGGGCTGGAAGGGACCTCCAAAGCTCATCCAGTCCAACCCCACTGACAGAGCAGGATCTCCTAGACCAGACCACACAGGAATGCTTCCAGGAGGGTTTGGAATATCTGCAGAGAGGGAGACTCCACAGCCCCCCTGGGCAGCCTGTTCCAGTGCTCTGTCACCCTCACAGGGAAAAAATTCCTCCTCATGTTCACATGAAGCTTCCTATGCCTCAGCTGCCACCCATTGCCCCTTGTCCTGTCACTGGGCACCACCCAGCAGAGCCTGGCTCCAGCCTCCTGCCACTCACCCTGCACATCTTTATAACCACTGATGAGGTCACCTCTCAGTCTCCTCTTCTCCAAGCAGCACAGCCCCAGCTCCCTCAGGCTCTCCTCCTAACAGAGATGTTCCATTCCCTTCAGCATCTTTGTGGCTCTCTGCTGGACTCCCTCAAGCACTTCTATGTCCTTCTTGAACTGGGGGGCCCACAACTGGACACAGGACTCCAGATGTGGCCTCAGCAGGGCAGAGTAGAGGGGCAGGGGAACCTCTCTCAACCTACTAACCACAGCCCTTCTAATCCACCCCAGAATGGCATTGCCCCTCCTGGCCACCAGAGCACATTGCTGGCTCATGGTCACCCTCTCATCCACTAGGACCCCCAGATCCTTTTCCCCTTCACTGCCTTCCAGCAGCTCAGTCCCCAACCTATACTGCTCCCTGAGGTTGTTCTCTCCCAGGTGCAAGACTCTACCCTTATGCTTGTTGAATTCCATTCCATTTCTCCTTGCCCACTCCTCCAACCTGTCCAAGTCTCTCTGACTGTCAGCACAGCCTTCTGGGGTGGCAGCCACTCCACTCAGTTTGGTGTCACCAGCAAACCTGCTGACAGTGCACTCTGTGCCCTCATCCAGGTCATTGAAGAACATATTGAACAGAACTGGCCCCAGTGCTGATCTCTGTGGGACCCCTCTAGTCACAGGCTTCCAATGGGAATCCATCCTATTGACCACAACTTTCTGGCTCTGAGAGTCCCATCTCTGAGGTCCCATCCTGTGTAAGCCATTCTATGCTTCTATGATATGATTGAAACTTCTTCATGTTGTGAAGTTTCCAACTGCCCAGAATCCTGGACCATGAGGGACCAATGCAGATGAAGTCCCTTCTGGTGTCTGCATTCACACATAGAGACTCTAAGTCCTAGATTCCCTGTATCCCAGAATCATGGTGTGGTGGATGCAACCCCACCAAACCCAAAGGCTTCTGCTAGGTGTGGTAGATACCCATAAAAATAGTCTTCTGCAAAATGTTTGTGTGTCCAAGCAAGTAGTGGAGTTCCCATCCCTGGAGGTGATCAAGACACTTGTGGCCGTGGCACTCTGGGACAAGGTTTAGTGGCCATGATGGGGTTGGGTTGAGGGTTGGACTGGATGATCTTGGAGGACTTTTGCTGCCCAAACAGTTCTATGATTCTAACACCTACAGATAATTGATTACTCCTCCAAATGTGATCACAATCATGGGGCATCATTTAGTGGCTATGTTGGGGTTGGGTTGAGGGTTGGACTGGATGATCTTGGAGGACTTTTGCTGCCCAAACAGTTCTATGATTCTAACACCTACAGATAATTAATTACTCCTCCAAAGGTGATCACAATCATGGGGCATCGTTTAGTGGCTATGGTGGGGTTGGGTTGAGGGTTGGACTTGGTGGTTTCAGGCTTATTTCCAACCCCCAAATTCTCAGATTCTCCAGCTGCAGGCTGGCAAATCGTTGAAGTGAAGGATCTTATATCCCCAAAGACTATTCTCTGGGTCTTAGTTAAAAGGATAAAAATCCTCCCTTTAAGAAATCTATATTGCAAGCTTCATCCTCAGCCAAGTCAGAAGATACTAATCTGAAAATTGGAGAGCTCTGAGAAACAAAGGAGTGCTCCTCAAAGGCATGACACATGGTGCCTTCCAGAGCTCCCAGCTTCGGGGAGGGAAGGAATGAATGAGAAGGGAAATAAAGGATTATTTGCAGTGTGTTTTGATTTCAGCCACTTCTGATTCAGTGCTCTGTGTGGTAGTGGCAGATAGCTGCAGGTGATAGACTCCATGTGGATGCTTCTGGAGATTAATATCCACATCAGACTAATCTAGGGAAAGTGAAGCTATTTCTTTGTACCTGGCAGAGATAGAGGATGTGGATCAATCTTAGGGAAAAACAGCTCAGAATCCTCTTCATAAACACATGCCAAGAAGGAACAAACCCAAGGTGAATCAAGTGGCAAATGGTGTCTTGAGGTCTGGAGAAGAGAAGGCTCTGCTGAGACCTTATGGCTACATTTCAATACCTGAAGGGGAGCAATTTCTGCACTGGAAAGGATGTCAAAGCTGGCCCAGGCTGCCTGGGATGTTGGTGGAGTCCCCATCCCTGGAGGGGTATCAAAGTTGTGTAGACTTGGAGAAGGCTTTGAGGTGACCTTGTTGTGGCCTTACAAGAAAGCTGGGGAAGGACTCTTTAGGCTGTCAAGTAGTGCTAGGACTGGGGGGAAAGGAACAAAGCTAGAAATGGATAGATTCAGACTGGATGTTAGGAAGAAGTTCTTCAGCATGAGGGTGGTGAAGGGAAGGGGTGGAATGGGTTGCCCAGGGAGGTGGTGGAAGCCTCATCCCTGGAGGTGTTTAAGGCCAGGCTGGATGAGGCTCTGGACAGCCTGATCTGGTGTGAAGTGTCCATGCCCATGGCAGTGGGGCTGGAACTGGATGATCCTCATGGTCCCTTCCAACCCTGACTGATTCTATGCTTCATCAGAGCTTTATCTTTAGAAGAGAATGGTCCAGAAGAGGTAGAAAAAAAATTTGCTCCCAGGCAGCCAGGAATTCTTACTCTGTTGCCACTGCCAGAAAATGCTGAGGCAGCCAGGAAGGGCTCCACTGCTGTGCTCTGCTGAGCCCCCACCTGCAGTGCTGGGGCCAGCTCTGGAGTCTTCAGCACAGACAGGGACCTGTTGGAGCGGGGCCAGAGGAGGCCACAGCAATGATGGGAGGGCTGGAAAGGCTCTGCTGGGAGGCCAGGCTGAGAGAGTTGGGGTTCAGCCTGGAGAAGAGAAAGTTCCATGGAGACCTCCTGGTAGCCTTTTAGTGCCTGATCAAAGGGCTGGTGACAGACTTTTGAGCAGGACTTCTTGTGATAGGACAAAGGGTGATGGTTTGAACTCAAAGAGAGAAATTCAGACTGGAGAGGAGGGAAAAATGTTTGACACTGAGGGTGGGGAGAGCTTGGCTTTGGTTGCCCAGAGAGGTGGTAGCTGCCCCATCCCTGGAACCACTGCAGGTCAGGTTGTTTGGGGCTCTGAACAACCTGCTCCAGCTGCAGCTGTCCCTGCTGGCTGCAGCAGGGCTGGACTGGATGACCTTTAAAGGTCCCTTCAACCCAAAGCAGCCTGTGACTCCCAAACGTTTCATTAATTAATTTATCCTGAGCAGTTGGTATTTTTCAATGTCCAAACCCAGCCTTTCAGTGGATTTCAGTAAATCAGCCCTGAAAGCTTCACTTTCCCCCCCCCCCCCCCCAGATCCCATTTTTCCCAACCACCAATCATTCCCCCCCTTGCCGGGGAAAAAATTTTCTTAAAA
>WAAF01010252.1:26493-55134 GCA_013400475.1 Tricholaema leucomelas | reverse complement strand
TTCTATGATTCTATGATTCTATATTTACAGCTAGCACAATATACAAGCAGATATTTACAGTATATACAGTTATAGACAGAAACATACAAGGGAAAAGGTAATACAGAAACACAACAGCCCTCCCAGAAACCTCAGTCCCCAGGAGAGGCTCCCAACCACCCTTCCACCTTCTCCCACCTCTCTACCTTAACCCAGACATTGCCTTGTGCCCCAAGGAAGAATGAAGGGTTGGCCAGGAGGGTCAGGATGCAAAGTGGATTAATCAGAAAGATGGCAGCTGAGGTTAGAGAGAGAAATGCCCAGAGCTCAGGCAGTGCCCCAAGTGTGAATACCTTATCTATGTTTATATTCTTGTTGTTATACATCTCAGCAAGCCTATGAATGAAGTAGACATCACCATTTGTTTCTCTTTCACAGCCTGTGATCTAACCCTTGTCACCAAAACATTCTAGCTGGCTTCAAACTAGCACAGAATGGGGCTAATCTTTTCAGTGGTGTGCAGTAACAAGACAAGGAGCAACAGGTACAAACCTGAACACAGAAGGTTTCACCTCAACATGAAGAGAAACTTCTTTATAGTGAGGGTGACAGAACATTGGAATGGGCTGCGCAGGGGAGTTGTGGAGTCTCCTTCTCTGGCGACTTTCAAAACCCTCCCGGATGCATTCCTGTGCAGACTACCCTAGGTGATCCTGCCTTGGCAGGGGAGTTGGAGTCCCTTCCAACATCTACCACTTTGTGGTTCTGTGACATTACACAGGAAACTCTAGCGTCTAAAAGCAGATTGCTGAAATGCACAACTACCTTTTTTTCCTACTTTCTTTCCCTACATTCATAGACATTTCAAGTAGGGCCATTGTACTGACCCTTACCTCATCACTATAAAAATCAGAAAGACTTCAATGTTCCATCCTTGGTCCAGGAGATGCAAATCTGTATTTGCCAAAGGTACCGTACAGGTCTTCTTGTCGCCAGTTCCTCATTTCCCTCACCAGATGGAGGGAAAGTGAATGTGGCTGACAAACAGGAGCAGCGGAGGAGTGAGTTGAGCTAATCGAAAGCAGTCCATGCTAGAGAAGGGTGTTTAAGAATATTTCACCATAATTTATGTTCTGTGCATTTAAAATGGTATTCCCAAGGAAAAAAATGTTTTCTCCCTCTGCAGTGTTCAGTACTTTTCACTAAGAATGGTCAGGATAGGCTCGTCCTCATATACACATGCTGATGTTTGATCAATAACCCGTTTGGACAGCAAATTGACTATTTTAAGAGTCAGCAGCAAAGCAAAGGCAATTTCTGTCAGTCTCTATACCTATCCTATACATGCAATCAATTTACTTCAGAGTTTGAAAGAAACACAGTACCCCTTCAAAAGCATTACACAATCAAACCGGTTGGCCATTCTTTAGAATGCAAAGTCTGGTTAACAGTCAAAGTTTCTCATCACATTAGCTTCTTCTGCATCTGCAATGCAAATTTTTGAATATGCCAGCAGAAAACCACTCTATATCCACTGACTATTTTTACTGTGATTACAAAGCATCACATTAGATATTTTCACTGGTTTTAAGAACACTAAGATACAGCTGAGAGTATAATGAGGTTATGTAAAATGTCTGCCCAGCATTTGCTCAAAGTTTTTCTTTCTTATGACCTATAAAATACGAAAAATAAAAACACACCTTCCCCCTCTCACACATGCATTCACATTTAGTTCCTTCTGTCTGTTAAAATGTAGTATGATTTTGGAAATGCTTATCTCTGATGACACTCAAAAGATTGAAAGCAACTGAAAGTCAGATCACAGCAGTCTTACAAGAGACCTTAAAATAGCAGCTACTTACATGGTAAAAATCCACCTCTTAGCTACATTCATCTTTCATAAAAAGGTAGTTTTAATATATTGAAAACACAAAGTAGCAGAATACTACAGAAACCATGGGCTAGAGACACTGTGGCTAACTAACAGAGTTTGCAATGAGAAATCTGGATTAGCTATAGGAAAAGTTGTATTTTCGTATTTATTTGGCTTCATGTTACTTCGATGTCTGCAGAGCTTGGTTCTTGGCAACTGTCAACATAATCAGGATTTAACTGAGCACCAGGAGCACGGACAATTAGCTCTCAAAACAATTAAACAAAACTAAACCTAATTGCCCTGACAGGCATACTCCATCCCCAGATTTTCTGAGGTCCTCTATTCTTCTGTCAACAGTACGCCCACATACTCCAGAACCAGCAATTACAAAGCCGCCACTGCCACATAAACGGCACTTGGACACACTCTGAAAGCGCACTGCAGCAGAGTGTGTTACAAGTACAACATCTAGCCTTGTGAGATAAAATAGAAGATAAATCAACAGTTTCAAAGGTATAAATGCAGCATCCCATTGGACACAGAGCTGACAAAACTAATGAGCATCTGGAATGGATGATTCTCGGCGTCCACGTGTTTTTAATGCTATTCTATAATGTTTCTATAATGCTCTTAATAACATTTTGTAACTTCAGGAACAGCTTTCATTTCTGGAACGAAATAACATTATATTGTCCTTCTAATTCATTTAGTTCTCAGATGAGAGGTAAATTCTAAGTTCATTCACTTCTTGGACTACAAAAAATGAATGAATGAATGAATGAATGAATGCACGTACGAGTGTAGTATGCATGTAACAAAAGACTCATTCCTTTGAGATTACAAAGGCACTTGTGAAATGTCTCATACTTTCATTTAAGATAATGCTTAACCTCAGCTTGGTATGAGACAAAGAAAATAACAGTGAAAAAAGGAAGCAACAAAAAATGCCTGAAACTGGAAACACAAAACCTAGAAATCAAACATGCAACCATTAAAAACACCCTTAAAGCTTCTGATTTAATTTACTTACATGTTACAGGACAAAAATCGACCAAACTTCAAAAGGAGCCCTCAGAGCCAAGTAATTACATCTACAGTTGCTGTCAACTGGGAAGTGAGCATCTCTAGCTGTCTCTACCCTGAAATAATCCCAAACTGACTGTTCCAGGCTGTGCTCAGAACCTCTTAGCGCCACCAACGTCTTTTCCACAGGGCTGTGCTTAGAGATGTCATCTCCCCCATACTTCTGTGACACTGCCTAATGCTGAGGTGCCTGCGCTACAGGTCTCCCACAGGCGTGGGTCAGCTTAGCACATGCAGGAAACAGAAGGCAAAGGAGGGAAAAAATACAAGCCTAAATCCAGATGCTATGCTTTTTGAGGCAGAGTTTCCTCAAACTAATTTTTATTAGTGATAGCTATTGTTCATCTGGCAAGAGGTCCCAAACCACAGAAACAAAACCAGGAACAATTTTAATTCCTTTTATACCCATTCACAAAAGCACACACAATACACACTACCTAAACTTACTGTGAGGTTCGGGGGGTTAAAATTCTGCTAGAGAAATCACAAAGGTCAGACAAAAAGCTCTGACAGTAACAGGCACTCTCCAACCAAAAGACAGCAATCAATTACAAACCATCTGCAGAAATTGTAGAGCTGTCACAGACTCGTTTACAGCTGCAGCTGAAGTAAGACTACCTCCAATTGCCAAGCCATTCCCCCCCCTCTTCTACCTACAAAATCAGGACAGCTTCAGTTTTTGAATTACACTAGCAGACTTGCACGCCAACTGAAGAAGTGAAATGCAATATGGCATGGGCAGTGACTTCATCAGATGGTGCACAAGTCATTAATACTGCTAGACATGACAGATTTGAGGCTAAAGAGAGGGCAGGGAGCAGAGCAGTCTGTTTTCCTCTCTTTTCTGTGCTTTAATTGCAACACGTAATTCAAAGCACTGGAGGCAATTTAGCGAATTCAGAGCAGCTACTAGCCTACATGAATACTTCCCTCTGTATTTAAATCCTTCTGAGTTCTCCCTAATTTTCTGTCATCTGGTGCATTTGACACAGGAGATTAGGACTGCCTTTGTTTCTCTGCTAAAACAAAGCTAATGCCCCAGCACTCCCTCTCCTCCAGCAGGACGGAAGCTCAATGCATGTACCGCAGGAAAACCTGGACAAGTACCAGGCAGCTGGTGCTGCGAGCCAGAGGCGTCCTAAGCCTTGAGTTCACTTCTGCTGTGCCCCTGCAAAGATCCCTGCCCCTACAACACTGCAGAAGCACTGAAACACGACAGCAGAGAAATCCACACTATCCCTTCCAAAGGAACAAGGTGTCCTAGGGAGACAAAATTCCAGCGTGGTCTTGTCTGGTGGCAAAGAGCTTTGGGGAGCACAAGCAATGTGTTACACAGAATACAAGGAATTATCTCTGTGGGAATCCCTTGCACAGCAAGAGGTGGGCTGGAGACTCACAATCACTGGGCTGCTTCTTACTTTCTAGAGAAAGTGCATAAAGCCACCTATGTTAGAGCAAAGCAGATTATAAAGTGATTCCAACAGTAACATCAGATCATCGGTTCCTCTCAGTAGGCCAGAGGCTCAATATATCTGTCCTATCTCTACCAATTCTTAATACAACCTAGCACAAGGTAGTAACACATACTCCAGAACCATAAACACTCTAACTGAATTTCTTTTATGCAAAAGTGTAAGGCATCAACAAAAGTAACAGAAGCATTTCTGTTGTCAGAATGGCAATTCCTAGTAAAATCACTACACTTTTTAGCAGTTGAGGGGTTCAAAAGAATATGCACTTGAGTTAGGTTGCACTTTCACTGACTCAGAGCAAAACGGACAACAAATTGCTCTTTGAACATTAACATATTTGAAGATGGTCCTTAATTCTGGGGGTCCTTGACTCAGCCTCCAAAATCCTTGCTGAGAGGGTCAGAGAAGGTGTGACCATCCATTACGCCAGCTGATGTCAAACAGTAACTGCAGATATAAAAGTTCTCCAAATAAGAGAACAAGAATCACTGGGTCCCCTAACACTGCACCTCTCCAAGTCTGCAATCCAGTCTGAAACTATTGATGTTAAGTGAGTGTTGCCATGGCCACTGCAATCTTAACAATGCGCCCTTGAGATATCAGCAAAAACAAAACATGAAGTAAACTGCATCAGCCAGGAAGCTGTAGCAGCTTTAATGTTCTGTTCAGAGCTGAGTTTGAGCAACACAGAAAGGTGAGCCTGACAGTTCTCCAGCTGTTTACCATTTGCCCCCATCACACTTGCTTTTGGAGATGCAGCAGCTGTGCCATGAACACTGACCTGTCAGGGTGACCCCAAGATAATAAAACACTAAGTACCACCAATATGCCCTTTTTTTTTTGTAATTAGTGCCACACACTGAATTCTTTCCCACAAAATCCAAAGCATTAACACTACAGCACTCTCTTTTTTTTTTGGTAAGGATTGTAATGCCAAGCATGTTCTTACCCTGAAAGATGGATCGGTTTTCTCCCTGTGTGGCACTTGGTCCAAAGTGCCATCAGTACTGCTCCTTTTCAAGCTGGATGTGACGTCAGGCACGTTACTAAAATCTGCATTCAAAAGAAAACAAATAAATACATCAGGGGCTTATAGGACAGGAACAGGAAAAGAATTTGCTTTCATCTGGAAACAGACACCAGCAGTGCCTAGTAGAACTACTACAGGGGAAGAGAAGGAATACAACGTTTGCAACCCTCCCTACCCCCCCAAGAAAATAAAGTAAGTGTCAAAGCAAGGAAACTCTGCTTTCAAAAGAGCAGCTGGACATCTAAGCCCATCTGAAGCAACGTGTATATTAGAACTACCAATATAAACCTACCACTCATGCTAACAAGCCTGCTTTATCTATAATCAGCACACTCTGCAGTGAGACAACCAGTGAGGATAATTAAATGCACTCAGTAGTGCTCCTTGGATGGGATCAGTATTGCTCAACATGACTTAGTACTGAATCCCTGAAATATTTAAGATGAAAAGATACTTTTGCCTTGAAGCACATGTTGCACTTCATCAAATACAGTCCTCGTTATTAATAGTTTGATTTTATTAAGTTTGGAGTTCATGTACATAGCAGCTGGCACAATGCAAACACCAGAGGAGGGCCTGTCCTTCTCTGCTTATTGGCAGATAATCATAGAATGGTTTAGGTTGGAAGGGACCTCAAGGATCATCCAGCTCCAACCTCCTGACATAGGCAGGGACACCTCCCACTAGAGCAGGTTGCCCAAGGCCTCATCCAGCCTGGCCTTAAACACCTCCAGGGAGGAAGCATCCACAACCTCCCTGGGCAACCTGTGCCAGTGTCTCACCACCCTCACTGTAAAGAACTTCCTCCTAACATCCAGTCTAAATCTCCCCTCCTCCAGTTTAAACCCATTCTCCCTCGTCCTGACATTACCAGACCTTGTAAACAGTCCCTCTGTTGTAGTGGGGTGGTTGTAGCCAGGAGGAGGTTGCTCTCTTCTCTCAGGTGGCCAGCACCAGAACAAGAGGACACAGCCTCAAGCTACACCAGGGGAAATTTAGGCTTGAGGTGAGGAGAAAGTTCTTCCCTGAGAGAGTCATTGGCTACTGGAATGGGCTGCCCAGGGAGGTGGTGGAGTCGCCGTCCCTGGAGCTGTTCAAGGCAGGATTGGACGTGGCACTTGGTGCCATGGTCTAGCCTTGAGCTCTGTGGTAACAGCTTGGACTTGATGATCTATGAGTCTCTTCCAACCTTGGTGATACTGTGATACTACGTGATACATTACCACATTTTCAAACTCTTTTTCAACACCTACAGATGCTGAAGATTTATTTTTAACTGAAAACTAAGATTCTCAATTAACTACTGACTCCAGCAACTGAGGTGGCAATTAAAACAAGTATCACTCATATTTCAGTAAAATCATGGGAGCTAGAAATAATGAAATTGTGAAGGACTCAGTATCTCTCTGCCTTGGTGTTGCTATGGTCCTGCTCTGCAGGAGCAGGACCAGCTCCTCTCAACAAGAATTGACAGACATGGACTGAAGCAGGGAAACAAGAAATTAGGCCCAAAAGGGCACCTTATATCCCATTGGAGCCCTCCTAGGAAAACAAAACATGGCAGGCAGACCTGCACATCAGAGCCAGAGAGACAGCAGCATGTAACTCAGCACACTACCATTTTGGTGCTTCACTTTTACGTATGGTATTAAGGTACCTATGCCAAGGTTAGTATTGAGGCTCACACTTCACACCCAGATGCCAAAGTCTTGACTTCTCTGTCATTTCCCAATCTTTGCAGAACCAAGGTCCCATCATTTTTCTCCCCTCAAGCTTTTTAACCTTTTCCTCCCAGAGTCATGTGTGGCTCCTGATATCTCAAAGCCTACATAGCATGCAATATCTTGAGTTACCACCTTTTCAGAATAAAGAACTGCTTTACACAACTAACCCAAACAGCTGCTCACCTTCTTTAAGAACTTAACAAGCTGTCTATTTCGTTATGCTTTTAACCACCTTCCTTCACTGAACCTGCATAATTTTCTCCTGTGCTCTGAACCTTCAAAGTAATTTTGAGTCTCCTTTCTTTGTATGTCTACTGACTTCCACCATTGTCAAATCCTACATCTACAAAAGCTAGGCCAACACTTAAAACTTGAACTGCCTTTTAAATAACATTTTCTTGGGGGGTGATGCCAAGGATATTATTTCCCATTATTTTCCAATTGTCATCGTTTTACTTGCTTTCTGGGTTTTAATACTCTTCTCCTCTACACTACCAAACAGCATGTTCCTGAAACAAACAAATAGAATCAACCAGGTTGGAAGAGACCTCCAAGATGATCCAGTCCAACCTACCACCCAGCCCTATCCAGTCAACTAGACCATGGCACTAAGTGCCCCAGCCAGGCTTTTCTTGAACACCTCCAGGGATGGTGACTCCACCACCTCCCTGGGCAGCCCATTCCAATGCCAATCACTCTCTCTGCCAACAACTTCCTCCTAACATCCAGCCTAGACCTCCCCCGGCACAACTTGAAACTGTGTCCCCTTGTCCTGTTGCTGGCCGCCTGGGAGAAGAGACCAACCCCACCTGGCTACAGCCTCCCTTCAGGTAGTTGTAGACAGCAATGAGGTCTGCCCTGAGCCTCCTCTTCTCCAGGCTAAACAACCCCAGCTCCCTCAGCCTCTCCTTATAGGGTTTGTGTTCCAGGCCCCTCACCAGCCTTGTTGACCTTCTCTGGACACGCTCCAGCACCTCAACATCTCTCCTGAATTGAGATAGATGTTGCAGTGCATAAAGGATCTAGAGTTCTCATCTCATGCAGCTATCCAATGTGGGGGAAGAGTCCATTCCCTGGTTTTACAAAATGACTACCAAACATATTTGCCCTTTACAAATAAAGATGTAAAATTAACCTAAGCAAACAATGAAGAGAAAGCAAAAACGTAGGAAGAGCCAAATAAGGCAAAACAATCAGCTGACAACATGACCTGTAGAAATCAGGATAACAACATCCAAAGCAGGAAAAGAGAATATTCCATCACTTTGTCATGATGATCTATGTTTTCCTCCCTTCACCTTCATCCTTGAGTTTCCTCCATGGATTATAGGACTGTCAGCAGTAGGTCTATATAGCCTGACCAAATTTTATAGCATTTGCTGTTGGCAAAATGCATTGCTGATGGTAGTTAGGGTAAGCAACAGCAAATGTTCTTTTAAATAGAAAAACTAAATAAAGGTACGCAGAAAGGATCCAAGACGAAAAAGGACATCCTATTGCACGTTGTATGCCAAACTAACAAGGGGAAGGGAAGGAAGGAAGGATGGATGTATGGTTTGTCGATCAGTTTAGCATCCATATCCTGTCTCCCTTTCCTTGTGCAAGCAGACTTCCTTTGGATAGTCTACTAACCATCAAACTATTCCCAAAGAGCACAGAAGCATCACCATCAGCTACATAGCTTAAAAAACAAAACCCCAACAAATCAAGTATCAGCTTACAGAATTTCAAAGGCAAAGCCCAAGGACACAAGCACAGCAGCAAGTTTAATACTGATACTGCCTCTACTTCTAGTACTAAATGGAAGAGGAGTAACAAGCTAAACCAAACAAAATGTAGTCTCTTTAAAGCAAAATGCAAATTTGAATTGAGTGCTAACAATGGGATTCATGTTAACAATAGGATTCAAAAGTAGTATCTTAGAGGCTGGGTAAGCACTGTCCTTTCAGGCAAAACTTGCAATAAAAATGGAGAGCATACACAGAATTAAGAGGAATCATAGAATCAGTCAGGGTTGGAAGGGACCACAAGGATCACCTAGTTCCAACCCCCTGCCATGGGCACGAACACCCTACCCCATGTTACAGCTACATGAATACAAAATCCTTCCAATACATGATGTTCTGAATCTTTGCTGGGAATGAGCACAGAAAAGTATGCAAAGAGATGTACATTCTTTAAGATCATCCAAAAGTGAGGTCACAGGGTCAGATGTTAGGGGTTGGAAAGGACCCAAAGAACTCATGGAGTCCAACCCCCATGTCAGAGCAGGACCATACAATCTATGCAACACCAACACGTTCTGACGATTTGTTTAATTAATAGTATTTGCTTTAAAAAGCATCTGTTGCTAATGTTACTTACTACAATTACATAGCTGACTAATTAAAGCACATATGGACTACTTTGAAACACTGCTTCAGAGGCTTTCCTGCATAGCAATGGTGAGCATACAGTGACTAAGTGTGCCTATACAGCTCCTTTACAGTAGTATAGAACTATAATCATAGAATCATAGAATCAACTAGGTTGGAAGAGACCTCCAAGATCATCCAGGCCAACCTAGCACCCAGCCCTATCCAGTCAACCAGACCATGACACTAAGTGCCTCATCCAGGCTTTTCTTGAACACCACCAGGCACGGCCACTCCACCACCTCCCTGGGCAGCCCATTCCAATGCCAATCACTCTCTCTGGCAACAACTTCCTCCTAACATCCAGCCTATACTTCCCCCAGCACAACTTGAGACTGTGTCCCCGTGTTCTATTTGATTTATTCTATTGACATACCTGTGGTAAACCCATTTGGAAGAAAACAAAGAATTGATAATACTAGGTTAAGCAAAACTTGGCTCAAAACTGTCATCATCATTTTTCTTGACTCCAGCGTACCTCTCTGTCCTGTTTGCACACACACACACACACTCACACACTCATGCATGGTGAGTTGAAATGTCTATTACTTTCAACTAGAAAAGACAGGAACTTCATAAACAGATAGCATCCTCTGGTCTAGCAAACAGGAGTGCCACCAGACACTAAAATACAAAGTCAGTGTGGTAGGCTGACCCTGGCTGGATGCCAGGTACTCAGCAAAGCTGCTCATACACAAAAGACCTATGGGTTGAGATGACAGAGGGAGATCACTCATATATTACTGTCACAGGCAAAACAGACTCCACTTGGGGAAGTTAGTTTAATTTATTATCAATCAAATCAGAGCAGGATAACAAGAAATCTTAAAAACACCATCCCCATATCCCTCCCTTCTTCCTGGGCTCAACTCTACTCCTGATTTCTCTACCACCTCCTCACCCAGCAGCACAGGGGAACAGGGGTTGTAGTCAACTCATCACACACTGTCTTTCTCACTTTATCCTCCTCAGAGGGAGGACTCCTCACACTCTTCCCTTCCTCCAAAGTGGGATCGCTCTCACAGAAGGCAGTTCTCTACACACTTCTCCAACATGACTCCTTCAAGCGCTGCAGGTCTTCACAAACTGCTCCAGCACGGATCCCCTACACAGGGTGCAGTCCTTCAGGAACAGAATGCTCCAACATAAGTCGCCCATGAGTTCATAAGTCCTGCCAGCAAACCTGCTCCCTGGGCAGGCTCCTCTCTTCACCTCTGACAGGTGCACAGCTCCTGTCAGAAGCCTGCATCAGTACAGGCTTCCCGTAAGTCACAACCTGCTTTGGGCATCCACTTACTCTTGGGTGAGGTCCTCTACAGGCTGCAGGCAGATATCTTCTCCACCTTTACCTTCCTTGGGCTGCAGGAGAACAAACTGCTTCACTACAACTGTAGCAGAGTCTCTGCTCTGGCGACAAGCATCTCCTCCCCTCCTTTTCGCTAACCCTGGTGTCTACAGCATTGTTTCACATATTCTCATTCCTCTCCTCAGCTGCAATTGCACAGCTGTTAACTATATTATCACAGAGGCCCTACCACCATCACTTGGGCTTGGCCAGTGGTGGGCCCATCTTGGATCTGGCTGGCACTGGCTCTATCAGAGAAAGCTTCTAGGAGCTTTTCACAGAAGACACCCCTGTAGCACCACTGCTACAAAACCTTGCCATTAAAATCCAACACAGTCTGCCTGCACAAGCAAACAGGAAGAGTAGCAACTTAGGTTAAATGCTAAGATTCTAAAAAAAAAAAAGTGAAAAGCTTAACTACATCATATAAAATCTATACCAGACTTTGTTCTTGGCTCCTAGCAAGAAAATACAACATACCAAGAACCTGTGCAGCACTTTCAGCTACTGACAGCATCACCAAAGAATGCCATTACTCCAGCAGTGTTGCGTCTTGCTGGCAGGCATACAACTCGACTCACAACCATTCAGGAGAAATTACAATGTAATCACTAAAACCTCGAAGCATACTCCCTAACTAAAGCTCCTCACTACTCATCTTCAATTGGAAGTAGGCACAGAGCACACAGATGGGACAGTTGGTAAGAAAAATAAACAAATACAGCGCATTCAAGAGCTCTGCACGCCTACAGCAGTGTCTCTTGCCACGTTGCTGCAGTGACACATGTACTAAATGGTCAACATGGAAGTTATTCACATGTTTGTGAGTGGTGAGGTACAATGGAAACACATCCTCTAGCAGATGTGAGAGACAATAATAATTTGTGCTACAATCTCAGCCAAAAAAACAAAGGAAATCGACTGGAAAACATAAAGATCAACCATCCGGCAATTCCCTTGCCTTAAAGACACTATCACCAAATGCAAGTATCACTTATCACTGGTGGATGTGGGGCAGGCTGTGCATGGAGTCCACCTGGACTTCAGCAAAGCCTTTGACACCGTCTGCCACAACAAGCTCCTGGTCAAGCTGGCAGCTCATGGCTTGGACAGATTCAATCTGTGCTGGGTCAGGAACTGGCTGGAGAGCTGGGCCCAGAGAATGGTGGTGAATGGTGCCACATCCAGCTGGCAGTTGTCACTAGTGGTGTTCCCCAGGGATCAGTGCTGGGCACAGTCCTGTTCAGTATCTTTATTGATGATCTGGATGAGGGGATTGAGTCCAGCATCAGTAAGTTTGCAGATGACACCAAGCTAGAAGCAGGTGTTCATCTGCTGGAGGGTAGGAGAGCCCTGCAGAGAGACCTCAACAGGGTGGATGGGTGGGCAGAGGCCAATGGGATGAGATTGAACAAGGCCAAGTGCAGGGTTCTGCACTTTGGCCACAACAACCCCAAGCAGTGCTACAGGCTGGGGACAGAGTGGCTGGAGAGCAGCCAAGAAGAAAGGGACCTGGGGGTGCTGGTAGATAGTAGCTGAAGATGAGCCAGCAGTGTGCCCAGGTGGCCAAGAGAGCCAATGGCATCCCAGACTGTATCAGGAACAGTGTGGCCAGCAGGACGAGGGAGGTTATTCTTCCCCTGTACTCAACACTGGTCAGGCCACACCTTGAGTACTGTGTCCAGTTCTGGGCTCCTCAATCCAAGAGAGATGTTGAGGTAATGGAATGTGTCCAGAGAAGGGCAACAAAGCTGGTGAGGGGCCTGGAACACAAACCCTATGAGGAGAGGCTGAGGGAGCTGGGGTTGTTTAGCCTGGAGAAGAGGAGGCTCAGGGCAGACCTCATTGCTGTCTACAACTACCTGAAGGGAGGTTGTAGCCAGGTGGGGTTGGTCTCTTCTCCCAGACAACCAGCAACAGAACAAGGGGACACAGCCTCAAGTTGTGCCAGGGGAGGTCTAGGCTGGATGTTAGGAGGAAGTTGTTGGCAGAGAGAGTGAGTGGCATTGGAATGGGCTGCCCAGGGAGGAGGTGGAATCACCGTCCCTGGGGGTGTTCAAGAAAAGACTGGATGAAGCATTTAGTGCTGTGGTCTAGATGACTGGATAGGGCTGGGTGCTAGGTTGGACTGGATGATCTTGGAGGTCTCTTCCAATTCCACTGGATTCTATGATGATGATGATAAATGTATCTCTTTTCTTCTAATTAACAAAGAAGCCTCAATTACTTCTGAGTTAGTGCTGCTCTTACCTCTTTAACCACTCACTGGATAGGCAAACTTAGAATGACAAGTCAGTAGGAAGTGAAGATTCTGCTTCTTTTACAATCCTCTTTTTCAGAATACTTTAGAACTTGTTCTGATTTAGACTTTTCTCACCAATTGAAAAAAAAAGCCAAATAACCATCACAAGCATGTCAGGCATTATCAGATGTCAAGCACTATGTAGGTGGTGTAACCGCCCCCTCTTCCAAACTACAGCAAGAGGGTGTGTTTCCACCTTTCACCCTACCAACAATAAATTGAACAAAAAACTCCTTCTAGCTCTACACAAGAGGGCAACACAGCAAAATTAAATTAAGTCAGCCTCCCACTCCCAAGACAAACTCAGAGCACTGCAGGGCATCATTCCCAGATGCAGAAGAAGCAGGCGTTCTGCGCATCACTTGATCCTCAGCAAGTAAAGTAGCTCTCTGACAGGCACAGTAAGTCCTAACCTGAGTAAACATCCAGCGACTACATCAACATGGATAAGAGAGTTTCCATTCTCCAACATTTCTGAGATTGCAAAAGCAGTTTGCTTTGTATCAGAATGGAACCATGTCCTTTTACATTACACTATTATTTTTGCCAAAACACTGAGAAGGAGACACCACAGAGCAAAAAGAAGTAGCTTGACACCAGGATATTCAACCATAATAGAGGAGAGATGAAATCTGCTCTCTCAAATTCAGGTGAGGAAACTGAACCTAGTTCTGTCTCAGCTGAGGTAAGATGCTTGATTAACAGCTAGTAGCTCTGAGTCTTTCCTGGTATACCCAGCTATACCTTCTCCACTTGCCATAACATCAAACACTCACTACAGCAAATAGATTCAAACTCTAAAGTTCATGGGAAAGCTACTCCCACACAATGCAGCTGACTCAGGCTGAAATCTGTCCTCAAGAGGGAAGAGTGAGGCAGGATAGCAACCAATGATTAGAAAATGGCCATGTCTGAAATGAGTGCAAATCAAGCTGCACTCATGCAACTCAGCACAGACTTTCTTTAGTCCTCAGTATTTAAAACCTGGCATAAGAAACTGAAACTCAAGAGCAAGGTTTTTAATCAATGATTCAGCTGACAAAGGGGAGGAGAGGATGATGTCCTGCAGCTGATGAACAACAAGCAATAGCTATGTTTAAAGAAGGAATGAGAATACTAGGGAAATCCAAAGTAGGAACTACAGACCTGTCACCTACACAGTGACCTAAGGTTTTCATAATCAATTCAAGGAAAAATTAAAATGTGGAGATAAATGGAAGATTTTATACATACTGTATGGGTAAAGAGACTGTGTCAAACAAACCTGACCAGTATGAACAATAGCTATAAGTTCATTAATTGAAAACATGAAGGGAAGAAAAGTATGGAAGTTTGGAGAGGGAGTTAATAATATGTAGTTGTGAGCTAGAGCTACTTAGCAATAGAATCATAGAATCATAGAATGGTTTAGGTTGGAAGGGACCTCAAGGATCATCCAGCTCCAACCCCCTGCCACAGGCAGGGACACCTCCCACTAGAGCAGCTCGCCCAAGGCCTCATCCAGCCTGACCTTAAACACCTCCAGGGAGGAAGCATCCACAACCTCCCTGGGCAACCCGTTCCAGTGCCTTACCACCCTCACTGTAAAGAACTTCCTCCTAACATCCAGTCTAAACCTCGCCTCTTCCAGCTTAAACCCATTCCCCCTCGCCCTGACATTACTAGACCGTGTAAATAGTCCCTCCCCAGCTTTCCTGTAGGCTCCCTTCAAATACTGGAAGGCCACTCTAAGGTCTCCTCGAAGCCTTCTCCTCTCCAGGCTGAAGAGCCCCAACTCTCTCAGCCTGTCCTCATAGCAGAGGTGCTCCAGCCCTCTGATCATCTTCGTGGCTCTCCTCTGGACCCGCTCCAGCAGTTCCATGTCCTTCTTGTATTGGGGGCTCCAGAACTGCACACAGTACTCCAGGTGGGGTCTGACGAGAGCAGAGTAAAGGGGGAGAATCACCTCCCTTGCCCTGCTGCCCACACTTCTCTTGATGCAGCCCAGTACTCGGTTGGTCAAGGCCAACAGATATTGATCAGTTGTGATATTGGCCAGGAATATGTCTATACTGGCAACTAGAGGACTGGCTTTCACTGATCACATGGACTAATTTCTGGATTAGCTGGGAGCAAAGGATGCAAACAGTCTATCCTGTTTTAAAATGGAATATAATAAATGTATTAACAAGGTTGTTGAAAGCCTCAAGTAGCAGAGGACTGGACCCACCAGAGTCTGGAAATTCCTTCCCATCCTAGGTTCCTCTGCTACCAACGCAGCCTGGCACAACTATCACACAGATACTTAATGCAGCTGCACAAGCAAACAGCCAGAAGCCTGTGTCAGAAAATACTTGAAAGTTTCGTTACTTCTGTGTTGTAAACATCCTGGCAAAGAGTGCTTATGACCAAACAAATGCTTGTATCACAAGCACACATTGGTGAAGGAGCCCCAACAGTTGTCCTATACTCATAGAATCATAAAATCATAGAATGGTTTAGGTTGGAAGGGACCTCAAGGATCATCCAGCTCCAACCCCCCGCCATAGGCAGGGACACCTCCCACTAGAGCAGGTTGCCCAAGGCCTCCAGTCATTTGCTGACTCCAGCTCACATTCATTACTAACTCCAATGGTTACTCTGCTAAAAAAAAATTATCTTCTTCTTGTTCATAGTTCTCTGGAAGTTGAGAAGGAAACGGGATGCTCATTTCCCACCCTCTGCTGCAGTTTTTAATCAGCAGTGTCATTGATGCTTCAGATATGGCAACAAACAGAGCTTCTAGCGATTATGACTGGCTTGTTCTAGTTTGTAATAGACAGATACCCTGATCTCAGATCAGAGCAACTTAGAGTATTGTAAACATTAGGGTTGTCTAGTGATGTCAGACAGACATTGCAAACAAAAAATAAAGTGGGCACCCACTTATTTCTGAGAATATCAATATGGATTTTACCTTGGAAAAAAATAGAATCTATACTTACCAGGGATTATAGAAGGTCCAGACTATCTACTAGGAAAAAATGTAATTAGTATTTTCAACAATTCCCAAATGCTCTAGAAATGGAAAATAAAATACAACACAGCCAATCCTCAGCATATAAGATCATAGAATCAAACAATCAGCCAGGTTGGAAGAGACCTCCAAGATCATCCAGTCCAACCTATCACCCAGCCCTATCCAGTCAACTAGACCATGGCACCAAATGCCTCACCCAGGCTTTTCTTGAACACCTCCAGGGATGGTGACTCCACCACCTCCCTGGGCAGCCCATTCCAATGCCAATCACTCTCTCTGGCAACAACTTCCTCCTAACATCCAGCCTTTACTCTCCCCCTCTCCATTACAGAGAGTTTCCATAACACAGCTGCATGGTTTAGATGGAAACGGGATATGACATTTGGGTAAGTAAGTTAAGCCAGCTGTATAGAAAGTTGCATTTTTCAGTGTTGTGGAGATTCTCCAAATTGATCAGTTAATTATGATAAGCTTGCAGCTCCCAGACTCCCCCAGCCAATGTTACGGTCAAGAGAAAAGTAAGCTTCCAAGAGAAGATAAATAGTTCCAAGCTCTCTGGTGCAAATACTACGTGAGTCTGAGCCAACTCTCAGCCTTGGTGGTCTTAATGCCTTCAGACTTACTGAAAAACAGGGAGTGGTAGGTGAAACATTCTACCATTGCCTGGAAGAGAGAAATATCAGTGTGGTGAACTCTTCAAACGCTCCCTTGGAGACTAGTACTGGAGTTAAAGGGTTCAGCCTGGCAGGTAGCAAGCATGTGCTTATTTCTTGTGGTTTGATACAACTAAATGGGTTTCAGGTTTTCAACAGTACATTTACTCTTTTGTAATGAAGTTGTTTTTTTAAAGGCAAGCAAGCATTTCCTCCTGCATCCTCTTTCTGTCTAAAACACTTGGAGAAATATCTTTCTGAAGGTAACAGTTGATCCGAAGGAATTTATTGGATGGCTTTCAAGAGATGGTCTCACAAAGTCTGTTAAAGAAGGCATCCAAATTTCACCAGGGAGATATGAAGAGTTCTGGGTTCATTAGTTCAGTTATGAATATCTCCTATGTCTTGTTTATGTGAGGATCCAACCTTTCAGTTCTTTGGCTCATGTCACCCCTTGGGATCAGTATGAAAGTGGCAAACAGCAACTGACATCCAGGACACAGCCCCTGCAACCTCTGCAGCACTTTGTATTTGTCCAGCTGGCAAAAAGCATATTAACTGTGGTGAGGAAGGTAAAAAGCAAGAGTTCTAGGAGGAGAAAATGAAGTCCCATGAATGATCATAGAATCATAGAATGGTTTAGGCCTTAAACGCCTCCAGGGAGGAAGCATCCACAACCTCCCTGGGCAACCTGTGCCAGTGTCTTACCACCCTCACTGTAAAGAACTTCCTCCTAACATCCAGTCTAAATCTCCCCTCCTCCAGTTCAAACCCATTCCCCCTCGTCCTGACATTACCAGACCTTGTCAATAGTCCCTCCCCAGCCTTCCTGTAGGCTCCCTTCAGATACTGCAAAGCCACTCTAAGGTCTCCTCCAAGCCTTCTCTTCTCCAGGCTGCAGAGCCCCAACTCTCTCAGCCTGTCCTCATAGCAGAGCTGCTGCAGCCCTCTGAGCATCTTCCTGGCTCTCCTCTGGACCCGCTCCAGCAGTTCCATGTCCTTCTTGTGCTGGGGGCTCCAGAACTGCACACAGTACTCCAGGTGGGGTCTGATGAGAGCAGAGTAAAGGGGGAGAATCCCCTCCCTTGCCCTGCTGGCCACACTGCTCTTGATGCAGCCCAGCACAGGGTTGCTGTCTGGGCTGCATGTGCGCACTGCTGGCTCATGTTGAGCTTTTCGTCGACCCAGACCCCCAGGTCCTTCTCCTCAGGGCTGCTCTCAGCCATTCACCACCCAGCCTGGATCTGTGCCTGGGATTGCACCGACCCAGGTGCAGGACCTTACACTTGGCCTTGTTAAACGTCATGAGGTTGGCCTGGGCCCACCTCTCCAGCCTGTCCAGGTCCCTCTGGATGGCATCCCTGCCCTCCAGCAAGTCAACTGTGCCACACAGCTTGGTGTCATGAGTCATTAACTGTCCCACAATAGGCATTTCCACAGGAGAAATTTCTAGTTCAAGTGTGGAGAGTCTAGAATGTGAGGAGTGGGGATAAAAGCAGCTAGGTTTAGTAAAGCTGTGATAGAAGAGGACGCTGGAGTTGCTGCACTGTTTCTATCATGAAGATCAGGGTCTGAATACATCAGGATATTCTGGAAGGCAAACAGTTTTTTAAGGCCTTCATACAAATGCAGGGTTTTTTCTCTAACCTCTCTTTGGTCAGAGAAGGATGATTACAAGTTTTGTGAAAATAGCCCATAACTCAGGAATGGTTCAGCTCAAGAGACATGTGGAGAGCTAACATCCACCTAGGAAAAGTGCACCAAAAGATCCTACTTTACCTCAAGCTGTTGATCTACTTCTTCTGCATATCACAGTAGCAAATACATAAACATCACTAAGCTTATTCATTAAAAGATTTTACAGCCACATTTGATTTCTAGATCAAAAGCTGCCTCAGGTAGCTTCTGCACTAAATAAACTGATCTAAGGCAGGACAGGTAGGTTGCGGCCACAGATGTGAAATACTCATTGAAACCATATTATATCCTTCACCACTTCCAGCTGAAAGCCAAAGCAATTTGAATCACCTCTCACGTTCATGAGGGCTCTCTAAGATCTCAGCAAATGACTATGGTACCATGGACTCCAAGAGCAGACTCTTAGTAATCTCCTACTAAGTTTTCTAGATTTACAGCAGTGTTCAGTTAGCTCAATTCAGTAATTTTAACTGGGATTTAACTACTGCACAGTGCCAGTTTAGTTGTTTGCCCACAGCTGGTACTCACAGGCAAGCATTGCTACTTAGGCTGGAGTAGAATCAAATTTGCGAGCCGTAACTGTGGTTGTTAACTGTACAGCAGCTTACAACTTCCCTGCTGCTTCAGCCAACAGTTAAAAAGATGGTGAAATGCTACATTCATTACCAATTCAAACACTCCTTCCTCTTCATGTCTCAGAAATATGCAAGTTCTGAAAGTCTTTGACCTGTTTTCAGGTATGAATTAGCTCAAGTTCTCATTGCTAAATTAACATAACTTGACTCTACTAATACAAACAACCTTTGACTCTAGAAAACGTTAGAGGAACACAAAATACACTGGACTTTAATAATTTGGATACTTTTTAATCTCTGTAAGATATCTTGGCTTTTATTATTTCTTGTCTGAAGCATTTTGTAACCTATTTTGGGACTGACAAGAAGATACCTTCTCAGATCAGCTTCAAGGCTGGAACAATTGACTCTTTGGTGCAGCTTCATTCAGGAATTCATTCAAGATGTTAAATCTGGAATGAAACCCAGTATACAGCTGTCATAATATCAGTCTTCCTAGACTGAGTTCTTAAACATAACTATTATATGTCTGTCACTGACAAATGTAATTAAGACAGATAACTGTAAATAAGACATGTAATTATAGTTCAAACAAGAAGGTTCCTTTCATGATTCTCTCTCTTCCATATATTTTGATTCAAGTAGCAAACTGTGAAATATTAGAAGGTGTTCTACATGCTTCCTGGAGGACAATGTAACCAGACTGCTGCTTTTTGTGTATCTGATACTGCCAAGATAAAGAGAACTCATGCTTCAGGGACTTGAGAAGTTTAGCAAACAAGATAACCAACGACTTAGCTTCTACTGTGTCATATGTGGCAAGAGAGTTGGACCAGATGATCTTACGAGGTCCCTTCCAACCCCTGACGCTCTGTGATTCTGGCCAGGGTTTGAAACACTCAAGCAGGAGAAGCCTCCCTCCTTTGTTCTCATCCTTCAATGAGGAAAGTGATACTTCTTTAAACACTTCACAGTTTCATGTTTAGGAAAAGCCAGTATGTTCATGCAAATATTCTTGTACTTTACAGATTGCTTAAGATATCATGGGCCACATGCTGAAGAGTGGCTTAGCTCCAGTCAGCCACCTACTTCTGCAAGTGTGAGTTTTTGTAGGCTGCTTTATGCTCTCTTCTTTCTTTCTTTCTAACTATCTACGGAAACATCCATATTGAAACCAGATCAGAGTCCTTTAGATCCCTTGGGAGTTCCTTTGTCAGTTAACTGTACATCAAGAAGCAAATCTGACTAATTTGCTAACTCAATAACTGATAAGAAATACAGATTAGCAACATAACTGGAAATAGGTAGCTGCACTGCTGTAGCAGTGCCTGATTATCCCTTGCACAGTATGTTAGGGTTATTTAACTTTCTAAACTAGCTCTGTCCATGCATCTGCCAGTCAGACAACTGTTCAGCCTTTTAATTTTTAAGCTCATCAATTCACATTAGCTTCTCAAACTGTTACCTAAATACATTTGTTTCTAAGTGCATAATACATGCCCTCTTAGCTGCAGTCTCATTGGAGGCCAGTGTTATCAACCAGTAGTGCATCATCCTTCTATTCCAGTGCAACCACTGGAGATGTGTCGCTGTGGTTCACAGGTTGCATTGAGTTGGAAGGGACCCTCAAAGGTCATCTTGTCCAACCCTCCTGCAGTCAGTAGGTATGCCTCCAACCAGATCAGGCTGCCAAAGGATACACTAAGTCTGATCCTGAATGCCTCCAGGGACAGGGCCTCAACCACACCCCTGGACAACCTGTTCAAGTATTTCAACCTCTCATTGTAAAGAAATTCTTCCTTGAGTCCAATCCAAACCTACCTCGTTCCCGATTAAAACCACTGCCCCTCTTATTATCCCTACAAGTCCTTCTAAACAATCCTTTCCCAGCCTTCCTGTAGGTGCCCTTCAGATACTGAAATGTAGCTATAAGGTCTTCCTGGAGCCTTCTCTTCTCAAGGCTGAACGAGCCACATTCATTCAGCCCATCTTCACAGTAGAAGTGATCCAGCCCTCTGCTCATCTTTTTAGCCCTCTTCTGGACTTGCCCCAGCAGGTCGATGCCTTTCTTGTGTTAGGGACTTCTCTAGCTGGACACAGTAGTTCAGGTGAGCTGTCACCAGAGCAGAGTGGCAAAATCACCTCTTTTAACCTGCTGGCCATGCTTTTGATGCAGCCCAGATTGCAATTGGCCTTTTGGGCTGCAAATGTGCACTGTTGGCTCATGTCCAGCCTGTCATCCACCAGTAATCACAAGTCCTTTTCTGCAAGCCTGCTCTCAATCTCATAATCTCCCAGCCTGTATTGGTATAGAGGATTGCCCCAACCTAGCTAGGACACTGCACTTTATTCAACCTCATGAGTATTGAGGAGAAAGATACAGTAGAGCCCATCTTGGGTGGCTAGGATCCTCTACAAGGGTCAGCAAAGACTGCAGACAACAGCTGTCAATGGCTCCTCTCCTAGTTCCTGCTGCTACCATGGGATTGCTTACACTGGACAGCTTTGGCCAGCCTCACAGGTCACCTGCACTGAGGAGACTTGGAAAACAAATAGAGCCAGGCACCAAATGTACCATCCTAGTAGTACATTTTCTTCTCCACCTCACATTTATAGGCACAAAAGCAGCGAAAACAGAAAGAATATGAGGAGGAAAAGAAGTTACCTAATATTTTAGCAAGAATTTGTGGCTAGTGCAGTTGGTTCATTTTCCAGTTACTCAACCCACCTTACCTCAGTGAAGCACAGAACTTCTGCTGTGGGTTTTGAATTATGCCTAAAGCACAGGTCTATATGTGGATGTCTCTAACTTTTCCATCATTAATAAATCTCCCTGCTGTCCACATTGTCACATTCCACAGAATTCAGTAGGATGGGTAATGTCACAATTTATGCCTACATATTGTCACTGAAGAGGTGCAGCTCCACAGGGTTTATTGGAGTTTACACCAGGAAAAAAGCAGTTTGGGTCTCTGAATTCATGGGGATTAAATCATAGCAGCATTTAGCAAAGCAGAACAGAATGCTCTTTCAGGAGAAAAGCACAACGAAGAGCATTTCAGGCTGTTCCATTTTATAGCACAAACTATCTTTGAATTTGCAGCATGCACATCTAGCAGGAAGCCAGCAGGACAGTTTGTCAAGTGCCAGCAAGAGCTCGTTAAAACACCACTCTTGGGAAACACCATGTATTGCAAAATGTGCAGTAGGCTACAAGTGCTTCTATGGATCCAGCTCCTGAAAAGGCTAACACTTTCTTTCAATTAATCTCTATACTGCCACTTCCAGTCCTAAATATTTTCACTGGCCAGACCTAGTCTTTTCCCTGGGATTCACACGAGCACAACACAAAAACACTTGCATTAACAGCAAAACAGGCTTGCTTTGATGAACAACCACTGCTTGTCCTATGACACAGAATCACAGAGTCATAGAATGGTTTAGGTTGGAAGGGACCTCAAGGATCATCCAGCTCCAACCCCCTGCCATAGGCAGGGACACCTCCCACTAGAGCAGGCTGCTCAAGGCCTCATCCAGCCTGGCCTTAAACGCCTCCAGGGAGGAAGCATCCACAACCTCCCTGGGCAACCTGTGCCAGTGTCTTACCACCCTCACTGTAAAGAACTTCCTCCTAACATCCAGTCTAAATCTCCCCTCTGCCAGTTTAAACCCATCCCCCCTCGTCCTGACATTACCAGACCTTGTCAATAGTCCCTCCCCCGCCTTCCTGTAGGCTCCCTTCAGATACATCTTTGTGGCTTCCTGCTGAAGTAAACAAGAAAGTGGTCTTTGATCTTCAGGTGGCTTAGCAGTCATACTGCACAGACAACTACCTATGTTAAAAAGAAACACTGCTTTTCCAGTGTGTTGCCTCATACCATGTCAACCCACAAGCTACCTGGTACTGGATCCACCAGGCATGAGAGAGCTGTGTGTGCAAACCTGCACAACTAACACAGGTCAGGGCCCACATACAACAGGACTGAGGGTGTCTTTGGGACTCAGGAAGCTAAGCAGCAACATTCACCTCTCAGCTCAGAACTTTTCTGTGAAATAACAAAAATAAACTTGATTTCTCACACACGCGAGACAGTAAAGACCTGCAGCACAATGAAGACAATTTAAATGTCAAAACAGTAGATAGGAAAACATGCAGCATCTGGTCTGGGAAAAACTAAAAGTAGAAGTGGTTTTACAAGTGTTTTTCAATTAAGTTTTAGTCTTGCTTTTGTTTATGAACTGCTTTTAACATTACATTAAAAGATGCTTATGAAATGCTTAAAAGCTATGGACAAAGATCAACAGGCAGATAGGTCCAAACCACTACTCCAGGCATTGCCCATAGATGCTGGAGTCTACAGATTGCCTTAGTTTCACAGAATATAACTGGTTGGAAAAGACCTCAAAGATCATCCCATCCAGCCCTTGGCCCAGCACTGAAGGGTCAACACTAAACCATATCTGTAAGTGCTAGGTCCACATGCTGTTCAAACACCCCCAGGGGATGGTGAGTCCCCCACTCATGCCCTGGGCAGATCATTCCAATGATCGGTAACCCTTTTCATGAAGAAGTATTTCCTATTATCTGTCCTAAACCTAACCTAATACCTCACCCAAACCATCCCCATGAACTTTATCTCTTTTCTTAAGAGGCCTTTCTGATATTCAGGCTGGGTTGTGGCTAGAGGAGAATGCAAGAGAAGGGGATGGAAAACAGTTCCACGCAGAGAGGTGCTTGCAGTGACATGCATACCACCAGCTGACTGCAGAACCATCCTCTGTCTTCCTTTTCCTTCCCTGTCTTAGTGATATCTGACGAAGTTGACTGGAGTGAAGTTTCCTGGAGAAGCTAGGAGCTGCAATTACACCTCAAAGAGGCATTTAGACCATCCCCTGCAGCATGTTTCAAACAGCAAGTACCTTGAGATCAAATGCAAGCCAATTATTATTACAACCAAACTTTAAAACTAGATTAACAGCAGTAAACTTGTGGCCAAGTAACGTGCTTTGCTTCTGTGTCTGCTTACTAGATCAAAATCAGAAGTGGCTCATGTCTGGGGAAACAGAAGAGCCACTTCCCCTGTGAAGGTTCTAACCACTGGTTCTCATCCTGAAGCAGTCACACTTTGCTGAAATATCTCAGTGTTCTGAAGATCAGGAGGAGAAATATCATTGCTCCTCTCCAGCACACACCCCAGCTACTTAGGAAACAGCATGAAGCCTGAGTCTCCCTCTCACTCCAGCCATGGGTTTGACAACATGAATGAGCTTCATCTGGAGCAACTCGGATCAGCATGTCCCAGACTACAGAGCTGCCCAGAGATCAGCACAAGAGGTGGGAAATCAGAGGGCAAAAGCATTGCTCCAAAATGGCTAAGGAGGTGTTCTGCAGAACACATCAGCTGAAAAACAGCCTGCCATCTCTGACTCTTAACTCTCCTTGCAACCAGTTCTCCCCAACACCTGCCTACTCCCTGCTCCTCCTCCTGCTTACCTGCCTTTGGCCTTTGTTAGACTTTGGCACCTGCCGGTTCAACTTACCGAGTTTGCAGAGAGGTGAAAAAACCCCACATTTCTCTCTAATTAGCTTCATCAAGGGCTCCAGCAAGTGCTGCTGCCAGCACAGAGGCAAGACAAGTGCTGTAAGGCTGAAAGGGAGGGCTAATGTGGTGCAGGGGAAGAGAAGGAGGAGGAGCAAACCTCTTCCTTGTCAGCAGCTTCATGGCTCCTGGGACCACTCCTCTAGAAAGATGGACCAGATAGGAACCTAGAACCCACACAGAAAGCAAGTGCCATACCCCAAAAATGAGTAGTAGAGCAGGGAGTGCAGGAAAAGTATGTCCATCTTGCAAGTATTTTGAAGTTTTATTTTTAAATGCTTTATTTCCCACTTAACTCTCTAACTCTCCCAGATAAAAGAGTTTCTTAAAGTATATCCAAACTGTCATCCCTCAATCTTTCTTCTTCTCCCTCTCTTTTAAAGCACAGAGATCTTTTTACAATTAAGGGTTGATTTCAGCAGTGGCAGCTAACCAGAAATGACAGCTATTTTAGCAAAAACCCACCTGCTGGGGGAAAAAACCAAACCTGCCCAATTCTGACAGCAACTTGAACACTGCAATGGGTTTTCACACCTCCTAGTGCTTCTACCTCCTGCCTTAGCACTCTATAGATATAACATTAACCCACAAAGTGCCCTAAATACACAGTTTTCAATTCTCATGCCTTCTCTGTTGTTTATTCCTCAAATACTCATGTCATCTTAACATGAGGCATTTTTTTTCCACCAGAGTTATAAGAATTCCAGTCCAATTCCCTCATTTTTCAATTCTACACAAATATTTGTGTATTTTTCCTAGTACTGGAGCTGGGAGGAAGTTTGGTTTCTCTCTTACTTGGTTTTCCACATTTATGAGTGCATTTTTTCAGAGGTATTTCATCTCATTCCTTTGCCAGGATAAGCTCATTACTTGCCAAGCAGCTAAGCAGCAAGCACATAGCATTGCCATGTGGGAGATCAAATGGTGTGACCACAGCTACAAAGGTACAGCAACCTCCGGGAGAAAATTAATCACTCCCTCACAAAATTCTGTGGGAACAGTTTTTAGGAGTGGAAGAGTTAGTGGCTTTGGAGAAAGTCAATCACTTCCCTTCTGTACAGGAGAGGCTGCCACAAGGCATAATTGAGCATCCTCACCGTAGCAAAACACACAGGAAAAGGCATCTATCAGAGTTACGCTAAGCAGGTTGTGGTGGTTTGGGTGTCCTCCGCCCCCCCCACACTTTAGAAATCACCCAGACTAGACTCAGCCAGCTCTGAATGAAGCTTATATTTACAGCTAGCACAATATACAAGCAGATATTTACAGTATATACAGTTATAGACAGAAATAGACAAGGGAAAAAGGTAATACAGAAACACAACAGCCCTCCCAGAAACCTGAGTCCCCAGGAGGGGCTCTCAACCACCCCCTCACCTTCCCCCTACCCCTCTCAACCTTACCCCAGTCCCAAGGAAGAATAGAGGTTCGGCCAGGGGGATTAAGAAGCAAAGGGGAATCAGCCAAAAAGCAAATGGAGGGTGAGGTTAGAAAGCAAGATGGAGTTCAGCCAGCAGCCCCAGCTCCCCAGCAGGCAAAGAGCCAGAGCAAAGCCCAGAGTGAAGTGAGCAAGTGAAGTGACTTTATCTTTTGTTTTGCTTTTCTTCTTTACACATCTCAGCAAGGCTATGAGGGAAGTAGACATCACCACTGTTTTAATTTCATAGCCTATGATCTATTCCTTCTCACCAAAACCTTCTAGCTAGGCTCAAACTAGCACACAGGTACAAAACTGTGAGCAAATGTGAGCAAACTTTACCACCCAGGTTATAGTTAGCCAGTATTTTAAAGTAAATTCTGTTTTGCTTTAGCCTGCAGTTGTCACCAAGCACCAGGGAGGGTATTAACATATGAATTTCCATAGTAAAATTTAGCTCATTAATCCTCATAGTACTCTAAAAAGATAAATAGAGGTATTTTTTTAAACTAAGGAGGCAACAGCATTATTATCATTAAGGTCTTTTACTCCTTAAGCCAAGCAGTGCATGATTTCTGAGAAACTGGCACTAACTGACTAACAAAGGTGTTGCCTTGGAAGAAAAGGCTCAACGTGGAAAAGAAAATGCCAGAAATTGTTTGTGAACATTGTGGTCTTAAGACTGACTCGATTCAACTCTACCAAAGCAGGCAGAACAGCATTAAACACTGGATGTGAATTTAAGAGCCTCTGGCCCCCAAATCCCCACTTGGATCACGAAATATCCCCTCTTCTTATCTACAATCTTATTCAATCCCTGTGTGAGTAAAGGGACACAGAACAGTTAAACCCTTTATGATTATCTATTAATTCAAACTAATGCCATTTTCTTCTGCTTCCATTTGAACCTGATCAGGTGATCAGACACTAAGCACTGAATTCAATAAACACGAAAGTCCTTCTCACGAAGCTTTCATTTAGAACTATTTGTTCCCTTCCAGAAAATAATAAATCTTCCCCAGCTGCTTTTAAGCAGAAAAGCAAATACACCACGTCCCTTTTTCCCCCTGGTTCTTAGCACAGAACACACACTCCAGTAATTTCCCAGCATAATGGAATATTTGCACAGGTTGCACATTTATCCCAGAAGAAAGAGGAATCCAGTGATCAGCCACATACATTTATTATACAGAATACTCCAGGTAACGCTGCCCTATGAGATCAAGCCACTAAGCTGCACGATAGCCCTGGTATAATTATGTAATTAATTAGCTCTATCATAATTTTTGGTTTATGACACTAACTTTTATGTGCCACTAGCCAATTTAATGGCATTTTAAATTGAAATAAGGCCCCTGAGAGAGATGTTACTTACTGTACCACAAATCTTGTAAAGATTTCTTTTAATTTCCAAAGATGCCCTAATAAAATTGCTTTATAATTAAATCCATTCTAACAACCTCTCCTATGTGATTCTTTTTTCCTTCTCCCATCTTTAATTACGAAAAAAAAACCAAAACTCCAAACGGGATACACTTGCCACCGTAATCAGCTACAACCAGCAAGCCGCTTCTCTGCCTCTCGCTGTGTCCCTCGCACAGCAGCACACGCTGCCAGCTCTCCTGCAGAGCTTTACTAGCACCCTCTAGAGGAGCAGCGAGGAAACTGCGCCTTTTACACTCGGTTAAAATTTGCTTCTACCTTGCTCGGCAAATAGCCAAAGTGTGAGGAGAGAGGGGAGCAGATACGCCCCACCCGCCCACCCCCCNAAACCCCCCCCCCCCCCCCCCGTTTCTATTTCAGACAGGCTTTCGCTAGTGTTCTGGTATCACACGACGGGAAAGTAAGACCAGCTAAAGTAACAGAATGGTGACCATGGCTTTCCTCCAGTCAATGGGGCAGTGCCCCTCTGTCTCCTATTTCCAGCTGAAAATGCAAGCCAGCAGTGAGCACACAGGCACCCTCCTTCGGACTGGGAAGCCGTGGCATCATTCAGGAGCAGTCCTTTTGCAGACAATAACATAGATTTCCTAAGGTAAAGTCAAGAATGGTTTCAGAAATTGCATCTGTATCTTTAACTTACATCTGTGCAAAAGAAATAAAAGCCTCAGTATGCACTCAGATCACATCAGGATTCTAAACACTAGAGGACCATAGCTATGGTGTACTGGCTAATCTGCCTACAGAAAAGCCACATTGACAGTGTATGTGGATAGTGCCATGTCAAAGACTGAGTAGAATAGAATCAACCAGGTTGGAAGAGACCTCCAAGATCATCCAGTCCAACCTAGCACCCAGCCCTATCCAGTCATCTAGACCACAGCACTAAGTGCCTCGTCCAGGCTTTTCCTGAACACCTCCAGGGACGGTGACTCCACCACCTCCCTGGGCAGCCCATTCCAATGCCAATCACTCTCTCTGACAACAACTTCCTCCTAACATCCAGCCTATACTTCCCCCAGCACAACTTGA
>WAAF01010252.1:0-22371 GCA_013400475.1 Tricholaema leucomelas | reverse complement strand
TAGAGAAGGGCAATGAGGCTGGTGAGAGGCCTCCAGTGCAAGCCCTACGAGGAGAGGCTGAGGGAGCTGGGATTGTTTAGCTTGGAGAAGAGGAGGCTCAGAGGAGACCTCATTGCTGTCTACAACTACCTGAGGGGTAGCTGTAGCCAGGAGGAGGTTGCTCTCTTCTCTCAGGCAGCCAGCACCAGAACAAGAGGACACAGCCTCAAGCTACACCAGGGGAAATTTAGGCTCGAGGTGAGGAGAAAGTTCTTCACTGAGAGAGTCATTGGCTACTGGAATGGGCTGCCCAGGGAGGTGGTGGAGTCGCCGTCCCTGGAGCTGTTCAAGGCAGGATTGGACGTGGCACTTGGTGCCATGGTCTAGCCTTGAGCTCTGTGCTAATGGGTTGGACTTGATGATCTGTGAGGTCTCTTCCAACCTTGGTGATACTGTGAGACTGTGACCCACCCTGGAATACAGACTGACATTTTGCTTTAGTACCAGAAGCCTCACTTAAATCTTCAATGAGAAGACCCACCCTGGAATACAGACTGATACTTTGCTTTAGTACCAGAAGCCCCACTTAAATCTTCAAATGGTTCTTGAAAAGAGTGTTAGCAGCACTTAGCCAACCACATGTCTGCAGTGGCATGGACTGCGTGAATCAGGATGGCAGAATGCAATCCAGGAACAGCTTTAAAATCTTATTTTAGATCCAAGTCACAGACATTCATAGGTGAGAATTCAACTGTAGCTACGGACATCGTGGAGCTTTATCTAAAAGGAGTCACACTTTCCTGGTCTACTATGTATTCATATGGTTCAGGAGCACAATACTCGGTGTTTTCATCCACCAATCTTCGGAGTTGTAGGCCATAGTGTCTTGGCTCCAGCTGTTTCATCTATGGAACAAAGAGTTTGGAATTTGTTCTTTATTTCCAGAACCCCAGAAGAAAAAGTGGCACACGTGCACACATCAAAAGCTCTTTTAGAAACTATGCAAAAGCCATTTTCTAACTGGTTTTGTGGTATAAACAAGACTAGCTACACTGTTTAGAAGATAATGCTCAAATGCCATTTTCATTTTCCCTTACGGTCCTCCCAAATCCTTTCATGAGCACTGTGTCTTGGCTGTCAGATCAAGAGAGCACTGCTACGTATTTCTGAAGATATCACAACTGTTTTCTGTCCTTTTGAACTTACACTCACAACCACCTTTTTCTGTCACTACTTTTAATGACTCGCTCCTGCTCAGAAACCTTTTCTTCTGATGCAGAAAATATATATGCATGCATGGGCTGCAAGGAGGGGGGATGGAAAACAGATTCCCGAGGGGTTTGCCTTTATTGGATTTTGGTTTTATTGCTGGGTTTCATCTACAATCACAGAGCTTCACCTGGGTTTTTTTTCACCACATGAGGTCAAACCAAAAATCCCCTCTCGACAGGAAGTCAAAGGGAAATGGGAATATTCCCAAAGGATATTAGCCTGAAAATGTCAAGCCCCTGATGGGAATCTCTCTGAAAATCATTATTCTGGTGAGACCACTGCGAGAAACATTTCATTTTATCATATTAATAGAAATTATTTCTTCTTCCCCTGTTCTCTACAGTGGTCAGGCCACATCTTGAGAACTGTGTCCAGCTCTGGGCTCCTCAATTCAAGAGAGATGTTGAGGTGCTGGAAGGTGTCCAGAGAAGGGCGACAAAGCTGGTGAGGGGCCTGGAACACAAACCCTCTGAGGAGAGGCTGAGGGAGCTGGGGGTGTGCAGCCTGCAGAAGAGGAGGCTCAGGGCAGACCTCATTGCTGTCTGCAGCTACCTGAAAGGAGGTTGTAGCCAGGTGGGGGTTGCTCTCTTCTCCCAGACAACCAGCAACAGGACAAGGGGACACAGTCTCAAGTTGTGCTGGGGGAAGTATAGGCTGGATGTTAGGAGGAAGTTGTTGGCAGAGAGAGTGATTGGCATTGGAATGGGCTGCCCAGGGAGGTGGTGGAGTCACCGTGCCTGGAGGTGTTCAAGCAAAGCCTGGATGAGGCACTTAGTGCCATGGTCTGGTTGACTGGCTAGGGCTGGGTGCTAGGTTGGACTGGATGATCTTGGAGGTCTCTTCCAACCTGGTTGATTCTATGAATATTTCTAAAACAGGAGGAAGCAGCATTACTAAAGGAGGAGCAATGACTGCATTCCTGAGGGTCATTTAACCTCTTTCACACATCTCTGCAGCTTACAAAACTGAAATCTACTGTGGAACTAGTAATTATCTTAACCTTTTATCATGTGTAACAGTTTATGAGCCGCATGTGTTCCGTATGCTGAACAAATGCACTGCTTTTCTGTATGTGCCATCCCAAAGCTTCAGATGGAAAAGAGAACTGAGGATTACAAATCCCATAAGCCACGACTGAAGGAAACAAATGAATTAAAAAAACCCTTTGAACTTTAAACTTATACATGTAACATTCAAACACTCTCTGTTAAGAAGAAAGATTCCTTACACTCACCAGAGCAGAATGAAAATGTAAGAAGGAAAAGAACCAGGATAGATGAGCGGAAAATATTCAGCATTAGAGAAGGCTTATGAAAATCTTTACACACAGAATAGAAAGAAGAAAATAAAACAGAAAAATGTTTAAGAAAAAATTAAAACAAAACTACATTTTCATGCAATACAGACAATGACATTTGAAAGTCAGCTTTAGAGTTACAAATATTTTGGAATGATGAAAGCATAAGAGGTAAGGAGGTTCCTTTTCAGCTTGATTTTAACGCTTGTGTATTTTATTTCGTCTTTAAAGGGCGTTGCTGTCACTGTAACTTTCAAATGTTTCAGCTCTACCATGACATCTGGTGGGCAAAGAATGTCTCGGACAATCCCTTTACCTAGGTACAGTGAGTTTTCAGAATAAAGCCAGCCTGAAACTCTTTCCAAGATTTAGCCTTCACTAGCAAGAACAATGACAAGCTATTTTTTTCTCAGTGATGTCATGAAGCCAAGCTGTGACTTGGCTAAATCAGTGTTCTTATTTTGATTTAAAAACTACAGTTCACCTTGGTTGGTTGGTTACATTTTATAATAATTTCTTTGATTACAGCATTACCAAATGCAAAGAGCCATAAAACTGTGTCCTTTCCTCCACTACTAGCCTCAAAAATCATCAACTTTGGACTGGATGATCTTGGAGGTCTCTTCCAACCTAGTTGATTCTATTCTATTCTAGATTGAACATCAGGAAAGTTTTCTTTACTGAAAAAGTGCTGAGGCATTGGGACAGGCTGCCCAGCCAGGTGGTACAGTCACTATCCCTGGAGGTGGTCAAAAAACATGTAGACTTGGCACTTCAGACCATGGTTTAGCTGGCATGGCAGTGTTGGGTTGACCATTGGACTTGATGGTCTTAGAGGCCTTTTCCAACCAAAACATTTCTATGACCTTCAATGAGTTTACCTGCAAGTTCACATTAACATATGCCAAAACCTACAGCTGCATTTTGTACAGAACTGGACTCCCTTTTTTCCTGTTTTCCCCCTTTACTTATGAAGTAAATTAACTTTTTTACTCCCAAGTACTGTTTACTGACTGCTTGCAGTTTGTTCTTCCCAAAAGCTTGTTTGCATAATTTAAATGACTTGACTCACGAAGTTAAGAGCTAAATTCAAGCAGTGGTACATGTGGAGATAAAGGTATGTTGAGACATTCTAACAGTGCTGGTCTTTTGTCTTTAGTTAAAACTGGTATTATCACTTTGCCTTCAACCTGTGACTCAGTTTTCTGGCCCAAGATCTATAGCAGCTCCTCTCCAACTGCTGGCACTGACTTTCAGAAAGGAAATTCACAAGCACAGCTAGCATTTAATTAAAAGTATAAAAGGGTCCTTTAAGAAGCAAACATATATGACAGCCTTTGATACACCGGTCTTAAATGCCTTCATCTCCTGGCATCCACTCGACAGTCCCCATTACTCCTCTGTGATTAACTTGTACTGAACTGGGTTTGTTGCAAAGACAACATGGAGTAGACAGGTGCTGACATTTCTAAGGGCTGACTCCCTGGAAAACCATCGCCACTCTTTCAGTATTCACTGTAGGTTGTCTCAAGCAACGCTTCTTGAAAACCTTTCCACAACCCTGCTATCTTGGCTACAACACATAAATACAACTATAGGAAAGAGAGCAATGTGGCTTAATACAGTGACAGGGAGATGCTGGTACTTTGTTTCCACTACTTAGGCATTCTCTGATATATAAGTTCCTTTCCAAGTCCGTAGGTGCTAACAAGATGCAATCATCCATGAGAAATTAGTACCTTGCATGCCAAAGACAAAACATCTTCCACCCTGTGCTCAGGCTTGAGAGTCAGCGCCACTCCTTGGCCATCGCAGAAGTGAACATAGGTCTGTGTTTCCCAAGCACTCTCCTTCTGGATGCTCTCTGGCACTGAGCAGTAAACATTTAAAAAGTCATCGACTTGCTGCTGGAAATAAGAAGGAAACAATCAAGATAGGTGACAAAAAAGCCTAAAAGTATAATTGCGTTGTCGGTCTGTAACGAACACGTATTGTGGTGCGACGCTGTGCATTTCCCTGTGGCAAGACAAGGATAAAGCTCCGTTACCTGTTCTCACTCACTATAAAAGGCCTGGTTTTCTTGAGAATGGCTTGTATTATGGGCTCTCATGCTTTCATCTCATACGAATTGTATGGGAGGAGATTCTTAATCTCAATTTACATCGGGAATAATTTAAGAAGAACTGACTAATACAATTTAACCCAATTAACAAATGCCCCCCCCCCCCCAAAAGAGAGGAAAATAGTAAATTACTCTAATTTTGACAGAAACTTTTAATAAACTTCCAGTAGAGAGCACTGTGGAGCAGGACTTGCCACAACATAACAGAAGATAAAAGCAAGCACAAAGTGGTTGCATTCTATTTACAGAGTAAGAAAACACTGTTTCGCAGGTAGCACAGGGGATTTGGCTGTTTACTGCTTTGTTTCACATTCACCTTCGCTCCAAACCCACTTTGCTTCATCAAGTAACATCCACCCTGAACAAATTCTCTGTTGCTTTCTCTCTTCATTGTCACGCTTTCTCCTGTACTGCACTTCAGGCTGCACCTTTCCAAAGAAGCCACACAAGGAGAACGCTGAAAGCTGTTCAGAATTCAGGAGTTCGCCTACATGCCTGTGTCTACCTGTTCAGCATACCACTCAGATATCCATATCAAGGTATTTAAGTTTATGCAGATAAGGTGCCTTGATTCCCCTTGCAGTCAACAGAAAGAGGTGACAAGCCCATAAAGTGGTAGTACTGCCACCCAAGACACATCTTAAGATATTCTGAGCTGTTCTCAAGAGTGCCTGTCACACCACTTTGTAATTTTGGTTGGTTGGTTGGTTGGTTTGTGGGGTTTTGTTGTCTACGTAAAGCCCTTTGAGGAGGCAGTTCTTCCCCCTGGCTGCGCAGGGACACAAGTCCAGAGGTGCACTGCAATTAAAAAGCTGCAGTAAAATCACTGCACAGGGACTGCTTCACTTGCTGCAGGCAGCAAGGTTACTGACAACAATCTAGCAATAGCAACAGAGACCAACACTATTTTCTGTTTCCAAATAACAGCCATGGCTGTGAAAATGATGCAGTAAGCAATTCTATCCGGGTAATTACCAAACAATGCAGAAAGTCAGGTTGCACCTGACCCAGAATATGGTATGGTAATAACAAAATGCCACAGTAACACTGGTTTGGGCAGAATAATACTCATGAACTAATGGCATTCATTACTTTTGTATCTCTTACTCAACTGTCCCTATGAACTAGCTTGAAATGGAATTGCAGTTAACACAAATCCATGAGAATCTTAGAATAGAATAGAATCAACCAGGTTGGAAGAGACCAACCNAGGGTTTGTGTTCCAGGCCCCTCACCAGCTTTGTTGCCCTTCTCTGGACACATTCCAGCACCTCAACATCTCTCTTGAACTGAGGGACCCAGAACTGGACACAGTACTGAAGGTGTGGCCTGACCAGTGTTGAGTACAGGGGCAGAATAACCTCCCTTATCCTACTGGCCACACTGTTCCTGATCCAGGCCAGGATGCCTTACTCAAATCCACAAGTACTATTCATATCAGGAATCTCATTATGCTACTGCAATTAATGGAGCGATGAAATCTACGCTAAGTGAAGTTTCACCTCGGTGGCTGTGGTTCCAGATTGCTTGTAACACTGGTTAGGAATCCTCTTCAAGAAGGTAATTTCTGTAGAAAGGTGATCCTCTCAGGAAACTAAGCCAAGTGTCTGGGAATAAATGCTGATCTGCTTCCACAGCGTAAAAACAGAAATGAAAAAGGGCAAGGGAGGCAGGCGGAGAGAGTTCAGCAGGAGTAAATGAGACTGAATTCTCTAGTGTCTTCCTCTGGGGAAAACCAAAGTGTTTTGCCTCATCTAGGGAGAAGCTCCCAGCAGCTCTGAGGTCTGTGACTAACTCGATGGTGTACTGCACTGCAACAGCTTCTTCAAATCCACGCAAGTGAATTGCCAAAATAAAGCCTCAAAATAAAACCCCAAGCATAGAGGATTAAAATGACGATGACAAACAGGTTGAAGGCCACTACTCTGCCAGAAGCTTTCAAGACAGGACACAAAGTTCTGCAGCCACTGTGAGGTAACTTCCCCTTCCTTGCCACGTACAGTGGTGCTCAAGCATGTGCCTCAAGATACACTTGCCTCTGTCATGAAACATGACTATATTCCTTAACTGCAGTCAAGGTACTGTTGCTTCATCCACATTTTCCATCTCAGAAAGAAGTCTGACATGCAATTTCTTTTTCCTGTTTTGCCTGCAGTGACTAATTCTACAATAGCTCATTCATTCTTTGCCACATAAAACTGTAACAACCACCCCATTTTCCAGAAATAGGTGCCAGGATTTGCAGACTGTGCCACAGGACTGCTGCAGGACCAGTAGGTTACTTCACTATTTGCCTCCATTTTTATCATCTTTTTCAGAGAAAGTACAGCCTCCCGGGCAGATTTCACATCCTTCATTCACTGTGCTCCTCAGGTGGAATTTTATGCAAGTTTGGGTGCTGTTTTTGTTTGTCATTTGAAGCAGCCAATGAAACTGGGCTGATGGCAAAGTAACGGCTTTCAGAGTTATGATGAATCATTCCTGAGCTGTTGTATGATTCATCAAAATGCCAGGAGCTTACAGATGCCCACACTACATTTAATTCCCACTTTTGAAAAGGTTTTAGAAGTAAGTAAGAGATAACAACAATCATGATAAGAACCATGTCTGTTCTAGAAATAAGGTCTAGCTTCAGCACTTTGCTTCAGCACCTCAATTGCTGGGGTCTTTCTCAGTCTTGAAACAAAGTCCTGACAATTATTTTTAAAGCCTGGCCCAAAATCTGAAGTGGTATTACCCCCTGCACTGGTCTCCTCTACCTGGGACTGGGGCTGCAAGCCCCTGCCTGAATTTGGAGAAGGCTGCTTTTATGAGAACTGGGTCAAGAAGCCAGACTTGGTCCCTTCCCCACGCAGCACCAAAGTAAGAGAGTTTCATTCTGCCTGCTCCCTGCCACCTTCAAAACCTTCCTCTGCCTCCTCAGAAGAGTTCAGGTCTAACCTCTTGTTAGACCACAGGTTTGGAGACGCACAGCAGACTCTGTTGCACAAGGCTGCAATGTCAACTTCCCAACCCCAAGGTGGCCAGCACTGAATCAAAGCCATGGCACCACAGCCCTTTGGGAGAAACCTTTGAGGGGTGCAAGAAAGGATTCTGCAGGAGCCAGACCTTGCCATGTTCTAAAAGAACCAAAGAGGAATGAATGGTGTTTGCTGCCTCTGAGGTGGGAAATGGATGCCATCTTGCATCACATCCAATGTTACATTCTGGAAGAACTTAAAGGTTTCACCCAGAAATCCCTCATAATGATAACTGATTTTGAAAAGAGAGGAGTGATTTGGCTCGAATTTAAATTAATTTCTCACTCCAGAAAATACAGGTAAGTACCACAGAAAAAAAAAAACAAAGTCCTTGTGCCTGTTAGATTTTTTTTTCTTCATGGCCTGCAGAAGCCTACCAAGGGAGAAGGAAGGGCTCTATCTGTGAAAGCTTCACAGAACACAGGCACCACTCAATGTTCCCACATGGGTGCAGGTATGGATTTTGGAGCATATTGCTTTGCTTCCAGACATCAATGTTTTACTCAGGGAGGCTGCAGAAACTGAAAGGGGATGTGATTTACACGCTAGGCAGAGACAAGCAGCAGCTCCTCTCCTCCTGGGCACCAGAGAAATCAGCCATATCTATTGACTGTGTAAAGCTGGATGAAGGGATGCAGCTTCTTTTTCCTTTAACTGGGCAATCTCCAGTTATATATTAACTCACTTCTCTGCTGGTGTGGTCCACAGACTTTAATCAGACTTTATTTGCCTCCATACTCAAAATACATAGGTTCTGCTGAAGGCATAGAGTTAAAACACACCTTGGGTTTTCCCACACTATGAAGGATGCTTTCAAACAAGCTTGGTTCTAAATCTCTCTCAGAGAGTGTACACACTACAAGGATTTGTGCTGTGAAGAAGCTTCTAGGGATTATTTAACTATCTTTTTTAGCGGTGTCTCACTTTCGTTCAGGAACTTACATTAGTTTCACTAGCAGAATTATAACCCTGCCATCTAGCACTTACATTAGTTTCATTAGCAGAATTATAACCCTGCCATCTAGCACTAACTGTGTTAACTTACATTAGTTTCATTAGCAGAATTATAACCCTGCCATCTAGCACTAACTGTGTTAACTTACATTAGTTTCATTACCAGAATTATAACCCTGCCATCTAGCACTAACTGTGTTAACTTACATTAGTTTCATTACCAGAATTATAACCCTGCCATCTAGCACTGTGTTAACTTACATTAGTTTCATTACCAGAATTATAACCCTGCCATCTAGCACTAACTGTGTTAACTTACATTAGTTTCATTACCAGAATTATAACCCTGCCATCTAGCACTGTGTTAACTTACATTAGTTTCATTAGCAGAATTATAACCCTGCCATCTAGCACTAACTGTGTTAACTTACATTAGTTTCATTAGCAGAATTATAACCCTGCCATCTAGCACTAACTGTGTTTTATGAACCTCTGTGAGTTTCTGAACCAGCCTCACCTTACACTTAATGTCATGCATCTGAGAATTCAAAAACAAGGTGGCCCAGAATGGCATATCTTACCTCAGCAGAGTTGGATGAATTCTGAACACCAGCAAATCCATGTCCTCCAGCTGAATCAAAAATCTATGGAAAACATTACAGATAAATAAATTGGTTGAACAAACAAACCCCCTTATTTACTGCCTGTGTTAGGTAAACTCTTCAGGGAAAAAAAAGAAATAAAACTAAATTAATAAATATATATATTGACCTGCTGAACACCAGGAGTCTTTTTATACTTTTTAACTGCTTTATTTTGACTAGAAGCACCGTGAAAGAAATACAGATAGTATTTGTAGGGTGTTCCTGCCCATGGCAAAGGGGTTGGAACTAGATGATCCTTGTGGTGCCTTCCAACCCTGACTGGATTCTATGATTCTATGAAATCTCCCTCCATAGAGAAAATTTTTCTTTCAGGCTACATGCACCCTCACACTCAAATATGTACAAAAGCATTCATGTCCTTATTTTATACTGTCTACTGTTTACCTATAAGATTAAATTCATTTACCTTCAAATCTTGCACTGCACTGGAAGTTACAGTTTTACTATAGTTTTACCTTCTGGATACTGTTAGGTACAGCTATAAACCCATGATTTAAAGGAGATGGTCCTTCAGACTACTGTTACTGGCTTTTAAAGCTTCTTAGCCTATAGTTTTTTGTCTCTTCTACCCAAGCAATTAGCCTGACACTAGTGGTGGAAACGTTTAGCTGAGCTTTAAAGGCATGCTCTACCCAAACCCTCACTATTAAATAATGACAGTAGCTGACTACTTGTGTCTGCTTTGAAAGTGATGAAAGCAGAAACTGAGACTTATATTCCCCATCTGTTTTGACAGCTTAACTAATAGGAGCTTACAAAAGCATTAGGCTTATTAATGATTTTTTTTTTTTAAATCTAATAAATTACTATGGGTAAAATCTGAAATTTTGGTGATAAGAGTGGTATAAATTAATGGATAGATCTCTACAGTTGATACATGAAGCTGAGATGTGCAGGTAATAACACTGCACTTCAGGAGGGTAAATATAAACAGCATTTTTTTCAACTCCTGTAGTCAATGAATCAGGACAATATTAAACTTACATCCAAGCTCTTTTTGTTTAGGATTTGAGGGGTGTGGGGGTGTTCTGTGTTTGTTGTGGGGTTTTCTGTTTTGTCTGGGGGTGTGGATTATTGCTTGCTTGGTTGGTTTTGTGTGTTTTGGGGAGAGGAGCATTTTGGGGTTCGGTAAGCTTTAGAACTGTAAAAGTGTTTTGGGCAACCCAACAACAAACTCCCCTTTAAAATTTCACACGAAATCCAGTTTCTGTCAAAGCAACCAAAGGGCAGCACTTCTGAACTTCCTCTTTTTTTGTCTCAATCAAAGATGTAATCACAGTATTTTATTGTCTGTGATTTTTCATAATAGTTTATCATCTAGACACAAGAAAGCAGAGAAGCATTTAAGAAACTGAGGATGATGTGAGCTCAGACATACCCCATCTGCTCCAGCGCAGTGATAATAACTGATTGGTAAAAGACTGAGCCACTGCATTGATGCTTATGAAAGCTCCCCAACATTCAAACTCTGAGACACTAAAAATGCCTCTGACACAATGTCAGTCAAGAACATATATGTATATGATATATATATATCATCTAATTTTAAAACTAAGGTTGAGCAGATTAAACATACCAGCTCCAGTTAGAATAGAATAGAATAGAATAGAATAGAATAGAATAGAATAGAATANTTGCTGGTTGCCTGGGAGAAGAGACCAACCCCACCTGGCTACAACCTCCCTTCAGCTAGTTGTAGACAGCAATGAGGTCACCCCTGAGCCTCCTCTTCTCCAGGCTAAACAACCCCAGCTCCCTCAGCCTCTCCTCATAGGGTTTGTGTTCCAGGCCCCTCACCAGCCTTGTTGCCCTTCTCTGGACATGTTCCAGCACCTCAACATCTCTCTTGAGTTGAGGAGCCCAGAACTGGACACAGTACTCAAGGTGTGTCCTGACCAGTGCTGAGTACAGAGAAAGAATAACCTCCCTCCTCCTGCTGGCCACACTGTTCCTGATACAGGCCAGGATGCCATTGGCCCTCTTGGCCACCTGGGCACACTGCTGGCTCATCTTCAGCCTACTATCCACCAGTACCCACAGGTCCCTTTCCTCCTGGCTGCTCTACAGCCACTCTGTCCCCAGATTTTCATTAAATCCAAGAAAGCAAAATGTTTTTAACCTATTGTTCCAACACAGCCATCACAGCACAATGAGTGGAAATGAGAGCTTCACTTCTTAGCTTAACCCAGTTTCCCTGTGGGGAGGAGGAGATGCCATGAAAGGCAGCCTCAGGCCTGTTCTGGTTTTGATCCATAATTATGTGCATGCACACAAGTCTGAGCATGGGTGTAGCTCTCTTTTCAGCCAGCTTTTAGTTCACGGGTCAGTTTTCAAGGCATGTCCTTAAAACTGGCTCATGTTTAAGGATAATGCCATTTGATGGCTATGAGTCACAGCCTTCTGTTATTCATATGTACCACTCAGCATCTGCATTTCCTTAATTTTAGTGTAGGCTATTTAGTAAAAAATTTAAAATAAAAATCAAGAACATCAAGTGGTAAATGAAACTTGACACATTTTGAGGCCAGCTGGTTGCAGGGTTCAGAACAAGGAGGATGAGGACATGCCTGGGGCACTTCTATGTGCATCAAGACCCCCTCCTCTGCACTCAAAAAAGCACTGAGAGGGTAGTAGTAGCTTTCTCCTCTTGCCATGGAAAAAAAGATTACCTGTCCCTGAGCCTCACAAAATCCACTTCATAGGCTATAAAGCACACAGGAGGACATATTTCCCAGTTAAGACAGTGTAAGGTATCAGCTCTGCTGGAAACAGAGCTAAGGGGCATAAAATCCCTTCCCTCAGGCCTTTTAGTAATAAAGAAATAGAGGGTCAGAACTCACAGACCAGCCTCACCTGCTGCGGAACACAGAGGAAATTAGGTGAAAAGGATGGTCCAGAGAAAGTATCTCCTTCAGTTCCCTGTTTTGTAAGACAGACTTGAGTTTTATCCTTATTCAATTTTACCATGTAAACACACTTGATCAATAGGCTAAGACACATAAATCATCCCAAGAAGCTTCATCCCAGTGTAACACATAGACAAATATTTACCTATTAATAATACAAACCGCTGGACCAGAAAATCCTGATGTGCTGTTTTGCAACGTTACATCTGTTGCATCAGCTCTGAGACTAGAGCAGTATATGCACAGATAGGCCTGGTTAAATGTTCCACAGGCATATTACCAGACATGTAAGAGTAGCTGATTTTCAAGTGCTGATCACAGATTTTTTGACTAATAAAGTAGGAGACAAGGAACAATAGGAACAAGCAACTTAACGAGCAGAGCACAAAATGCTGTTTTGCAAGAGAAAGCAAGCACAGCAAAGGTGAACACGTAATGTTCTGAGTGTGAGTGCACCTCCATAACTTATGCCTTGTGATCAAGGAAAAGTTATTTAGGTTTTTCTTAATGAGAGAAGGCAGTGAACTTCTGTTTCACGTGTAGCTGTGTTTCTATTGAGAAAATACAGACCCCTGAAGTACGGAGTTGACACTAAATGTGTGCTGTGGTCATTAGTTTCACAAAGAGAAAAAGACCCCGTGAGAATGTGTAGTTCCATTAGCAATGCAGCCCTTCAGCAAGAGCAGGTGGCAGCACAGCCCCTCTCCTCGGGGCCAGCCTGCCCCACCACATCAAACCTGCACCCAGCCTTCAACTGGTGTAAACTGGCACAGCTTTCTACACCTACAGCTGACCCACTGCATGACAGCAGTCTTCTCCTCACGGCTAAAATGTACTTTCAAGCACCACATGTTGCTCTGAGAGGCCATGCCAAAGATGGCTGTTTCTGCAGCAGTCTCTCCTCTTTCACCCTTGAAGAGTCTTCTGCATTACTCTGTATTAAATTGCAGCAGTGCTTCAGAGTCCCAGCCATAAGCCAGCACACACTGTATTAAGGACTGTGCATGCAGACTATCCCCAAAGAAACTCTGCTTACAAAGAGCTTGCAATGCGCTAGAAGACAAGTCTGATGGACAGATGCCTCCCACCTTGTGCACCAACAGCACCTCACAGGTTAAGCCCCATCAGAATCAAGCTGTTCTATGGTATCCCCAGCAAATTATATTTACCTGAGTTATGGAGGGTCGCTTTTCTTTTCCTTTTCTTGCCAACGTGTCCAGTCCTTTCAGTGAAGAAAACAAACCCTTCTTATTTCGGACCCTTTGTGACAGAGATAGGGTACGCTTCCTGAGAGCAGCTTCATCCCTGGAGCAGATCTGTTTAAACAGAGAGAGAGACTTTCCCATATCACCATGAGAACAGCAAAATATTGACAGTTAGAATAGAATAGAACCAACCAGGTTGGAAGAGACCTCCAAGATCATCCAGCCCAATCTGGCATCACATGAGAGCTTCTTTGGCTCACTTCAATGTAACATGAAAAGCGCAAGGGCAAAGTTTTAAACTTTCAGCAGTGATGCTTGGTTTGGTATTCCAGTGGCATGAGAGTGCAGTGTTTTTGTCATGGGGGGAAATTAGCAGATCACAGGAAGGGAAGAAGCGACAAAATATTGCTCTATACTACAAAAGCAGTTAATGAAAAGGCTCTGAAGAAGAACGATAACCTATCGTTCCAATATGAAAAATCACTGGGGGACTCTCAACATTGCCAAACAGGAGACAAACATGGCATGGCACCAAATTACACAAACCATGCAGATAAGAACAGTGGCAAAGAGAAACGCATTCCCTGACATGACTTACGGACTGCTATTCAGACTGACTTCTCATAAGCTAATGTGGTCCACACCTCTCTGACAAGATCCTGGAGTACTGTGTGCAGTTCTGGAGCCCCCAACACAAGAGGGACATGGAACTGCTGGAGCCAGTCCAGAGGAGAGCCACGAAGATGATCAGAGGGCTGCAGCAGCTATGCTATGAGGACAGGCTGAGAGAGTTGGGGCTCTGCAGCCTGGAGAAGAGAAGGCTTGGAGGAGACCTTAGAGTGGCTTTGCAGTATCTGAAGGGAGCCTACAGGAAGGCTGGGGAGGGACTATTGACAAGGTCTGGTAATGTCAGGACGAGGGGGAATGGGTTTAAACTGGCAGAGGGGAGATTTAGACTGGATGTTAGGAGGAAGTTCTTTACAGTGAGGGTGGTGAGACACTGGCACAGGTTGCCCAGGGAGGTTGTGGATGCTTCCTTCCTGGAGGTGTTTAAGGCCAGGCTGGATGAGGCCTTGAGCAACCTGCTCTAGTGGGAGGTGTCCCTGCCTATGGCGGGGGCTTGGAGCTGGCTGATCCTTGAGGTCCCTTCCAACCTAAACCATTCTATGATTCTATGATTCTAAGATCAGCCTCAAAGCCCTGCCAGACTTCAAAAGCAGAGACAAACTGGCTACTACTGTAATTTCCTGGAAGCCAACAGGGTGACAACAGCTTACAGCGGCAGAGGATCTCCTTCGTTCTTCTTTGAAAACACAGCCCACAGTTCTTAAGGAGTGAGTTAAAATTTGGATTGTTTTAGCCTATTCTAAAAATACTTCCTCCTCAAACTCTTTCTGAAAACATGGAGCCATCTGGCACTTCCAAAGCCAGAACAGATCCGCTCAAAGGGACACAAACCACTTTTGGAAATTTCACTTAGGCTCTTTTCACTCTAAGTGTTTATAAGTATCTGAAGGCTGCCAGGAGGGGGGACACAGGCTCTGCTCACTGCTCCCTGGGATTGGACAAGGAGCAATGGGTGTAAGTTGCAGCAAAAGAGGTTCCACCCACAAGGGGGAACTTCTTTACTGTAAGGGTCCCAGAGCACTGGAACAGGCTCCCCAGGGAGGTTGTGGAGTCTCCTTCTCTGGAGCCTTTCAAGCCTGTCTGGATGTGTTCCTCTGTGATCTGTGCTAGATAGGATTGTCCTGCTCCAGCAGGGGGGTTGGACTCGATGATCTCTTTGGGTTCCTTCCAAGCCCTAACATCCTATGATCCTGCGATAAGTGACTTAGCTCACACACACTTTAAACTCCTAACTCAGTGGAGGTGAAATCGTAGTGACAATATTTCAATACAAGATTCATTTACACTTCAAGAGCATTCTAGTTTGTTCCTCTTTGTTTAGGTATAGGTAAGAAGTACTCAACTCTGGATTTCTTCAGAGACAAAAAAAAAGTCACAGTCTTCATGTGTGTATTACCTTTTTTTTCCCTTGTCTATTTCTGTCTATAACTGTATATACTGTAAATATCTGCTTGTACATTGTGCCAGCTGTAAATATAAGCTTCATTCAAATTTCCAGAGCCGGCTGAGTCTAGTCTGGGTGATTTCTAAAGTGTGGGGGGCAGGGGACACCCAAACCATCACAATGTGTTCAAAGTTTGTCTCTGCAGAAGAAAATGTATTTGCAGTGAGGAAAAGGCAGAAAGGATAAGAAGAGAATAGGGCTGAGCAATGCATGTGGGTGCAGCCAGGTATTATGCCAGTAGAATTTTACACCTAAGCACAGTACTAATGAAGGCTTTGTGTAACACAGCCATGAAAAGTCTACTTGGACTTACCAGTGCATGGAAGGATGAGACTGAGAAAATGCCGAGCCTGCCCAGTGACAGTTTTGAAGGACGACTGGCAGCTGCCAAAAGGCTCTTTGGGTTTGGGAGCTCCCCACCTTGTAAACTGGCTAAGTAACACCGCATTCGGAAAAGGTCCATGTTGAATTTTTCCAGGTTCTGTTCCCACTGCTGGATCTGTTAAGATATTAAAAGGGACAATTAAATGGGGACAAATGTCTTTGTGGGCTGCACTGAAAATTAGAGCTCTTCCCCAAACCCACAGTAAATTACTTTCATCTGGTGGTATACGGATTAGATTAGTTATTGCCTGCCAAAACGCAGCCAGTCATATTGTGTTACATCAACCCAAATAATGGCTTGAAATAAAACAAAGCTGGTGGTCTTAAATGTGTACTGACAGCATGAACACACCGCCAACTTCGGGTAGTTTGATAGCCACAAAAGCAGCTACATAGAAACACAATTCATGGAGGCTCTTCACTACTTACCCTTCTCCTCCTCTCATTTTTGGATATTGGCTTTGTTTCCTTCATTTTTATGATCTTAGACTATATAGCTGGCTGGCTGAAAGCAAAGCAGCATAGCTGTGCTAGCACGCTGCACCAAGCAAAGCGGCTGCACTAAGAGGTCCTCTGCCTTCTCTACTACCTGTAAACAGGAGATAAACCTGGCAACATCAGCGTGTGTGGTTCTTTGTCTGAGTAATAGATTAAGACATGCCTATGGCTAGACAAACCGCAAAAATGAGCTCTATGTGCCCAACAGGACCAAACCACAGGACCAAAATCAAGAATGTATCCTCCTTCTATGCCAGGATGACCTGCCTATTGAATGAGGGAAAGGATGGGCATATTGTCTACCTAGACTCTCAAAAAGCCTTTGACACTGTTTCCCACATAATTCTCATGGACAGACTGGCTGCTCATGGCTTGGACGAGCACACTGCTGGATAAAGCACTGGCTGGACAAAAGGACCTAAAGGGCGGTGGTCAGTGGAGCTAAATCCAGCTGGCAGCCAGTCACAAGCAGTGTTCCTCAGGGCTCAGTGTTGTTGGGACCACTTTTGCTTAACATCTCTATTGATGATCTTGATGAAGACAGAGCAGGTCATCAGTAAATTTGCAGATGATATCAAGTTAGGTGGCAGTGTTGATCTGCACAAGGGTAAGGAGGCTCTGCAGAGAGACTTGGATAGATTGGACTGATGGGCCAGTGTCAATAGCAGAAGCTTCAACAAGGCCAAATGCCAGGTCCCGAACTTGAGCCACAACAACCCCAAGCAATGCTACAGGCCTGGGGCAGTGTGGCTGGGGATCGTAATCGGTAAGCAGCTGAGTATGAGCAAGCAGTGTGCCCAGGTGGCAAAGAAAGCCAATGGCATCCTGGCTTGGATTAGAAATCCTGCATCCAGCAGGAGTAGAGGGGTAATTGTCCCCTTGTACTCAGCTCTGGTGAGCACCTTGAGCATTGTGCTCAGTTTCGGGCACCTCATTACAAGAGGGATGTCAAGGTGCTGGAACGAGTGCAGAGGAGGGCAATTAAGCTGGTGAAGGGCCTGGAGAATACATCTTATGAGGAACAACTGAAGGAGCTGCAGCTGTTCAGTTTGAAAAAGAGGAGGCTGAGGGGAGACCTCATTGCTGTCTACAGCTACCTGAAAGGACATTGTGGAGAAATTTGTGCTGGTCTCCTCGCACAGGTAAGTAGTGACAGAACAAGAGGGAATGGCTTCAAGCTGTGACTAGGTAGGTTTAGACTGGATATTGGGAAAAAAATAATCATGGAAAGAGGGTCAGGCATTGCAGTGGGCTGCCCAGGGAGGCGGTTGAGTCAGCAACCCTGGATGTGTTTAAAGGTCATTTGGATGTGGTGCCTGGGGATATGGTTTAAGGGTGAACCTTGTAGATTAGGGTTATCATTTGGCCTTGGTGATCCCAAGGGTCTTTTCCAGCCTGAATGTTTCTGTGATTCTGTGATACATACCCTTCATGTAATTTTTAAACCTAACACAGGTACCTGCAGATAAAATAGACAGCTTAATTCAAGTTCAATGTAGATAAATGTAAACACAGAGGTTAAAATAGTTACTGGACAAAGTGCTGAATCGAGGCTCAGAAGACAAGCTTTAAGGATTTATGTAGATACAAAATAATCTACACACCTATGCAGTGCACAACAGTAAACTTTTGCTTCTCACTTTCCCCAACTTCCAGATTGGTAGTTGCAGCTAAAACCTGCCCCACGGTGTACAGTACACATTAATACCAATAAACAGTGCAGCTGTGTTTAACAGAGTAGGCACATTCACACGTGGGAAGGCAGACAGGCATCTCCACTAGGTTAATGCACACCCAGCTCATGTACTGAGGACTGTCAAAACCCCTCAACACTGCTGATCTTCCAATGTCAGCTCCAACCACTGAATGTTGTTTGTTCAACAGGCGGTTTAGGGCTGTGGAGAAAGTTCATCATGTTTTCTCTAATGTGAATTGACTTCATACCTTTCCTTGGCACACCCTGCCTGGACATGTGCACACAGGACATTATCACCTTATATTTTCATTAGCCAAGGTTGGGACATGCACCTTTGTGACTTAGAAAGCAAGCTGATAAATATAATAAAAATCTCAGGTGAACTGTGACCTTCAGTCTCACCTAGAAGCAAAACCAGTTCAGTTTCCTTAAAATGCAAGTGTCTCTTGGTTTTGACAATGCAATGAAAGGGCAAAAAAGTGGTGCTAAGGCTTGTACTGCAACTGAGAGAGGCTTTACCCAATCTGGTTTCCTTACATGTGTGCTCACAAACTCTGCTATCAGTCATTGCCATATTTCTGGAAGTAAGAGGTATCTTATTTGGCAGGCACAGTGAAGAAAGGAAAGACAACATACCATTATATTCCCTAGAGGGCAGAGATGGGACCTGGACAGGCTGCAGAGGTGGGCCCAGGCCAACCTCATGACGTTCCACAAGGCCAAGAGTAAGGTCCCACACCTGGTTTAGTGCAATCCCAGGCACAGATACAGGCTGGGTGGTGAATGGCTGAGAGCAGCCCTGAAGAAAAGGATCTGGGGGTCTGGGTTAATGAAAAGCTTAACATGAGCCACTGGTGTGCATGTGTAGCCCAGAGAGCAACCACGTCCTGGGCTGCACCAAGAGAAGCATGGCCAGCAGAGTAAGGGAGGGGATTCTCCCCTTTTACTCTGCTCTCCTGAGACCCCACCTGGAGTACTGTGTGCAGTTCTGGAGCTCCCAACACAAGAAGGACATCAAACGGTTAGACCAAGTCCAGAGAAGGACCACGAAGGTGATCAGGANAGTGGGAGGTGTCCCTGCCTGTGGCGAGGGGCTGGAACTAGATGATCTTTGAGGTCACTTCCAATCTAAACCATTCTAAGATTATGTACATCTACGAGGGCAGAATTACAATATACAGGGCGGGGGGGAAAGATCTTTCAAAAAAAATTACTACTGAAAGCAAAGGACAGAATCTTCAAAAGCTTCTGATGACAATAATTCCCAAACTAATTCCAGAGAAAAATGACAGAGTTGTTCACTTAATGAACATGATTCATCCAACATGTCACCACAGGACATTCAAAACCATGCATCCTTTGCACCCCAGAAAGAATGATAGTTTTTTCTTAGGTTTGTTTGACCATTGCCCTTCATTTTGTTTTCTCTGTGCCCTCAGACACTCACAGCATTTCTTTGCTTGCCAGTACTTTACACATGGGACAACTCAAATAGGAGGTTTTGTGATGAGCTCTTTCCCTCTGTCGACACTCGACGAGAATAAAAACATGGTTGTCAGCTTTTCACAAAACCAAAGCTACAAGCTCAGGTGAAATATTTCCTTTTGGGATGACACCTCCATGGATACAGAGCCAAACCAACTTTAAATAGTTTGGGAACAGAGCAAGGCTTGTACTGGACACTGCTGGATTAGAGCATCCTGTCCCCATTGAGCGTGAGCCGAACACAGGCATCCTTGTGTTTCTGAGACCTTCAAAATCCCTGTTAAACATTTGTAGTAAGTTGTGTTTTAAAGTCAAGATGATCTAAGAAGAGGGAGCAGAGTACAACATGAGGAGATTCTGATGCACTAATTAAATTACAGTGTTTATCAGTCATGCAGGATGCCAGCTAATCAGCTCCAAAAGCATCAGTAATCACAACGTTACATTTAATGGCATTAGCAAAAGCTGTAGGCAGGGAATTTCTGGGATTGTCTTGTAGTCTTATCAAAACCAGGGATGTCTGGAACCAATTGGAGGCCACGAACCAATACCAGCTGCTGTTTGTTTAAGCTCTTTAAACTATGCTAATTCTTCCTAAAGATTTATATTCTTGAAGACTAAACAGGGGAAGTGCACAAATAAAAAAGCAACAACTTCAAAGCACACTATGACCTGGTCCAGGAGGTTAATTTACAGCCTGCAGACTGGCTGCTGTGGTCCTTATTCTGCTATTGTGTGAGGCAAATCTCCACTCCACGTGGGAGGACTGCCCAAATGATGGCTCAGGGACTTAACTTCGGTGTGCACAGACAAAACGGTTCTTCTGAAACCTGCTCAAAAGCAGATGCTGTGAGAGCAGGAATGGGTGGCAAAGGCTAAGAGCAGCACAAAGCAGGTCCACCAAGATATAAGAGATTAGGCCAGACATGAAGCAAATCAAAGCAAGTAAATACATGTGAAATGATCCCCACAGTGACCTGCTCAACTGATGTGCTTGTGGGAACTGGCAGCTACAGCACCTCGGGGAACCTAAACCATCTTCTCTGTCATTGTTTCAAAATCTCCATGTGAATTTCTAGGAAAAGTACTAAAGGCTTTTCCTAGAGGAGAAGGAGGATATCATTCTCAGTACAGGCACAGGTTAGGCAAGGATTTAGAGGTTTAGTGGCACTATGAGAGAGCCTAGGATAAAGGCAAGGAGGGGCCACATATTCAGCCTAAGAAGATCCCAGTAAGGTAAAGACTAACAGGAGGCTGTGACAGAGACGGAAAGGAAAATATCAGAAGCCTTATGAATTAGGACCATGAATTAATTAGCCTAGGCCAGCAGGAGAGCTCATGCCAGGAAGCCTAGTGCAGGGATAAGACAGTAATTATGTGGGATGTGCTCAGTGAGGGTGCCAGCTTTTGCATCAGAGACTTAGATCAGAAAGGAATTTTTAAGTGTTAACACACAAAGGAACATCTGCACGGTACCTTCATCGCTACGTTAGCAGCAGTGACCATTATTCAGAACAGAAACAGCTAATTCTTCTCCAGGCTAGTGAAAAAATCTATCCAGACACGAAGAAATTATTGTAAATTAATTACATTTTAAAGTGCACAAAGAGCTGAGTTAAAGGAATGTGCTTGAAAGCAGATCTCTGTTAATTCAATATCCCTGATAGATTTCTCTAGGTAAGCACTTGGAGAAGACAAGCAGTAACTACATCGACAAGACAATACAGATCAGTCGTTTCCAGCAAGTGACATGGGCATCCAGAGTTCCTGCATGCTATACAGTTCCCTCTGCAGGTGACACTACCAGTAGTGCCTCCAGTAAAAGGCCCCAACAATCCCAGCAAAGGCAGTGCCAACAGTATCACCGTACCACAGTATCACCTCACAGATCATCAAGTCCAACCCTTTACCACAGAGCTCAAGGCTAGACCATGGCACCAAGTGCCACGTCCAATCCTGCCTTGAACAGCTCCAGGGACGGCGACTCCACCACCTCCCTGGGCAGCCCATTCCAGTAGCCAATGACTCTCTCACTGAAGAACTTTCTCCTCACATCAAGTTTAAATTTCCCCTGGTGTAGCTTGAGGCTGTGTCCTCTTGTTCTGGTGCTGGCTGCCTGAGAGAAGAGAGCAACCTCCTCCTGGCTACAACCACCCCTCAGGTAGTTGTAGACAGCAATGAGGTCTCCCCTGAGCCTCCTCTTCTCCAGGCTAAACAATCCCAGCTCCCTCAGCCTCTCCTCGCAGGGTTTGTGTTCCAGGCCCCTCACCAGCCTCGTTGCCCTTCTCTGGACACGTTCCAGCACCTCAACATCTCTCTTGAATTGAGGAGCCCAGAACTGGACACAGCACTCAAGGTGTGTCCTGATCAGTGCTGAGTACAGGGGCAGAATAACCTCCCTGCTCCTGCTGGCCACATCATTCCTGGTGCAGGCCAGGATGCCATTGGCTCTCTTGGCCACCTGGGCACACTGCTGGCTCATGTTCAGGCGGGTATCAATCAGCACCCCCAGATCCCTTTCTGTTTGGCTGCTCTCCAGCCACTCTGACCCCAGCCTGTAGCTCTGCATGGGGGAAGGTCCCTAGCTGCTACCACTTCCTACACTATGGTACATACATCACCTCTGAGGGGCTGGGCAAGAACTGCCTCACTTTCAAATACCTGTTCCACACAAAGTAAGAAGAGTTCAGTGTAACAAAACCCAAACCAGTATATGTGGAGGAAAGGAGTGCCACAAACGACACCACACCTACTTGAAGTAGCATTACTTCAAGGGCCTAAGGAAGTGTATAGTGTTAACACTCCAGGGGGAGTAAC
>WAAF01010251.1:0-16601 GCA_013400475.1 Tricholaema leucomelas | reverse complement strand
AACTAACCAGAGAGCTGCTAACTACTTCTAAGTGCCAGCAGCAGCTCTGCTTAACCAGAGGGAGTAAATGGGCGTCAGCGCTTGCAGCCAGTAAAGGCAGCCAACTCCTACCACCCCTGCCTTGCAGATGAGCAGCTGCCAACAGAAAGGGATGAACAAGCAAGAGCCAAGGGGAGGCTGCACTTCCAAAATGCTTGAGAAGTACCACTCTGGAAAGACAAATGGAAACAAGGTGGAAGCTAACTTCTCCTCGTCACTGGAGCGCCTGGTGACATAAAGCCCCTATCTGACACCAGAAGCAAAGAATCAACCAGGCTGGAAGAGACCTCTGCCCTCCCTCATCAGTTTGCACAGGGCAAGAGTTAATTAGGAGGCTCAACTGGAGTACTGTGTGCAGTTCTGGAGCCCCCAGCACAAGAAGGACATGCAACTGTTGGAGCCAATCCAGAGGAGGCCACCAAGATGCTCAGAGGGCTGCAGCAGCTCTGCTGTGATCACGGGTTGAGAGAGTTTGGGCTCTGCAGCCTGGAGAAGAGAAGGCTTGGTGGAGACACTGGAGTGGGCTTCCAGGATCTGAAGGGGACCTAGAGGAGGGCTGGGGAGCGACTACTGACAAGGTCTTGTAATGAAAGGAGGAGGAGGAATGGGTTTGAACTGGCAGAGGGGAGATTGATACTGGATGTTAGGAAGAAGTTGTTTGCAGTGAGGGTGGTGAGACACTGGCACAGGTTGCCCAGGGAGGTTGTGGAGCACAAAATTACCCAGTGTGATCTTTGATCACATTGGGTGATTCTGTGCTTCACAACCTCCCTGGAGGTGTTCAAGGCCAGGCTGGATGAAGCCTGGAGCAACCTGTTCTAGTGGGAGGTGTCCCTGCTTATGGCAGGAAGTTGGAACTGGATGATCCTTGAGGTCCCTTCCAACCTAAACCATTCTATGATTCCATGATTTGTGTTTCAGCTTGCAGGACTGATAACAGCACTGTCCCTGCCACTGCTCAAATCAAGCTGAGCAAGAAGGAAGAACTGTTCTGTGCTTGGTTCCCTTGTGAGTTACAGCTACATTTCCAAACACTCCACTCAAAGATACCTTCACAGAACCACCGATGCTAGAGAAGACCCCTCAGATCATTAAGTTCAGCCTATGACCCAACACCACCACATCAGCCAAGCCAGGCTACCAAGTGACAAGGATTGTCCAGTTCCAACTCCTCTGCCAGGGGCAGGGACACCTCACACTAGAGCAGGCTGGCCACAGCCTCATCCAGCCTGGTCTTAAACACCTCCAGGGATGAGGCTCTGACCACCCCATTCGTTCCAGGCTCTCACCACTCCCATGCTGAAGAACTTTTTCCTAACATCCAGTCTGAATCTCCCCATTTCCAGCTTTGTTCCATCCCCCCCAGTCCTATCACTACTGATAGCTTAAAAAGTCCCTCCCCAGCTTTCTTGTACCCCCCCTTAAGATACTGAAATGCCACAATAAGGTCACCTTGGAGCATTCTCCTCTTCAGACTGAGCAACCCCAGCTCCCTCAGTCTCTCCTCACAGCAGAGCAGCTCCAGCCCTTTGATCACCCTCATGGCCCTTCCCTGGACACCTTCCAACACCTGCAGATCTTTCCTGTAAGAGAAGCTCCAGCACTGGATGCAGTACTCCAGGTGGGGTCTCAGCAATGCAGAGCAGAGGGGGAGTATCACTTCCCCCACCCTACTGCCCACACTGCTCTTGCTGCAGCCCAGGCTCTGCTTGCTCTCTGGGCTGCCAGAGCACACTGACAGCTCAGTTTAAGCTTCTCCTCCAGCAGCATCTCCCAAGTCACAGTCTCACAGTATCATCAGGGTTGGAAGAGACCTCACAGATCATCAAGTCCAACCTTTTACCACAGAGCTCAAGGCTAGACCATGGCACCAAGTGCCACGTCCAATCCTGCCTTGAACAGCTCCAGGGACGGCGACTCCACCACCTCCCTGGGCAGCCCATTCCAGTAGCCAATGACTCTCTCAGTGAAGAACTTTCTCCTCACCTCAAGCCTAAACTTCCCCTGGCGCAGCCTGAGGCTGTGTCCTCTCGTTCTGGCGCTGGCCACCTGAGAGAAGAGAGCAACCTCCCCCTGGCCACAACCACCCCTCAGGTAGTTGTAGACAGCAATAAGGTCTCCCCTGAGCCTCCTCTTCTCCAGGCTAAACAATCCCAGCTCCCTCAGCCTCTCCTCGTAGGGCTGTGCTCGAGGCCTCTCACCAGCCTCGTTGCCCTTCTCTGGACACGCTCAAGCATCTCAATGTCCCTTCTAAACTGGGGGGCCCAGAACTGAACACAGTACTCAAGGTGTGGTCTAACCAGTGCAGAGTACAGGGGCAGAATGACCTCCCTGCTCCTGCTGGCCACACCATTCCTGATGCAGGCCAGGATGCCACTGGCTCTCTTGGCCACCTGGGCACACTGCTGGCTCATGTTCAGGCGGGTATCAATCAGCACCCCCAGATCCCTCTCTCTCTGGCTGCTCTCAGCCACTCTGACCCCAGCCTGTAGCTCTGCATGGGGTTGTTGTGGCCAAAGTGCAGCCCCTGGCACTTGGAGCCATTGAATGCCATCCCCTTGGACTCTGCCCATCTGTCCAGGCGGTCAAGGTCCTGCTGCAGAGCCCTTCTGCCCTCCAACCCAGCCACATCAGCCCCCAGTTTGGTGTCCCTCTCCTCAGGGCTGCTCTCAAGCTGGTGATATGCCCTTTCACATAGCTCATTCCCTGTGAGTTAAGCCAGCCTATCTCTGTTGCTAGAGCTGCCAGTGGGTCGCTCACATGTTTCATACAGGGTGGTGTCATTTTCCCAGGCACTACATTTCCTTTCTTATTCCCCATACATGTGAAATTCTTCATTATCTTACTTGCTGTAGCATTAAAGTAGGATAAATAAATGAGATGTGACAAGATGGAGATGACAGTCTTAAGCCATGCCATCTGGGAACAGTGGGATTTGTTTACACTTCCATCTCTCACTCCAAATCCCACTGTGTCCTAGCATGTAGAGATCTGTTAAGGAAGAGTGCCACCAGCTAAAACACATTGCATAGCTTTGTGTGGACAGCAGAATCACAGAATCAACCAGGTTGAAAGAGACCTCCAAGATCATCCAGTCCAACTGGGCAGTGGCCTGCAGCTAAAACACATTGGATACCTTTGTGTGGACAGCAGAATCATAGAATCAACCAGGTTGGAAGACACCTCCAAGATCATCCAGTCCAATTGGGCAGTGGGCTGCAGCACAGTGTCTGAAAGAGCTGTAGTCAGCTTGCAGAGTCTCAAGAGAGCCTTAAGCTGGAATTGCCACAGCTTGCATTGATTCTGCATCATTTCAATGTCACAAGCAATGGCAAAGAGCCAGAAAAACTCAAAGCTGCTTGAAGTCCTGCAGTCAAAAAGGGCTCTGGTTTCTCTTCAGTTTATCATAGCCATCATTAAGGTTGGAAAAGACCTCTAAGATCATGGAATCATAGAATCAACCAGGTTGGTAGAGACCTCCAAGACCCCCCAGCCCTGTCCAATCAACCAGACCATCAAGCCCACACACGCTAAGCCATCTCCTGAGGTGCCATGGCTACATTCACCCTCTCCAGAGGGGCTTTTCAGGGACACACCAAAGATACAAAGACATTTGTACACTTAGAGACTTTTCTTCGAGCTCTTGAGGTCTACCAAACCACAGAGGAAGTTCTAAGCTCCTTCTTACCCCTGTTATTCACCATATCCCATGCAAGCTCAGGACCTCAGCCAAAACCTCAATACATTGCAGGGCTTCTTTGTATAGGAAGAAGAGGAGAAAGATGGCATTGAAGAAGGAGTGAGCCATAACACATGAGGCAGGGGTCAGCTCCTGGCTCAGGAAGTGATTCATGACACAAGGCAGTGTTGCCTTTCTCTTCTCATACACAGGAAGTCCAACAAGGGGCTGTGGCCTTGGTGGGACCACCTCCATGCTCATAGGAGGAGGCAGAAGTACTTGCATGGAACCTGCCTTGAAACCAAACCAGACTCTGCTAAACTGTAGAGATGTTGAGGTACATGATCGTGTCCAGAGAAGGGCAGCAAGGCTGGGGAGGGGCCTGGAGCACAGCCCTGTGAGGAGAGGCTGAGGGAGCTGGGGGTGTGCAGCCTGCAGAAGAGGAGGCTCAGGGCAGAGCTCATTGCTGTCTGCAGCTACCTGAAGGGAGGCTGTAGCCAGGTGGGGTTGGGCTCTGCTGCCAGGCAGCCAGCAACAGAAGAAGGGGACACAGCCTGAAGCTGTGCCAGGGGAAGTCTAGGCTGGATGTTAGGAGGAAGTTGTTGGCAGAGAGAGTGATTGGCATTGGAATGGGCTGCCCAGGGAGGTGGTGGAGTCACCATCCCTGGAGGTGTTGAAGCCAAGCCTGGCTGGGGCACTTAGTGCCATGGTCTGGTTGGTTGGCCAGGGCTGGGTGCTAGGTTGGACTGGGGGAGCTTGGAGGTCTCTTCCAACCTGGTTGATTCTGTGATTCTATGAACTTCATTCCTGTCATTCCTCTTTCAGAGCTCTGCTAAAGCTCTGAGTTTCCACTGAGTCTTTGGAAAAACCTCTCATTTGGTTATTTAATGTAGTAGTTTATATAACCCTTATGGTCTTGGCAGTTGGGTGCTTTGCAGCCAAGTGAAAATTAAACATTACATAAGCCACCCACAACAGGTAACAGCAGTTAAAACTAGTGCCATTGGTGCTACTGAAAAAAGAACCTGGGCAAGTCAAACTGAAATTAAAATAAGCAAACCCCCAAACAAATAAACCCCAAAACAAATAAAAACCAAAACACACACGAAAAAAAAAAAAAATCAATAAAACCAAGAAGGGGAGGGAGGGGAAGACACAACAGGAAAAAAAATCAGGGAAAAAACAACAATGAAATCTTGTACCCAGCACTGCTCAGGCCACACCTGGAGTGCTGTGTCCAGTTCTGGGTTCCTCAACTCAAGAGAGATGTTGAGATGCTGGAAGATGTCCAGAGAAGGGCAACGAAGCTGGTGAAAGGCCTGGAACACAAACCCTATGAGGAGAGGCTGAGGGAGCTGGGAGTGTGCAGCCTGCAGAAGAGGAGGCTCAGGGCAGAGCTCATTGCTGTCTGCAGCTCCCTGCAGGGAGGCTGTAGCCAGCTGGGGTTGGGCTCTGCTGCCAGGCAGCCAGCAACAGAAGAAGGGGACACAGCCTCAAGCTGTGCCAGGGCAGGTCTAGGCTGGATGTTAGGAGGAAGTTGTTGGCAGAGAGAGTGATTGGCATTGGAATGGGCTGCCCAGGGAGGTGGTGGAGTCGCTGTGCCTGGAGGTGTTGAAGCCAAGCCTGGATGAGGCACTTAGTGCCATGGTCTGGTTGATTGGCCAGGGCTGGGTGCTAGGTTGGACTGGCTGAGCTTGGAGGTCTCTTCCAACCTGATTGATTCTATGATTCTGTGAAAAGAAAAGAAAAGAACAAAACCAAACAGAAAAAAGAGGGTAAAAATCAGGGGAAAAGCAATAATGAAAAGAAAGGAAAATAATAAAACCAAACAGAACAAGAGGGGGGGAAAGCAGGTTAAAAACAACAACGAAAAGAAGGGAAAATAATAAAACCAAACAAAATAAGAGGGAAAAAAATAGGGAGAAAAAAACAAACAAACACAAGAAGAAGAGCAAAATAGGAGAGAAAAAAAAAATAAGGGAGGAAACTCCCCCAAAATCTATCAATAAAAAAAATAATGAAAAACTAAGCCAGCAAAGTAACCAAAACCAACAAAACAGGGGAAAAAAGGGGAGGGGAAGAGATGGGAAACCCCCAAGCTATCAAGAACCTCAAAGAAATAAAACACTACAAAAAACTAAACCAAAGCAACATCAAACCCCATAGAGACAAAATGAAACAAAACAAAACTGAAATGAAACAAACAAAAAAACTGAACTGAAACAAACAAAAAACTGAACCAAAACAAACAAAAAACTGAACCAAAACAAACAAAAAACTGAACCAAAAGGAGTAAAAAAGTGAACAAAACAAAGAAACTGAAACCAAAGCAAATAAAAAACTGAACCAAAGCAAATAAAAAAGTGAAACAAGACCAAAAAAGTGAACCAAAACAAACAAACAAAATGAACCAAAACATACCAAAACTGAACCAAATGGATGCCACAGAAACCCAAAATCCCAACGAATCCACCCAAAAGCTAAGCAGAAGGTATCAATTTTGCACTACACTCCTCAAGCCGCAGCACTCAGAGACTGAGCTGGATCTGAGTGTGCAATCGGAAGCTCCTCTTGGCAAAAGCTCTGCCCCAGTCCTGCTCACACCTGGGACCAGGCAGGCTGGTGGAAATCCCTCACTGTTAGACTGCAGGGGTAGGAGATACAAACCTGCCTCACACTTTTCACACAGTCACAGAAACATTCAGGTTGGAGAAGCTCCTCAGGATCACCAAGCCCAACCCATATCCCTACTCTACAAGGTGCACCCTAAACCACAGCCCCGAGCACCACAGCCAAATGACTTCTAAACACATCCAGGCTTGGTGACTCCACCTCCTCCCTGGGCAGCTCGTTCCAGTTCCTGACCACTCTTGCTGGGAAAAAAAGGTTTCCTAATGTCCAGTTTAAACCTTCCCAGTGGCAGCTTGAGGCCATTCCCTCTTCTTCTATCATTAATTGCCTGTGAGCAGAGCCCAGCACCAACCTCTCCACAATGTCCCTTCAGGTAGCTCTAGACAGCAATGAGGTCTCCTCTCAGTCTCCTCTGTTTCACACTAACCATCCCCAGCTCCCTCAGTCTCTCTCCTCATCAGATTTATCCTCCAGGCCCTTCCCCAGCTTTGTTGCCCTCCTCTGCACTGGCTCCAGCACCTCCACATCTCTCTTGTATGGAGGTGCCCTAACTGAACACAACACTCAAGCTGTGGCCTCACCAGAGCAGAGTCCAAGGGGACAATCACTTCCCTTCTCCTGCTGGCCACAGCATTTCTGATCCCAGCCAGGATGCCATTGGCTTTGCCAGCTGGGCACACTGCTGGCTCACACTGAGTTGTTTGTCCATTACAACCCCCAGCTCCCTTTCTGCAGGCAGCTCTCCAGCCACACTGCTCCAAGCCTGGAGCATTGCTTGGGGTTGTTGTGGCTCAAGTGCAGGACCTGGCACTTGGCCTTATTGAAGCTCATCCTATTAACACTGGCCCACGGATCCAATCTATCCAGGTCTCTCTGGAGAGCCTCCCTAACCTCCTGCAGATCAACACCACCACCCAACTCGGTGTCATCTGCAAACTTACTGCTGACACACTCTGAGTCTTCATCAGGGCCATCAATAAAGATGTTAAATGGAAGTGGTCCCAACACTAAGCCCTTGGCTCATTGCATTGGAGCTGTTAAGTACTTCTTTTCCTTCTCTGCAATGTGAAAGTAGGGCTGCTACCAGCCATTGCAAGAGAGAAGTGGGTAAGGTTCAGTGCCCCTAGGAAAATGGACCAAAGGGTGCCCAGAAACAGGCCAAGGGGGAATGGTTTGAAGTTGAGGGGGAGCAGGGTTAGACTGGAGCTGAGGAAGAAGTTCTTCAGTACGAGAGTGGTGAGACTCTGGAATCTGTGGATGCCTCCCGCCTGAGGGTGTTTGGATGAGTCCTTGAGCACCCAAGTCTAGTTGAGAGGTGTCTCTGCCCATGGCAGGGAAGTTGTAGATGACCTCTGAGGTTCCTTCCAACCTGAGCCACAGAGAGCCATGCTGCTCTTTCTTCTCTTCATAGGTAAAATGAAGCTCTCCTTTACTCATCATATGGCCCACATGGTTCCTGAATGCTGGCTGCTCTTGTGGCCAGGAGGGCCAGTGCCATTCTGGGTGGATTAGAAGGGCTGTGCTTAGTAGGTCAAGAGAGGTTCTCCCCTCCCTTTATTCTGCCCTGGTGAGGCTGCATCTGGAATACTGTGTCCAGTTTTGGGCCCCTCAGTTCAAGAAGGATCTCAGGGAACTGCTTGAGAAGGTCCAGCCCAGAGCCACAAAGATGATGAAGGGAGTGGAACATCTTCCTTATGAGGAGAGGCTGAGGGAGCTGGCGCTGTGCTGCTGGGAGCAGAGGAGCCTGAGAGGTGACCTCATTCATGTTGATAAAGATGTGCAGGTGAGTGCCAGGAGGCTGGAGCCAGGCTCTGCTGGGTGATGCCCAATGCCAGGGCAAGGGGCAGTGGGTGGGAGCTGAGGCATAGGAAGTTCCACAGGAATATGAGGAGGAATTTTTTCCCTGTGAGTGTGACAGAGCCCTGGCACAGGCTGCCCAGGGAGGGTGTGGAGTCTCCCTCTCTGGAGATATTCAAACCCTGCCTGCATGCATTCCTGTGTGTCTTGCTCTAGGTAAGGCAGGGGGGATTGGACTGGATGAGCTCTTGAGGTCCCATCCACCCCCTGAAATTCTGTGATCCTGTTTACATCATTAGGAAAACCTCTGAGCTGTGAGGGATTTTCAGGCCCTGTATGTGCAGAGAACAGTCTCCTAATTGATTTAACTAAGCTGCTGTAAAGGACTCTTTAGGCAAAGAAATTCTTGCTCCAAGAGCCAGTTGTGATCCTGCAAATTCACAGTGGGACAAGAAGCAAGTGGCTCAACAACCTGCTGCTGGAATGTCACATGCACCTGGCCCACACTGCCAAAATCAGGAGCTTCAAGATGAAACCTGCCACCTCCCCCCAGACACTCCCCTCTCCCAATTAGTCAGCCAGGCAGGTGGCCTTGCAGAGTAGATCTGCAACTTGCTCTGGCTTCCACAGCTGAAAAACAAACTGTGTGGGAGGTGTGAGTGACTATTAGCTCTGAAAACAAACCCATCTAGGGAAAAAAGGTAGCAGTTTCATGCTCTATTTTTAGCTTCTGGCTGCATTATTCTTTGATTTATTCCCACCCCCCCATCCCTTCCCATTTCAGGGCTCATACCAGCAGCTTTCCCAGCTTCACACCAGCATAGTGTTGGTCACTTAGGAAAACACTAAATGATGCCAGATGTTGTTAGTTTCTCACTACTCCTGCAGTGAGCATGTTTCTGACAGCTGCTGGCTCCAGAAGGCACTAAGCAAGTTTGCTTTCCCAAGCTGCTGCGAGGGTAGAGCTGCTGAGATCACATTCAGGTGGCAGTGTCACCTGGCAGAGTTGCACAGCAGCCCCAGGGCTGTGTGGGGCTACCCCAAGCAAAGAGGTGGCTAAGAAGCATTCGAGTGTAAGGTCTTGCACCTTGGTAGGTGCAATCCCAAACACAACTCCAGGCTGGATGGGGAATGGCTGAGAGCAGCCCTGAGAAACAGGCCCTGGGGGTCTGGGGTGATGAAAGCTCAACATAAGCCTGCAGGGTGAGTGCAGCCTAGACAGCAACCCTGTGCTGGGCTGCAGCAAGAGCAGTGTGGGCACAGGGCAAGGGAGGGAATTCTGCCCCTTGGCTCTGCTCTCCTCAGGCCCCACCTGGAGCCCTGTGTGCAGTTCTGGAGCCCCTAGCACACGAAGGACATGGAAGTGTTGGAGCCAGTCCAGAGGAGTCCACCAAGATGCTCAGAGGGCTGCAGCAGCTCTGCTGTAAGCACAGGCTGAGAGTTGGGGCTCTGCAGCCTGGAGAAGAGAAGGCTTGGAGGGAAGGAGACCTTGGAGTGGCCTTGCAGTATTTGAAGGGGAGGGACTATGGACAAAGTCTTGTAATGAGAGAACCAGAAGGAATGGATTTTAACTGGCAGAGGGGATATGAGGAAGAAGTTGTTTGCAGTGAGGGTGGTGAGACACTGGCACAGGTTGCCCAGGGAGGTTGTGGAGCACAAAATCACCCAGGGTGATCTTTGATTCTGTGCTCCACAGCCTCTCTGGAGGTGTTCAAGGCCAGGCTGGATGAGGTCCTGAGGGACCTGGTCTAGTGGGGGGTGTCCCTGCCTATGGCAGGGAGTTGGAACTGGATGATCCTTGAGGTCCTTTCCAATCTGAACCATTCTATGATTCTCTGAGTTGCTAGAGCACAAAGCAGCACAGGTGGTAAGCACAGCAGCCCACAGGTGCAGCAGCAGTTTGGTAAATAACTCAGTTTAGAAGTTCAGTCTGCCTGGCAGGCAGCTGCTGGAAGGTAAAAAGAGAAGGAATACAGAGATCGAACCACTTTTTGGTGGCTGTTGCAGTAGCATGATGGTCTAAGAGCAGAAGTAAAGCAGGGTTTGTGGGGAGAAGTGAGATCTCTCGTTAGAGTGCTTTACTACAGCTGGAAGCAGCAGAGAAGTGGTTGGGCACACAAGCCCCTCTTCAGGTCTGAAATAGAAACAGCAGCTGCAAAAGCTGGAATTTAACCCATCAGGCTCTCAAACAACATCAAGGATAAAGTAGTGAGTATCTGAGGAGACAATAATGTTGATAAATACTCTGGGGAAGAGTAAGAAATAGGCTCTGTCTATTTTATTGGAGAGCTTAATTTGGACTTGGTGGGTGTTAAATGAAAACAGAATCAGAGAATCAGTCAGGGTTGGAAGGCACCACAAGGAGCATCCAGTTCCAACCCCCCTGCCCTGGGCAGGGACACCTCACACTAGATCAGGCTGGTCACAGCCTCATCCAGCCTGGCCTTAAACACCTCCAAGGATGAGGCTTCCACCACCTCCTTGGGCAACCTCTTCCAGGCTCTCACAACCCTCATGCTGAAGAACTTCTTCCTAAGATCCAGTCTGAATCTCCTTATTTCCAGTTTTGTTTCATTCCCCCCAGTCCTATCACTACTGATAGCTTAAAAAGTCCCTCCCCAGATTTCTTGTAGCCCCCTTCAGATGCTGGAAGACCATAATAAGGCCACCTGGGAGCCTTCTCCTCTCCAGACTGAACAGCCCCAACTCTCTCAGTCCCTCATCATAGCAGAGGTGCTCCAACCCTCTGATCATAGTGGTGCCTCAAAAAGTCTTTAGCTCTTAGTATTTGTAAGAGAAGTGATTTCTAGTACCTATTCTCCTGATCTGGGGGTGCTGAGTGAAGAACAAGCAAAATCTCAGTGTGGCTATGCTGAAGTGGGGTTGGACTGAATCAACCTTGGAGGTCCCTTCCAACCCAGTCATTCCATGATTCTAAGCTTCCTTTTAAGTTCTACCCAAAGCACTGCACCCCAAAAAGCTCTCTCTTTCCCAAGGCACTGCATCCCCCAAAGCTCTCTCTTTCCCAAGGCACTGCATCCCTGAAAGCTCTCTCTTTCCCAAGGCATTGCATCCCTGAAAGCTCTCTCTTTCCCAAGGCACTGCATCCCCCAAAGCTCTCTCTTTCCCAAGGCATTGCATCCCTGAAAGCTCTCTCTTTTCCAAGGCATTGCATCCCTGAAAGCTCTCTCTTTTCCAAGGCATTGCATCCCTGAAAGCTCTCTCTTTTCCAAGGCATTGCATCCCTGAAAGCTCTCTCTTTTCCAAAGCATTGCATCCCTGAAAGCTCTCTCTTTTCCAAGGCATTGCATCCCCCAAAGCTCTCTCTTTTCCAAGGCATTGCATCCCCGAAGGCTCTCTCTTTTCCCCACCCACAGCAATCAGCCCAAGCAAACTAACGTTCCCTCTGCCTACAACCCTTGCTTTGCTCAAAGCCACCACAACTCCTGCCTGCAGCGGCACATTTCCAGGTTCTCAGTCAAGGCAGAAGGTCTGAAGGCTTATAAACAATCCCCATTAAGTGGTGGTGAGTCACTGAGGAATGACCAGGGCAGATTAAAAACTGTTGCAAGGAGACAAATTGATAGGGATAGGCTTTTTGGGAAAGCCCAGAGGGAGCTGGTCCTTTCCAGGTCCCCATGCAGGGGGTGGACAGGCACTGTAAAAATGGCAATGATTGATTTTGGTTTTAAAAGGTTGTTTTTCACCAGCAGCAATGTTTTGGGTTTGCTTTTAAGAGATTGCTTCCTTACTTCATTATTCACTCTCCTTACCCTGAATGGGAATGGTGCTTCAGGATCACAGGATGTCAGGGATTGGAAGGGGCTCAAAGAGATCAAGTCCAACCTCCCTGCCAGAGCAGGACACACAATCTAGCTCAGGTCACACAGGAACACATCCAGACAGGCCTTGAAAGGCTCCAGAGAAGGAGAGCTGCCATCAGGTATGCAGAAGACCCTCAGAGTGAATAGCTAAAAACTCCAGGGCAGGAATGACAGCTTCATGTAGTCACATCTCAGGTCATGCATGGGGTTGGGGGGGAGGGAAGTGCACAGTTAGCATCTGAGTCAGAAAATCATAGAATCATAGAATCAAGCAGGTTGGAAGAGACCTCCAAGCTCATCCAGCCCAACCTAGCACCCAGCCCTGGCCAATCAGCCAGACCATGGCACTAAGTGCCCCAGCCAGGCTTTGCTTCAGCACCTCCAGCCACAGCCACTCCACCACCTCCCTGGGCAGCCCATTCCAATGCCAATCACTCTCTCTGCCAACAACTTCCTCCTAACATCCAGCCTAGACCTCCCTTAGCACAGCTTGAGACTGTGTCCCCTTCACAGGATCACAGGATGTTAGGGGTTGGAAGGGACCCAAGGAGATCATCAAGTCCAACCCCCTTGTTCTGTTGGTGGTTGTCTGGGAGAAGAGCCCAACCCCACCTGGTTACAGCCTCCCTTCAGGGAGCTGCAGACAGCAATGAGCTCTGCCCTGAGCCTCCTCTTCTGCAGGCTGCACACCCCCAGCTCCCTCAGCCTCTCCTCATAGGGTTTGTGTTCCAGGCCCCTCACCAGCTTTGTCGCCCTTCTGTGGATACCTTCCAGTACCTCAACATCTCTCTTGACTTGAGGAGCCCAGAGCTGGACACAGTAGTCAAGATGTGGCCTGAGCAGTGCTGAGTACAAGGTTTCAAATAAAGGAAGAAAAGAAGAAATGCTGGAGCTGGGGAAAGAAATTTGTGCATCTTTTTCTTTTCCAAGCTCTTAGATGAATCATAGTCACACATGTCTGAGTAATCAGTTTCAGCAGTACATCTCCCAAGCTGTAACTACGACAACGCAGTTAGAGGTTGGAAATGTCCTCAAAAAAACCCTCCCCAGAACTCACTTCACCCAGCTGCTGTACACCTGGGTAAGAGTAATTAAGTGCCTTTTAATCAAGGTAGCAGTAGATAACCTCCCAGTGCTGCAGTGACCTCTGTAAAGTAGATAGGCCACGGGGGTAAGCTGTGAGTTCTGCCTCCAAGGTTCATGTAATTAGGAACTGTGGTGACAGATAATAATTTGTGGTGCAATTAAAAGCAATACTAGAGCCAAAACAGAAACCTGAGTATGTGGCTGGGGTGAGTGTGTACTCCCACCTGGAGCACTGCACCCAGTTCTGGAGCACTGCACCCAGTTCTGGAGCACCTATTGCAAGACAGATATGGAGGTGCTGGAAACCAAGCATGTCCTGGGCTGCATCAAGAGCAGCGTGGCCAGCAGACTGAGGGAGGGGATTCTGCCCTTCTACACCACTCTAGTCAGAGCCCACCTGGAGCACTGTGTCCAGTTCTGGAGCCTCAATTACAGGAAAGATCTGAAGGTGATGGAAGGTGTCCAGAGAAGGGCCACGAGGATGAGCTGGAGCTGCTCTGTTGTGAGGACAGACTGAGAGAGTTGGGGCTGTGCAGTATGGAGAGGAGAAGGCTCTGAGGAGACCCTATTGTGGCCTTGCAGTAGCTGAAGGAGGCTACAAGAAAGCTGGGGAGGGACTTCTTAGGATGTCAGGTACTGATAGGGCTTGGGGGGGTGGATCCAAGCTAGAGGAAGGCAGATTTAGACTGAATGTTAGGAAGAAGTTCTTCAGCATGAGGGTGGTGAGACCCTGGCACAGGTTGTCCAAGGAGCTGGTGGAAGCCTCATCCCTGGAGGTGTTTTAAGGCCAGGCTGGATGTGGCTGTGGGCAACCTGATCTAGTGTGAGGTGTCCCTCCCCCTGGCAGAGGAGTTGGAACTGGATGATCCTTGAGGTGCCTTCCAGCCCTGACAATTCTACAATTCCTTGAGAGCAGGGCAATGTACACATAAGATATCCAATTCTGCTGGTAAAGGACACCTTAATTCTGGCACTTCTTCACTTTGGGGTGTTTGGATGATTCAAACCTAAACCATTCTATGACTCCATGATTTCAAGATTCTATGATGAAAACATTGATTTTTACTTACACTTTTTGGTCCTTCTGTACCAGCTTCTGGAACCTTTTCTGTAACAGAAAGACAAAGGAACCTTAAGCTAAAACCATTTTAAACTTCATGTAGATACATATAAAAGAAAGGTTGAAATATTCAGGAGAAGAATAACCTGCTTCAGAAAGAGAGATACCAGGTTAGACTCCACCATTCTCATCATCACCATTATTCATGAGCATGACTCACACCAGCAACTGCTGGCTGTTTATTTGCTTTTCTTCCATGTATTGTTCTCCACAGAAGCAGAGGTGATAAGGTGACAGCAGGTCCCTGCTTGCTTTTAGATTGATTTAAAACAGAAAGGAAAGAGAAAATAAAACCCAATCCAGAATCAGCCTCGTTTCTATGAACCAATAAGCATTAAATGATTGTCTGCATTTCTTATGCACTAAAGAATCTGCATTCAAGAACCTGCAGCCGTGGGCAAACAGCATTCATCCAAGCTCACCAATGCAGGGGTGATGCCAGAAGAATTCCCACTGGCTTGATGGTAAATTAGAGACTAAAATCTCTGCACATGCTCAGCAGAAGATCAGGAAAGGAAAAGTGCACACAAGTTCAACCAATCCATACTAGACACAGAATTGCTTCGTTGTACTTTTAAAGGATATTCTGTTTACACCAGACACAAACTTTGCTTGGTTGTGTTTTTCATAGAATCACAGGATCAGGCAGGGTTGGAAGGGACCACAAGGAGCAGCCAGTTCCAACCCCCCTGCCATGCCCAGGGACACCCTACCCTAGAGCAGGCTGCCCACAGCCTCAGCCAGCCTGGCCTGAAACACCTCCAGCCATGGGGCCTCAACCACCTCCCTGGGCAACCCATTCCAGCCTCTCACCACTCTCCTGCTCAACAACTTCCTCCTCACCTCCAGCCTGACTCTCCCCACCTCCAGCTTTGCTCCATTCCCCCCAGTCCTCTCACTCCCTGACAGCCTAAAAAGTCCCTCCCCAGAGTGCAGCAGAGGAGGAGAATCACCTCCCTGGCCCTGCTGGCCACACTTCTGCTGCTGCAGCCCAGGCTCTGCTTGGCTTTCTGGGCTGCAAGTGCACACTGCTGGCTCCTGTTGAGCTTCTCCTCCACCAGCACCCCCAAGTCCCTCTCCTCAGGGCTGCTCTCCAGCCACTCACTGCCCAGCCTGCATTTGTGCTGGGGATTGCCTCGACCCAGCTGCAGGACCTTGCCCTTGGTCTTGTTGAGCCTCCTGAGCTTGGCTTGTGCCCACCTCTGCAGCCTGTCCAGGTCCCTCTGGCTGGATCCCTGCCCTCCAGCCTGGCTGCTGCACCACACAGCTTGGTGTGCTCAGCAAACTTGCTGAGGCTGCACTCAGTGCCTCTGTCCATGGCACTCACAAAGATGTTGAACAAGACTGGTTCCAGGACTGATCCCTGAGGGACTCTGCTTGTCACTGGCCTCCACTTGGCCATGGAGCCATTGACAGCCACTCTTTGGGTGCAGCCATCAAGCCACTTCTTTATCCATCCAGTGCTCCACCCATCAAAGCCATGTGTCACCAGCTTGGAGATCAGGATGTGCTGTGGGACAGTGTCAGAGGCCTTGCTCAGGGCCAGGTAAGTGACATCAGTTGCTCGCCCCTCATCTATTCATGCTGTGACCTGTTCATAGAAGGCCACCAGGTTTGACAGGCAGGATTTTAAAGGATATTCTGTTCACACCAGACACAAAACTTACTTGATTGTACTTTTAAGGGATATTCACAGGCTCACTGGATGTCAGGGGTTGAAAGGGACCCAAAGAGATCATCCAGTCCAACCCCTCCTGCCAGAGCAGGACAATCCTATCTAACACAGATCACACAGGAACACATCCAGACAGGCCTTGAAAGGCTCCACAGAAGGAGACTCCACAACCTCTCTGGCAGCCTGTGCCAGTGCTCTGGGACCCTTATATTAAAGAAGTTCAGGTATTCTGTTCACATCAGACACACATTTTGCTTGGTTGTACATTTAAAGGATGTTCTGCCCAATAAACCCAAGTAAACATTACTTTCACACATTGAGATAGAATCACAGAATGGTCTGGATTGGAAGGGACCTCCAAAGCTCATCCAGTCCAACCCTCTCTGCAGTCAGCAGAGACATCCTCCACTAAATCAGGTTGCCCACAGCCCTGTCGAGCCTCACATTGAAGATCTCTGGGGATGAGGCTCCAGCCACCTCTCAATGCAACCTGTTGCAGTGTTTCACTACTCTCATGGTGCAGAACCTGTTCCTAATATCCAACCTAAATCTGCTTTTCTCTAGTTAGAAGCCATTGCCCTTGTCCTGTATTTGCAGACCTCTGCAAACATAGAATCACAGAATCAACTAGGCAGGGGGGTTGGACTGGATGAGCTTTGGAGGTCCCTCCCAGCCTCTGACATTCTGTAATACTATTAAATAAGGTCCTGCTCTGGCATGGAGTTGGACTGGATGAGCTTTGGAGGTCCC
>WAAF01010250.1:0-340030 GCA_013400475.1 Tricholaema leucomelas | reverse complement strand
CTTGGAGGATTCTTCCAACCTGGTTGATTCTGTAACTCCACGACAAACTAGGGACCGGGAGTTTCCCTGTTGTACTAAGAAATGCTTCCCTGCACAGGCCTGCTCCTAGCCAAGTCCATCTTAGCTAAACACCTATTCTTGGAACAACGGTTGAAAAAAAAAGGTGGATCACAAACCACTCAGCCCGTGCTCTCTCCCTCCCGCCTCTGCACAAGGCAGAAGCAGGAACGGTCATCAATGGCCAGCGGCCCCTGCATAAGCAGCGCCGCTCGCCCGCTTCGCGCTCAGAAGAGAGCACCTCGCTCCTCCTCGTGGTTTGTGATGCCGATCAGGGAAGATCACTCTCCTCTAGTGACCAACTACAGAAATGATCCCTGAAAGTATAGTCTTATTTTCTCACTCTCGCGACGCGGACCCCACCGCCACGCACTGCTCTCCAGCACAGGGACACTGCAAACAACGGCACGGACCACGGACACTCCGCATCCCACTCAACCCCCGCCTCGCCTGAAACCGGAGCCACGACCACGGGCCTGTGCGACCCACGGGAGGGCTGCACGGGGAGCGTTACAGTGACACCTCTGATCGTTTGCATGTTCTGCCTAAGCGAACCAATCAGACTCTCCGCTCTCACGCAGCAGCCGCGCAGCTCCGCCCGGCTCCGCTCCGCCCCGCCCGCTGCCTCTCCTTCCCCGCGCCCAGTGCTATCGGCACGTCCTCCACTCGTGCCAAGACGTGTCTGCCAACAAAACGCCCCCACCCGGGCTACACCGACCGGAGCTTGGGCTGTGGCAGTTCTCATGACATAACAGAACATACGAGCGGCTAGGTCGCTGCTCCCTCTGCCATCCCAGCAGAGGCCCGGCAGTCTGAAGGGGATGCGCTGCCTTCCAGCGGCTACGAAGACCCCGCGTTTGCAGGCATGCTCTCATCTGCCGCCTACAACCCAGAGTGCCAGGGTAATTAACACTATCCTTTAAATCTCTGGATCCAGCCTGAGCACCAAGGACTTCCACACCGCAATGACAGTAATACTGCTCCGTTTCTCCTAGCCCCAGACTTCGGAAGACACCTTGTGGCTCCACAGTACCACAGGATGCTAGGGGTTGGAAGTGACCTCCTGAGATCATTCAGAAACCCTCCTGCCAGAGCAGGCACAGCTCACCATTGCTACATGGGCTGAGTATAGCGTACTTGATACCAGTATTTCGCTTTTGATCTTTAATTTATTAAATCTGTTTACATTTCATCCCACAAGTTTTCTTTCCTCTTAGGGTGAGCACCGGGTAACAGACATGATAAAAACACACATCCCCTGCTACTATCAAACGTTCAAGGTATTTACTGTCAACTGAACTGAGCAAGCTGCTCTAGCTGAAGATGTCCCTGCTCACTGCAGCGCACCTGAACGAGCGAAACTTGGGTGGGTCCCTTCCAACTAAACCATGCCAGCATCTGTTCTTGGAACAACGGTTAAAAAAAGAAGGGTGGATCACAAACCACTCAGCCCGTGCTCTCTCCCTCCCGCCTCTGCACAAGGCAGAAGCAGGAACGGTCATCAATGGCCAGCGGCCCCTGCATAAGCAGCGCCGCTCGCCCGCTTCGCGCTCAGAAGAGAGCACCTCGCTCCTCCTCGTGGTTTGTGATGCCGATCAGGAAAGATCACTCTCCTCTAGTGACCAACTACAGAAATGATCCCTGAAAGTATAGTCTTAATTTTCTCACTGCCGCGACGCGGACCCCACCTCCACGCACCGCTCTTTAGCACAGGGACATTGCAACCAACAATACAGACCGCGGGCCCCCGCGACCCCACTCAACCCCCGCCCCGGCGACAGCAGCATCGGCGACCACGGGCGTGCGCGACCGACGGAAGGGCCGCGCGGAGGGGGGTGACGGTGACACGCCCCCTCATCTGCCTGTTCTGTTTCAGCGGACCAATCAGAGGCTAGCTCTCGCGTAGGCAGTCCCCCACGGCTCTGCCCCGGACGCAGCTGCTTCTACGAGACCTCGCCGCCCACTCCGGTCCCCGTGCAGCTCCCGTTTCCCTGCACACAGCCTTCGGGCAGCCACCCGCTTATACAAGCAGACAGTAGTCCTGTGCAGAACGGCGGCTTTAGGACAGCAGACGGTACTGTTAACATGACATAGAGCTGCAGCAAATGCCAGGCTTCTTTTACAACATTCTCTGCTCTCGCGTGGTTAAAAATCCAAGCGTCACAAATACCAATATTTGAACCACAACTTAAGTGTTCTGCAACCCGTATTAAGCTTAAAATCTCAGTTAATGAGTGTATTTCTAAAGCAGACTTCCAGCGTTTTAGTTTTACAGTACCTCAGTTATTTCCTTACAAGCACCTGACAACTAAAAGCCTCATTTTGTATTTATTTTCATCTTTTTAAAAAAATCAATAATTAGTGCTACACAAGAGGCCAAATATAATTCTTAAAAGTATATTTCACTAACAAATTTTAATTGTACAGACTCTGCACTATTTTTAACCAAAAACCACATGGGGAAAAGTAAAGCTTTTCTGTCAGCAGTTGAGTCAAAGTTTAACTTTTACCTTTTTTCAGAAGCTTCTTCACCTTTATGTAGTTTCCTTGCCTGACATACTCATGCAGCTCAGCTTCCAGGGAGTCACCCTTTATACTTCCAAGCTGGACTGGGCAGGGAATTGGAAGTGGGCCGTGAGCCATCTTCTTTCCACAACAGATCTAGGGAAAGATTAAAAGTACCATGAAGCCACTGAAGGCCACAGCTCAAAGCACTTGTGTTCCAAATCTTTAGTACCTGATAGATTCGGCTATGGTGGTTCTCTCCAGACAAATCCCAAGCTGGACAGTTAAAGCAAGTTCTTCGGCTAACAGTGCCCTCTGAGGGAAGGCTTGCCCCCGAGACAAACCGAGGGGCTATTAGTGGCCCCAAGGAAGAAACTATGTCCCCCAAGGACACAGAGAGAGGTGACGAGGGGATGACACAAACACCTTTACAGCCCGTCAGGTGCACAGACTGCTCCGGACTGGCCAAAACAGGACTAAGCTATCATCGTTCCTGGGTGAGACATGCTCAAGTCACGCACCTTTTAGCCGTTCTGCCCCGCTCCCACGACCAGTGACCCATATGCCAGCCCCTGCGCAACGGCCTCGGCCTTAACAGCCGCCCCACGCCCTCCCGCTCCCGCGCTCCCTCGTGCCGCGCATGCGCAGCCATCACCTCCCTGCTCGCGCGCCCACGAGGGGCGGTTCCCTCCAGCGGAGGGTGGGGCTTGTCGCGGCCTAGAGCGGCGCGGCCGTGGCTGTGGGGGTGCTGGCGGCATGCAGCGGGACGTGGGCAGCCTGCCGCTGGCGCCCGCGCTGCGGGCTCGCCTCGTCACCGCTGGCTTCCAGACGGCGCAGGAGCTGCTGGCGACAGGCCCCTGCGGACTGAGCAAAGGTACCGGCGCGGGGACGGGTCCCTCCCGCTGCTGGGATCCGTCCCGGCGGCACTGGTCCCCACAGGCAGTTTACCCCGGTCGCGTCCCCAGTTCGAGCAGGTCTGTCCCCACAGCCCTTCCCTAAGCTTTTCCCCTCCCGCGAAATTTCTATAGTAGCTTGTTAGTGAGGACAGGCTTCGAGCACGGTGCACATAGTTCAGTGGTTGATGCATATTCTGTAGCGTGGGCAGGTGAGGCTGAGCCCTGCTGAAGTGGCAGCTCCCCTGAGAAATGTCACTGGGACCTCAGGGGGAGCCTTGAGAATTGGGCAAAGCAGGTACCTGATGACATCGCGTGTGCCTAAGCATAAAATAACCCAACAGAAACCAAACCAAACAAAAGCCAAACTGCCTTCTAAGACAAGGTCGTTGGTAGATGTAAATGGGACACAGAAAAAGAACCCCCAGAGGATTCCATCTTTTCATTCCCTTTCCACAGCTGTAGATGCTTTAAGCAAATAAACTTTTATTTTCAGAAAGCTGCCTCTTTCAAGAGCTCAGATAAGATTTGAACAGTCGTTGCAAGAAGTGTGTCATGATTTTGACTATCAGTAGTTTTAGTACCTATGATAAGATGGGGTAATAGTTTTGTCTTGAAGACCAAAGTGAAGTAGCTCAGTCCTGACAGCAACAGTGTGCAGAGACACACAGTGATATTTGCAGGTATCTCTGTGCCTTGGTCTGTATTTCACATCTAGAAAGGATGTGTAAGGTCCCTAGCCCTGGAGTACCTTCAGAATTTGGAGCATGATCAGTAGGTGTCACTCACTTATTAGTCTGCAACTGGACTCCTTCGCAGGACCTTACTTGCTTCGAATGACGTTAATATGGGGTAGCATATTCAGAGCAGAACAGTTGAACTGCTCTGCCAGGTCTCACCCACATCTATCAACAACAGTGTTGATTTCATTTACAGGTAGCATACTGGCACCTGAATTCTGAATGCAGGGCAGCATTGCTCCAAGTTCTTTTGAAAATCACACCATTAGTCCCAGAGCTGTACACTGTTAAATGATGAATATTTCTGTGTGACACTGCAGAACGATCAGGTTCTCTGAAAGAAGATGAACTATGTTTTCATACTTTAAATCACTGCTTATAAAAACAAGGTGGTGGTGGTGGTTCATGGTTTTGGCTCTTCTAGAAATTGGGATCTCCAAAGAAGAGGCACTGGAAGCATTGCAGGTTGTGAGGCAGGAATGTCATGGGGATGCAGCAAGGACGACTGGGGGATCAGGCACCACCAGAAAATGCACAGCACTGGAACTTCTCGAAGAAGAGCAAGCTCAGGGCTTCATCGTCACCTTTTGTTCAGCACTAGACAATATTCTGGGAGGTGGCGTTCAGCTAAGGAAAATCACCGAGATCTGTGGAGCACCTGGCGTGGGGAAAACACAGCTATGGTATTTTATTTGTAGATCATTTTCATACAACTGAGAATCACCTTTCTTAGTCTAGTTCCACTGTTTCCTTGTTGTCATGGCTTCAGTCTCTTGATTCTCCTACAGCACTGTAAATACAATCGTGATAATAGCTGCACTGCAACCTGTTCCTTGTGTTCCTCAGCAGAACTGTCACTTTGAGAGTGAGCTGGGAGGGGAAAGCTTTGTGATGTAAAGATTTCTCTTTTTTTCTGCTTTACATGGCAGTATGCAGTTGGCAGTAGACGTTCAGATCCCTGAATGCTTTGGGGGTGTAGCAGGAGAAGCTGTGTTCATTGACACTGAAGGAAGTTTCATGGTAGACAGAGTAGTGGATATTGCCACTGCCTGTGTGCAGCACTGCCAGCTCATTGCTGAAGCTCACGAAGAAGAAGGTACGTTGCTCAGTCCTTTCTTTCTGCCTAGGCTGGGGTCTGACTGAAACAAGTGTCTAGTAGGCTGCAGCTTTACACTAGGAAGGTTTCAGCAGCAGTGTTGGCTCAAGGAGTTCTTGCTGCGCGCCTTTTATTCCCACCTGCATGTATTGTACCCTGAACTGTCACTACATGAAGCCATGCTGCAGACTGAGCTTACCTACTTTAATAATAATTCCTTTTCTGTGATGATATGTGGGTGGTTAGGTATGGATTTGTTTTGGCATTTGCTGATTTTAGCACCTTAGTGATCAAATTTACAGCAAAACCCAAACATGAATCTGTGAGACTGTGACACAGGGGCCTGAAGAACAGCTGGGGAAAGGGAAGAGGAATGGCAGAATCTTAAGGCAGTGTTGCTGCTGAAGCTCTATATTGTCAAATTGTGGCTGGAATTCAGCTTCTTCATAAGGTCAGTGTAGCCAAGTGGCATTTAATAAAGAGCTTTGTTCTATAAGTCATCAGTGTCTTGGGGATACTGACACAATTTCTGTGTTACTTTTAGAGTACTTTATGCAGCAAACTTCTGTTTAAACAGAGGTTAAAGGACACCATATTAAATGGGCTACTGCCTGTACTTTAAACAATGGATGATGAATAGTCACTGTTGTCCTCTGGTGGTGTTCTAGCTTGAAAATGATTTACTGGGAAAGTTCATTCTGCAGAAAGAAATTTTTCATTTTTGGAGCACTCCCTTGGAGGCTCCAGTGTATCTGTGAGCAAATGCTGAGATAGCATCTGCTCACCACCACCTTGACTTTCAAGCCAGATGGAAGGTATGTTTCCCACAATCTTTACCTTGACTGTTTCTGGGGGTTTTGCTGTTGCTATATGTGGAAAGCATAGTTTGGTGGAATGATGAAAGTAGCACTATGCTAGTACACACTTCTGACTCATTTACTCATCTATTTGTTTGTTCTCAGATCATCTGAAAGCTATGGAGACTTTCTCTCTTGAAAGTATCCTTTCTCACATATATTACTTCCGTTGCTGCGACTACATAGAGCTTCTTGCACAGGTCTACCTCCTCCCAGACTTTCTTTCAGAGCATTCAAAGGTAAGGGATACTGCAGACTTACCAGAATATACTACTTTTCTTCACACTAAAGATTTTCCAGGGATATGAATCTGTTACAGTAGCATGAGTAGCATCTTGGTACCTCATCAGATTGACAGTGATACATTGGTTGATGCAAAACCCTGTTTGCTTCATCATTCCCATCCCAATTACTCTTGAGAGTATTTTGCTACCACTGCTGCCATCATCCTGAATCTCCACTTTGAGATGAGGATACTGGCTCTGTCTTGCCACATGTTGTTACTTTTCTGTAAGCACAGAGTACTTTCCTGTACAAGAGAGACTGAGCTAGGCATGTGTGTGGTGACCATGATGCAGGAGCATTGGAGTGGCTTAGTGTCATTTTTTTTGTCCTAGAGGATCAGAAGTATCCTGCATCATCTTGGCATCCAGAAAGTCACTCTTTTCCTTCTTTCTAGTACATCTTCTGTTGCTACAAGCAACCAGAGCCTGCAGCTTGACTCTTGGGTGGACTACAGCCAAAAAGTTCCCTAGTACCTAGTGTCTGTGAAATGCTATTGTAAGGCAGATTTTCACCTCCTCCCTCCCAGATTTCTAAATTCTGCACAGCAGATCCCTCCCTAATGGGATCTGGGGAAGGTGACTTGTTCCTTGTTCTAACAGCACAAATCAGTGTTGTTTAGCTAGATTGTCTTTCCCATTTTTGGAAGCTGTTTTTGAAAGCACAGATGGGAGTCTTACTTTTGCTTAGTGTAGTCTGGTATCTCCCTTTCTCTGCCAGGTACTAACGGTGCCCTGTTGTGTTTGCTCTTGTGGAAAGTACATGGCTTCATTAGCACAGCTACACTGGGCTGCAGCTCTCTGGTACCATCTGTGCTGATTATCTGTGCTTGGCCTGAAGCCTGAAATACTGAAGGTTGCAGGAGAACTGCAAGACTTGGTGATTCCTTGGCCAGGCTATAAGTGACTGGACAGATTGCTCATTGCAGTCCAAATCTCATTAAAATTAGTCTGATCCCCCTGTGGGCACCTGGAGCTGAGACTGGGACCATAGGAAACTGTCAGACTTTAGGGTTTTTTTTGAGAGAGACATAGTTGTAGAGAATGTCATCTGGAAATATGAATTAGTTTGAGGTCTTGTTAATAATATGAGAAAGACTACACTAGAAAATAATCTTGTTATAATAAACCTAATTCTTCAAGGGCTACCAGAGTCAAACTGACATGGAGAAGGCAAGTGTCTTTCTCTCTCAGTGTGGCCTACTTTTGAATACTTTTAAGTCTACTTGTTTGCTATTTTATAACAAGTGCGACTGGGAGAAAAGAAATTAAATTGCATCCTACCTGGACATACTATTCTGATAGGCAAGTTACGTAACGATGTATACATTCCTCTCTAGTGTGAGTCATGTTTGTGCTGTTAAACTGATTGGTCTTCAAGTCAGAAAATTATGTAACAGGAAGATGTACAGGCTGAAGGAAAAGAATTTGCAGGAAGGAGGAAAAATAAGGAAAGAGAAGAAGATCTTATTCTAATTCTAACTATTTAATATTCTTTTACAAATTGAGATTGTTTTGCATTTGGAGGCAATTGAGATTGTTTTGCATTTGGAGGCAATCACAGAGTGATGTTTGCCACAGGCTCGTATCTTCTAGTCACAAAGAAACTTCCCAGTGATGACTTAAATCAATAATACAGATACTCAGTTTTCTTGCATTGTTTCCAATTTGTTATCTTGTGCATTAATGCAAGAACTTGTAATACCTAGGAGCTGAGTGACATCTGAGCATGCAGAAGCTGTAAGATGATCCATCTCCCTCCTGTGTTTCAAACTTGGGTCATCAAAACAGCTACAACAAATGCAGTAAAAATAAATCAGAATCCCAAAGTAATGTTTATACAGTGTTCTTGAGGGCAGTGAGCCAGAAGCAGCATTGTGCTCTACCTTCAGCTCATGATTGCTACAGAAGACATAATTCAGCAGAGCAAACATCTTCTGGCAAGATAGATGCTCAGCTCCACCACACAGTGTCTGGAATATCTTTAAGCATCTGTTAAAATCCATGTTTCTGAGCTAGATCACTGATGTAAGCCTGAGAATCAGATGAGTTGTGTTAACAGTGACTACAGACAGCATGTATTCTAATTTTGCTTTGGATTTCATTTTCGAGGAAGAAGGTGAAATAAATTAGGGTTCATGGAGAGTTGATTGAAGTGCAATTCTGACGTTTCATGATTTTTTTTTTAACTCCAGCTTCTCTTCTGCAAGGCTTTCAGCCCAGCTTTTTTATTTTGCATGCTGTACCAGGTGCTGCAGAGATAAGTCAGCTAGCTGTAAATGAGGGAGATCTGAAACTGGGAACAGTCAGAAGGGCAGCTCTGTGCTGCATTAACTAATGGGGGAGCTTAGTGCAGCATTTTCTTTAAGCTAGTGCAGCTATGGTCTGAGCTGGTGTCTGTGCATAATGCAGCACCGCACTTAGCAAGTGCACTAGTGTGTGAGGACCTTGAGGCTCTTCACCCTATGCTCTCGTGGAGTGTTCTGTTTCCAGTATGCAGACAGACAATAAGTGTTATGCTCTCATGCATATCTGAGTAGGAAATGAGAGATTGCCATCACCTTGTATAAAACATTCCAGTGCACTTAAAAGAAGCCTTCCTGCTCTTCGTCATTCGCTTGGAGGATAGTAATGATAGTTTTTGCTTTTCCTTTCCATTGAGGTCCGGCTGGTGGTAGTTGATGGAATTGCATTTCCTTTTCGCCATGACTTTGAGGACCTCTCCCTTCGAACCAGGCTTTTGAATGGCCTGGCACAGCAGCTGATCATCATTGCCAACGATCACAAAGCTGCAGTAAGTCTGGGGCAGGCTTGAATCACAAACTTTGGTACAAAAGATGAATCAAATATGATTTGTGATTGTCTGCAAATGGCAAAATCACAGAATGTTAGGGGTTGGAAGGGACCTCCTGAGATCATTCAGTCCAACTCAAAGAGTCCAATTCCTGCCAAAGCAGGATCACCCAGGGCAGGTCACACCGGAACACATCCGGATGGCACCTTCATTTTGACACCCACACCCCAGATAATTATAGACATTGGTAAGATCCCCACCTCGGCCTTCTCCTCTTCAGACTAAACAGCCCCAGGGCTCTCAGTCTTTCTTCATAGATGTTTGAGACCATTATATATCCTCATAGCTTTTCACTGGACTCTCTTCAGCAGATCTCTGTCTATCTTGAACTAGGGAGCTCAAAACTAGACACAGCAGAGTAGAGGGGGAGGAGAACCTCCCCTAGACCTGTAGGAATGCCCTCTGCATTCCTGTTTGCCACTTCACTTAGTAAATGTAGATGGATCACACAGGCAAAACTGTTCAGATGAAAAATGCCTAGTCTGGCTAAACCAAGTAAACCTTGCATTCAGAGCATCCTGGGGATCCTCATGAAATGGCAGCATTTGTCCTGCTGGTTCATATCAGTTATTTTCATGATGTGCTTGGACAAAGAACGCTCCTTTGGTGACTTCTACCTACAAAGCTCACTCAGTTAAAATATGACAGAGTATTTAGTGATTCCAACATAACTTTCCACCCTTCATTTAAAAATAAAGTGCTGCCTTAGTGGAGGAAAACCACTTTATCTGTTGGTTTGGCTGGCTCTTCTGGCATCCATGGAAACCCACAGCTTCCTCCCCGGGCATTGTTTCTACGTCATTTGCGCCAACATGGAGGCAGCAGATCCGCGGCTGCGTAGCCAGCAGATGGCACTCAGAAGCTGCATCTGTTCCAGAAATCGTTTTGGCAAAGTCTTCTGCAGCAGGAAAGCTTTGCTCAGGAACGACAGCTTAGCTAGCCTCAAAATGGTGCTTATGCCTGCGTTTCCAGGTGACTTGCAGCCTCATCACCTGCCACTCTCTGTCACACGGGCTTTTGTTCCCCGCTGCTAAAAATAAGTCTCTGCTCCTGCTTCCACTGATAGCTGCAGAAAGGGAAGGAGCAGAGAGCCTGGCCCGGGTGATTGGGCTGGCTGCTGTGAGCGTGCCCTCTCTGCTGCCCTGACGTGAATTACCAAGCTTCTTCCTGCTGGCGTGGGCACCAAGGGAGATGAATGTTCTGTGAGTGCCTGCTTTGCACAGGCTCCAGTTTACCGAGTGCTTTCATTTACAAACTGGGTACCTGGTGACCTTGAACAGGAGCAGCTCTCATTGTACAGTCTTGATTTCTTTTGTCAAGGGAAACATGCATAACTTACTTGTATTGAATGAGGTAGCAGTTTAGCACAAGTGCTTGCTAAATAACACTGAGCTTCAGAAATATTTAGCTCAGGGTAGCCCTCTTTGAGTTAGTTCCTTGCAGCTTGCATGCTAGAGACTGCTTGTCGGGCAGCAAAGCTGGGCAGGCTGAATGCTCTAATATGGTAGGAAGGAAGTCCCTTCAGTTTCTAAACTCGATGGGTTTCTAACTCCATGGGTTGTGCTGGGATGCCCAGACCAGCCCTTCTCCAGCAGTGAGATGGAAGCCTATGTGGGGCTGTTACCATCCACAGAGGATGAGTTACTTCTCTCAACTATGCAGTCTGTGTCTTGGGGCTTTCAGCTATGTAAATGTTTCAGTGTGTGCTCAGTGGAATTGCTTGCTCTAGCCCACTTCCCGAACTGCTCAAGCAAGAATCTTACAAGCCTGTCAAACAATGAAACCCCTCGGGGGTTAAGATAGGTACAAATTTTTATTTTTCATTTTTAATGAACTTTGAAATTAATATTCCTGGCTCTTTTCTGTCTCACCCACCCCCACTTCTACCAGGGATCTAACCTAGACTGTCTGTGAACCTCCTACGAGTGATTCGTGCTGCGAAAACACTCCCCCGCTCTGTCTGTTCACTTTCATTCTGCTTTGTGTTGTACCCACTTGCGCATTTTTAGACTCCAAGGTGCAGAAATTCTGTTAATCACTGGGCTTCTGCGTGTTTAGAGAAGCACCACCAAGTTCATTTATACCACAGTGACTGAAATCTATCTCTTTGGAGAGGGCTAGCACAAGTCACGTGCATCTAAATACAGATCCAAACAGCATTTAGAAGAAGTGTGCTGCAGTGTACAAGTTGTGTAGGGTTTGCATTCATTGGGAAGGGAGAAATTTTGGTTTCTTTGAAGTCTTGAATGAAAGAAACCTACCTTCTATGCAAATTGAAAATATGGTTTGTAGGGTTCTCTTATTTTGACTGTTGAGGAAAGCTTGAGGCACCTTTACAGTTCCTTCTTGTCAACATAAAAGCTTCGTTACAGTTGGCAAGAGTTTTGCCTGAGTAGCTTGAGAAAAGCTATTTTCCCACCAGTGTGCTTCTTTGCTGGAGGTACTCTTTTCTCTTTGGTTTTGTTTTTTGTTTTCTAGGTAGTTCTGACAAACCAAATGACAACAAGGATTGGACAAAGCCAGTCCACACTGGTACCTGCTTTAGGTAGGTGTTTAGCTTGTGAGCTGAAAACTGAGTTAATCTTCACACCTGTGACTTCCTTTCTTTGGCAGCGCATACAAAGAAAATGAAATCGCTGAATTGTTGCACCCTAGCAGAATCCATGGTGAAACTACTTGAACCATGTGGAACTGCTGGCATTCCTCTAGCAAGAATGTGGTGATGAACAGGTTAAAGCACTAACAGAAGAACACAGCTTGATGCTTGCACACCTCAAACAGTGCCTCAGTTTCCTAAATTCCCTGAGAGTCTTTCAGTGCCTCTCTAAAGCAGTTGAAACTGTTTATTTTGCCATTACATGTGAGCACATTCCAGTAATTCCTTGCAAAGGCGTGCCGTATTTACTGCATAGCTGGAACCCTCTGCAGTGATGATGTTGAGGGGAGCTCTAGGTGGGATCCTCAGCTACAGCCAACCCATAGTGAGTTTAAGTGTATGTTTCAGGCTGCTCCATTTTGCCCTGACAGGAGCAGAGTACCTCCATAGACTCTTCTGCTGTGGTCATAGGGGAAAAGAGAAAGGTTCTTCTGAAGCAGAGATCTTGACAAATGAAGAAGAATCTCAGCATTTAAATTTTATTTCAGTATGTAACTTTGTATTATTTTATGGTGCACTTAAAGGGCACAGCTTGCCTGTCCACAGCTTCAGTTTCTGTGAACTAAATAATAATTATGCTCTGGAGGGGAGGGAGAAGAAGGGGATAGTACAAAGGCAAAGATGTCCTCAGAGTCTGTACAGGCAGTGAAGCATTTAGCACAGATGTGAGATAAACCCAACAGATAGAGACCATCTCCTGTGAGAATGTGAAGAATGTGGAATTTTGAGTTGTGTGTGCAGATAAAGACCCAGCTTCCAGTATCTGACCCTTTCTGTCACGTTTGCCTCTTGTCTTCTGGTATATTCTTTTTGGCAGCCTTCCTGTATCAATTAAAGCTAATAGATTTGGTCTGGTTTCCAATACCCAGCCTTGTTGGAGAGCTGCTGTGTTTATTGAGTCTCAGGGACAGTAAATGATGTGAAGACATTCAGAGTAGGTTGTAATTCATAGATACTGTGTATTGCCTTGCACATCTTTTCTTCCACAAACATTTCATTTGACCATAAACCGATAGCGACTCTCACCAGACTGTGTAGTCACATGGGATTGTTAAAGTGAGTAGTGTGTGCTCTTGCAAAAAGGAAACTTTGTGCCAGTTGGCACTGCATAGCTAAGCTAAGAGATACTCCCCTCATCCTAAACAGCAATATCTCAATTTGAGCATTTCAGAGTAGTACAGAGCTGTTTTCATTTTGATGTGAATTTATTCCACAGACTCAGTGCAAGTATTGAGCTGGTGGATTACAAGGTGATTTTTATGACCCATTCTGAAGGGATGTTATTTCAACAGTCTAATCGTAAAAGCTAAAGAACCTCTTGCTCCTCCAGGGCTGGATGTAGCCAAAGGAACTATTGAGAGAGGGGATCAGCAGCAAAACCCAAGTCAAATCAATCCTATTGCCTCCCCTGAATAGTTTGGGTTTTTTTTTCCCCCACTGATTGGTAAGCCTTAGAAACAGCCTTTTCTAAGATTTCACAAGAGCAGTAATCTCTAAAGTCTTATTCAGCTTCCTAGCAGAAGGGAAGTTCTTAATTATGGGGTAGGGGGGCAGCACAGATGCTGGAAGGTATTATGTCAAGAGCTTTATGAAGGAGACAGCTTGCTTTCCCACCAGTGATAACTAAGCTGGGTGTTCCTAGACATTTCTACTGGATATATTTAGAAAGGAGGTCAAATATTAATCTACAGTCAGTTTAACTCAGAAATACCTCATTTTACAGTCACATTTTTCTCTTTGGAAACTTTCTGGTGTGGAATTTGTAGCCATTGTAAAATGTGTTTTGATCTCTGACCGTGGAGCGTATCTGATAGCCAAAGCCTTTAATCTCAACTTAGATATAGTGGAGCAAAGTCTGGCAAGATGCCTGGAGGGTCTAGGTCTTCATTACAGTGGAAATGCTTTTTTTCCCTTCTCTGAGCTATAATGAATGCCAGAGTACATGGGGCATGTGGGGCTGGTGACATGATGGAGACCCCAAGTGAATCCGAAGTTAGAGGGCTGTAAGCAGGGAGGCTTGCAGCACTTAACCAAAATGACTGTTTTAAAATGCAGTCCATCTTTGGACTCCTGGCTGTCTCCTGGGATAAACAGAGAAAAACACCCAGTAAAACTGTCTATAAATTGACTGAGCTTGTGCTCATGTGAGAACTGAAACAGTAGGACTATTTCCCCTGCTGTAGGCTGACAATCCAAACTCCCTTCTCTCTTTCCACCACCTCTTGCTTTTGGTTGTGTTTTGTGTTTTGCTGTCAGAAGCAGAAGACTGCTTCAGGGGTCCTTAATACTTTAATAATCATTGACTTTCTCCCAAAGCTTGTCTCCCAAAGGGAGTGATGTTTGCTCATAATTACGCCTGAGAGATAGAATATTACAATTTTGAAGTAGGATTTAGACCTACTTACTAGACTTCTTCAGTAGTAATTAGAAAAATCTTTTCTTCACGCTGCCTCTGTTTTCCAGATTTGCCTAGTACCTGTCCTTTGTTAGGTCTGTGAAAAATCCTTCTACAGCTACGGAAGTGCCACATGCAGGTGTCTGTAAAACTCATTTGAGCGCAAGGGTTATTCCTTGCCTCACTGTATTTGATGAGCTAGTTGTGAAATCCTCACACACCTGAAAGAGATGGGATTCATTACTACAAGAAAGGTGGATATGTTTTAGTCCTGGGGGGCTTTTTTGGAGTCTGGTCTAATTTCAGTTCAGTTTACCAATGCTGCTGCTGTTACAGGAGATAAATAAAATGACTTATTTGTGTCATCCAGGAGAAAGCTGGGGACATGCTGCTACTGTCCGTTTAATCTTTCACTGGGACAACAGTCAGAGGTAAGTGCAAATGTAAGGTCCACAGCAATAGTGGCAAGTGTGACACCCAGGGATCTTTCTCAGAGTGGCATTACTGGCCAAGCAGGGATTCGTATTTGATTTCTGCCCTTGGTCTGCTGTGTCTACTGAAGGTCAAGAAGAGCTTTCTAGTTGAGCTTAAGCTAATGTGGGCTGAGCTGTTGTGCTGCTCCTCCTCCTCACGGTCAGCTTGCTGCAGTGCTGTCCTTTCTTCTTGTCAAGATGCCATGGCTCATCTAATGACAGCTGCTCAGACTCAAGAATTGAGGATCTGGTGACTAAGTAGGCAGGTTTTTTGCTATCTGAATTTTCTAAGCAGAAAGTAGAATTTCTTCAGTCTTTTTGGTTTCAATCTGTGCAATGCCAATAAGGCCCTGAGAAGGCTTTTCTACCTAGACAGTGATTCTCAAAAGGACAGACTGTAGGCCTTACTGACCCCTGACCTCAGTGGCAGCTGTTGGACCCTAATCCTCTTGAAGGCAGCAGAATGGTTTCCCACAACTGGATGCCTATACAGATAGCAAGTTAGAGTGACTGAAGAGGTAGACAGCTGTATTTGCTCCCAAGGCAAAGCAAGGTATAGCTTCCACAACACCTAGGGAGGGTGGTTTTAGAAGACCAAAGGGGTGAGGATGACTCTTCTGTGAAAACAGTATGGAGTCCTGTCTGTTGCAATGAGATTTCTTCTGTCTCCTGGGTCACTATTGCAAGCTGACTTCTCTTTCCTGGTCTTTTCTATAGTATCACAATGCAGCAACTTGAGATTAAGAAGCCTTGCTTCAATTCCCTAATCTTCTGCAAACAGCAAAGAAAAATGTGACTGGGCATAGTTTTGCTTGCTAAACTTGAAAGAGAAATGCAGTGACACTTTCTTGGGGAGTTTTTTAAATTCTGAGTTTGAAGGCAAGGCAGAATGATTATGGCAAGCTGTTTAATTTGGAATTAAATTAACATCACTGATTAGTTAACAGCTTTTATAAGACAGAAGTTGCATCAACATAATGATTGCAGAGTGAACAAAAGTTAATTTTATATATCAGAAGTAAAGAGCTTTTTTTCTTCTGCAGCACAGCTAGGAAGGCTGGGGATAGAGGTTCCAGAAAGCAAGAGAGACAAACAGGTTTTATTTACTGTTCTAAATATGCAGCTAATACAGAGCAGGGCCTGCAGAAGCACAGCAATTCCAGTTGTTTTAAAAGCAGAAGCAGCTGATTCTGTTGCATTTTCACACAGACTCCCTATACCTGATGATCCATTGTGGGTTTGTTGGGTTTGCATTAGGTTACTGAGGCACAAAAATTTGAGAATCCATTTGACTCTTTTTTGTCTTTTTTTTTTTTTTTTTTTCTTAAATGGTGCTTTGGCCAAATATGATACCTGTCTCTTCTACTACTGAAAATGTCAGGGCTTAATTATAAGGGTTCTGACTGCTGTTGAGGAAGGACCCTGTTGAGTCAGTCACAGAGCAGAGCTCTAGCTGAGCGATTGTAAAAGCATGGCTTCTGCAGCTTCAGATTTAGGCTATTCTGTAAAGTATAAACCCACCACTTAAATGTTCTGAGGAATTCCCTGTGTAGCTAATATGAAGTGGCAGTGTTCCTCAGGCTGTAATTACGTGCTTTCTAATAGAAAGGCACCTCAGGGAGTCAAAAAAGCCCCAAAAATAATTAACAGGATCTTCAGCAGGGTGTCTTGATACAGAGAGCAGAACACTTTCTGTATTAGCTTTATGTAAGTGTCAGTTTTGGGGAGGTGGGCATGGTGCAGACTAGCAGCTGTGGGACTGGTTTAACTCCCTTGCTTTTAAGCTGCTTGGCAACCTCCTGTCCACATTGTGCAAGTATCTATGGGGCTAGGTGCTGCATAAGCACAAATCATGCAGCATTGCCTAGAGTCTGAATGCACAAAATCAAGGAACTGTTAGAGGAGAAATACAAGGGAAATGATTTTCTCAAGGTGATGCTGTGTGTCAGTGGCAAGGTCAGACTCAGAAATAGAACATCTTATTCTCTTTCTCCATCCACTAGGTTATACTGACAGGCTTGTGGAATCTCTAGAAAAATCTTCCCTAGAAGCATTTGAATTCTTGGGGATACAGAATCATAGAACCATCTCAGTTGGAAAAGACCTCTAGGATCATTGAGTCCAACCATCTCTCAAATGATTGCTTAATGGAGTAGGAAAGAGTTGTTCTGCAAACCTCTTTTGTTTGCATTTTAAAAGAGCGACATTTGGAATTCATTAATAATGAATATTGATTCCAAAATGTGATCAAATACTGTGATGAAACAAGGCTAATGTTCCATTTTTTAGTAGGTCTGCATTGTACTGCAGCTGGCAGGCCATGTAAAGGATGGGAATTTGGCATCCAGTTTGAATGACCTACATGAAAATACCTAAGAATTCCACTGGTCACCTACCCCATAACTCTGGAAAATCTGGGTCTGGTCATTTGGTTACTTGGAATGTTTATTACTGTATCCACTAATAATTATCTGGGTTTTGTTTCCAGGTTGGCAACATTGTACAAATCACCAAGTCAGAAGGAGTCAACTGTACCCTACCATATCACAGTTAGTATCTCTTTGGGGATGGAGGTACAGAGATGGGACAGAGTTGTCTGAAAAATTCCTTTACAGCTAACAGACAAACCTGAGAAGGATGTTACCTGAGAAAGTAACCAGCAGTAGGGGAATGTCTCCAGGGTTATATTAATATTTTGCACTTTTTTCCCTTAGAAAAATGACCCAGTGTATTAGTCCTTTTCCAGTGAAACATTTTGATTTCCAGATCAAATTTTCAGGCAGCCTGTCCCCATCTGTTCTTGTGCTGGTACTGCTTATTTTATCTGCCCTTGATGTTAACTTTTGGCCCAAGTGCAATTACAGAGAGCAATCAAGCACTCTCTGAGCCTTCATTCTGGGAGACTTGAGCAAGTCAAGCTGTTTTCTCCCTTGTCATGTAGGTTACTGATTCCCAAGTGGCTCTTCTCTGCATCTGTTCCAGTTATCCTTTCAGGACAAGGGTGACCAGAATCATACATGGTATTCCAGAAGCCTTACCAGTGCTTTGTGCCATGCCTACTTCCACATCTCTGCTTTAAGTGCATTGCCTGATACAACCCAGTTGTATTAATCTCTTTCATAGCTCCATCCTACCACTGACACCAGCCAATACATACACATTTTTCTCTTCCGTCACCATCATTTGAGGAGCTTCCAGCTTATGGCCTGGAGTCCTTATTCATCCCTAGATAAACCCTGTGATTATTTTCTTTTGTGGAGTGCTTGGATACATATTAATGAGAATACATACTGCTTAAGCTCTATTTAGGATCAAAACCTCCCAGCATTTGACTCTTACATCTCAAAATGTCAGATACATAGGTACATGCCATAACTATTTGCTGTGTGTCCTCATGGAAACACGTTGCCATAGCATTTCCTGCAGTTTTTAATGCTGCCATGAGATCTTCAAAGTGATGAACAAAAATCAGATTTCTGGGTATTTTAAGTCCTGAGTGTGTTCACCTGGACAGAAGAAATATTGCAGATATATCTAGAGATAGATAGATAGATAGATAGATAGATATGTACTCTTAGTTTTGTGAGGGCTGGAAGGGTAAGTGGGACTGCATCCCAAGGCTGTTTGCATCATGTGATGTGAGCATGCAGCTCTTCTCTCCAGCTGACAAACAAATGGATTTTATCCTGGACAATTTAATTGCTTTTCCTTTCAGTTTTGTATGAATTATAAAACAGCTATGCTGTCATGAATTCATACAATCTTGAAATACAGTTGAGAATGCATCCTAATCAAAGCTTAGTTAAAACATTAAGATTATCCCTGTGTTTTTTTCCCTTAATCCTTTTGAGCTGCTCCAGCAGATTCTTTAAGTAAAAAAATGTATTATCCCTATTTCTTTCATGAAATTCAGCTCTGATGGTAACAGTCTGCTGTTATCATTTCTAATTCCCATCTCCATAGTTAAATTGAAAGCTGTAGATACATGTTAGATGTTTCCAAATCTGATCTAGCACATCTATGTATAACCAGCATTTAGGAAAAAAAAAAAAATATATATATAATTAAAAATATAATAAATTCCTCAAACCTAGATCCTCAAGGATTATTTAGGCATCTGCCTATATAATCTTAGATATGTGGTACCACTGACAGCTGGCTCTTCGGTACCTGCAAGCTGATGGAGAAATGTGTAACTTAGTGGCCAAGCTCTAGCTCTTTTTCAGCTCTGTCCTTCCCACCACTCTGAGCCACTGTGGAAGCTGTGGAACATTCAGCTGCTTCTTTCACAGGCTGATAAGGATTCATTCTTAAATGCAGAGTATAGAAATGTCAATTGATTTATGCACAAAGGAGTAAGGAGATCCTCTGATTCACCTAAATTTCCTGAGTAATGTGACCTGATTATTTCATCGTGAAAGACAGAGACCCAGGACCTATATTCTGGGTAGGAATTGTGTCTCCCTGTACTGTGGAGGGTCTGCCAGACTAGCAACGAGAATACTGCTCAAGTAATCAAGCCATCTATCTTTGTCAGTCTTGATGCAGTTTGTATATACCAGAAGATGTTAAATCACAGAATCCCAGCATGGTAGGGATTGCCCGAGTCCAACCCTTCTGCTAAAGCAGGGTTACACAGAGCAGGTTGCCCAGGGTCATGTCCAGGTGGGTTTGGAATCTCTCCAGAGAAGGAAGACTCCACAGCCTCTCTGGGCAGCCTGTTCAGTACCCTCACAGCAAAGCACTATTTTCCTAAAAGAACAATTCAAAATGACCATAGACTATCTGAGCTTTGAAGGTCCTTGGTTCCATTAGCCGTGTTCTCACCATCCAAAACCCACTAACAAGTTTACAAATAGATACCAGTTCTCCTCTTTCCGGGGCACTATGCCCAGAAGGTAATGTGCCTGTAGGTGCAAAACGTCTATACTAAGCAGCCTGCTTTATCATGTTCTGGCCATTAGAACCGTTGGAATGCTTTCCCTGGGAGTCTAGCATGCTGGATTAAGTGGATTCTTGGCTACAGCTCCACCTTTGTGCCTAAGGGAAATGGCAGAGATTAGATGCAAGCAGCAGTGAAACACTAAACTTGAAGATTCCCCATTACACTATTTAGAATAACACTTGACTTGCTTATTATAGCAGAGGGACTGCACAAATGCTGCCCTTACGGCACCTCTAGCTGTTTGCGCCTCTAAAAACATAGCAGGCTGTGTGAGGTGAGGCATTTAGAAATAGCAACACAGAGATGGGAGACTGAAGCAAAACACTCTGACTGGGTTTTGTTTTGGATTCATCTTGGTGTGGGACACACTGGCATTTCAGAAAAGTCCCATGTCTGACAGTAATTCTTCCTGGTTTTTCACACTGCACCGACCTAAATTGTCAGCTTTGCTGAAGGGCTTTCATCCTCACATTGTCTCTACCTAAGCATTTGGGATCCCCAAAGCAAATTCTTTTTCTGATTAACCCCTTATCCTTTCGAAGTCTGCACTGCAGAGAGTCTTCCTTGAGCTGCCGGCAGCACTCCCTGCACAGCATTTGCGTGGAGATGGGCAGACAGTTGCAGGCTTCAGATCTCTGTGTCTTCATCTGCAGTGATGACGTTAACTAACGATTTTCCAGGTCTTTCATATTTTAAATCTTCCAAAAGCATTACATTGGGAGCTAAGGTAGCAGAAAATACAAATGGTACAAAGCCGAATAGATCACTTTAAGCTCTCTCCTGAGCAGCAGCATCTAGTTTTCACTTCTACATTTAGTTTTTGGCAGTTAAAAGGTTCTCATTCCATTGTGTCCCATAAATTACTATGCTGGGACAGGCTTTGCAGTCTAGAGACTAATTCAGATCTGCTGTTCTCTTACAATGTCTCATTGAGGTTTTCAGTTCATTAAGTAGATACATGAAACAAAAATAACCTAGGTTTTAGAACTCACAGTTTTGTTTCTGAAAACGACTGAGGCAATTAATCCAGTCATCTCCTTGCTTCTCTGGGAGCTTGAATAAGGGCTGAAGGATTTGGCTTTTAATTTATTTAAATAGGCAACATAAGTTAATTTACAGAGGAACAGTGATTCGTAGCCATAGGGGTTATTAGTGGTAAAATGAAAATGATAGCTTGGTTAGTGGAAATAAAGTAGCTTTAAACAAAGAAAACCAGGAGACATGGTTGGCATGGGTGTTGAAAAGGTTTTGCAGTTCTGAGCTTAGCCTGGTCTATAAATGTTCTCTGGCCACTCAGCTAAAATAAAGGACAGGACTATGCCTTACTCTGATCTTCTGGGAACTAGTTACTCATGCTTTATATCCACTGAAGTGTTATCACATGAGCTTGCTTGTATGTTACAGCCTCATGGCTTCCGAGATGTGGAAACTCCAGCTGTCACTCAGAATGCACAAGGTACTGAAACGAACCCTCGCAAACGGCCACGGAGAGAAGAGGAATAGTTAGAGTGGTCCAAGAGTTGAATGTTATGAAATCTGTGCTACAGGAAAAAGAGCTGCATAGTGAACATGCAACCAAAGGTAGCCTGAGAGACTTTAATTTCAGCTCCTGCTCTGCACATTACTTTAACATGAAGACTGTCAAATTCCTGTCACAGGAAACTCCTTTGTGTATGGCATCATTTTACTTTTATAATAAAAATCTATGTTTTCTAGGACAAGAGGCCTCAGATTTTTTGGAGAGAGGTGGAGAACACAACTCTGGGTGAAAAAGCAGTAACATGAGCATCTAGCACAGTACATTTAATGACACAGGTCTTCATCACTCATCTGGTTCTGTATGTATCTGAATTTAAACAAGGCTTCATGCTGAGGTACACTCAGATGCCTCAGAGCAGGGCAAAAGGCAGTGAAGCTGCTGATGGATGCTTCAGGATAATACATGCCTCAAACCTGTGCCAGATTGGGGTGTTTGCCCTTACCTGCTGCAAAGTCCTTGATCAAGGACAATCAAAGCACCATTTTAAACTTCTCATTTATGTCGTGGCCACAACAGAGATGAAAGCCTAGATCTGAAGGACAAAAATAATCCAGCAGAATGGCCACACAGCATCATAATTTTATGTTCCTATCCAAAGTATTTTACCATCACTCAAGCTGGAGCCAAACTCCTTCATAGCCCTTATCTTCCGTGTTGTTCTTCTACCAAAGCACTCAGAACAAAGACAGCAATCAGGATCTGTTTTGTTCATGGCTTCAATAAAGAGGAAACCCAAGCTTGTTAGACACCAATGTATTAGGAGCTCCACAATCTAAACCAAATGGATGAATGTACACTGAAAATACAGCAGGGTTTTTATCTTCTTTTTATTAAAAGAAAACAAATCGATGAGATCATTAGAGGAGAAGAAAGGTACTGCAGTACAAAATAGTAATTACCTCAATTATGAGAAGTGTTTGTCTGTACGCGGGCACACTTACAATCCCCTTCTGGCATAGTGTTGATAATGTTATAGCTGAGGAAATGCAGCCAGAAGGCTAAATGGAGAATTCAAGTTGTGGGAGTCACTACCTTTAATTTTTAATTTAGTAACACTAAACTGACTTTGCCTTGAAACAAAATTCTGAGTCACAGAACTTCTCTATTCAAAATGCTGCAAAAAAGTGGGAGCGATTTTTGGATCATCAGAGCATTTCGATATTAATTACATAATGAAAAGTATTCAACTGCCATGCAGCAAACAGCTGTGTCACCATTTAAGAACTGTGACTTGGGGAGAAGCTCTCAAGCGAGCATGACATAGAGGAGGAAAAGCAGCAGGATTTGTGACTCAGACAAACATTTCAATGCAGGAGACACAGGCAAACAAAAAGATCCTACCGCATGTGATGTCAGCAAGCAAATGGTCCATTTGGGAATAATAGCTTCCTACGTATTGCAGCGCCAGAGGAGGGGGGGAGCTGGCACAGAGCACAGTGCCTACGTAACCACAAGGAAAACCATCCATTAAGGATGTTGTAGCAGTATTTTAAGAAGTGCTGTAGGCTGCTAGTGATAGCTGCTATCGAACGTGTTTGGTATTTATGGAAAAATCCATTTCTCTCTGTTGTGTTCTGATTTAATATCCTCACCACGTTCTGCCACGTGTGAGGGGAGTAAGGACTTGTCTCCAATATACTATTCATTTTAGCTGACTCTGGGGTTTTATTTTGTTTGTAGTAGAGTCACATCCAGAAGCCCCAGCTGAGATGATGATCCTGTTACACCAAGATAAATGGTTTTGTCTGAGTAAACGTTAGAATATCCAGCATTCCTGGCTTCATTATCAAAATAAAAAACCTGCACGGTTACTGCTTAACAATGGGAGTTACAAACACTTGAATGGAAGCATTGGAGGCTGCCACTGCTGAGATTTGGGTTTGGATTGTTTGTTTGTTTGTTTGTTTGTTTTTTTGTTTTGGTTTGGTTTTTTTTTTCATATTGAAGCTATTATGAAGATCAGTTCTGCAGATCAGAGCTTGGGAGAAAGATCTGTTGGTGGAGACAAAATTAGATGAAATGAGCCAGATTTTGTTCTCATCTGCTGGAGTCAAGGAAGCTGTTCCAGGCTTAGAACTGCATATAAAGAGTTTGACCATTGCCTCACCAGTAAATCTTCCCTGGCAAGTTGGTGTTTTCTTACATGTACCTGGAATTCTCCTGAATGTCACAGTGCACAGTACTGGAAGCACAAGAGATTTTTATGACTGCACAAAAAGTAAGATTCTAACTAGCCAGTATCACAGCACTGCATCAAAAATAAAATAGCTTGTTCAATTTGCTGCTCAAGTCCCTGTTTTCTGAAAGCCATGAGCTTTAACTATCATGCTGAGTTTAGCATGATTCCATTTTTTAGGGATGACATTTACTTGTGGTGTAGGAACCTACTTCATCACCACAACAAGAATACAGCATCGGCCACAGAGCTTGGCAACGGGAAAACACTGTGGTCACAGTGCACTTCTTCCGAAGCCTAGAGTCCTGCCTTGAAACTCCCTGGTTTGCAGAGAAAAAAGAGCAATTAATTTCTTCCTGATTCTATGTGTTCTGCCCCTTCTTCTCCATTATGAAACAGTGACAAACCAACCAGCTTTCAAGTAGAATAAACTGAAAGAAATGCAGGGAAGAAGACATTTTAACTGCAAGCGAGAATGTAGCCAAGGTTCATGTTACACAATCAAACTGTCCTGTACTGAAGTCAATTACAAACTGGTTCACTAATGTGGAAGGAGATTCAGTTGGTAACTGAAGTTGCAGGAGAAAAGTACAATCAGGATGTAACATCTATTTTTCTGTTGACTGTTACTGTTCCTATAGTTATCTGGGGGGACAAAGCTTAGAATCACATTTATTCTAACATATTTCATGGATTAATGACAGGTGAAATCCTTCCTGACTGCCTTTTTTACTCCACCCTTCACTGAACAAAAGAATATGGAAGGAGGAGTCATTGTGTTCCAGCTTCCAGAGGAGCCTGTCTTTAGCATGCTCAGGTTCATAATTATTTAGGAAGGCACGTTAAACCCTATTATACTGTTTAAACACACTCTAATACTCTGCAAAATATATTTGATTAAGTTTTGAAGTACAGTTTGGTGCTTTATTGTCCTAAGACAAAGTACCTTGCAGGAAATTGAATAAATACAGAATTTACATTGCAGTAACACAAATATTACAGCAGAGTACATAGGGGAATAATACTGGGTTTTACAGGAGAAGAACCAGGGAAGTTCTGGTTCCTAAAGCAGTTCAAGCACAACACAGGAGCCTGGCTGCAGGGGAGCACAAGCCACTGGCTGTGGAGCTGGCAGCGTCTCAGGGCAACTGAGCAGCCTGCCCAGCCCTCCTCCGCACCAGTCCTCTCCTTGACTGGAGGAACCAGTGCCAGCTGCTCCCCGCTCCAGGGCTTCCCCTCTCCTTGGCTCCCCAGACTGCATACTTAATGTCTTGTGGCTTCTAGCCACAGAGTCATTTTGGATGATTAGGGTCAGGAGAGTTGCCTTCCCTTGGCTAGTGCAAGATTTCTGCATTAATGTTCTATACTGAAGAATGTAATCACTGGGAACTGGCTCCCTTCCCAGTACTGAATTTCACCCACAAATGCACCCGCAGTTAAACTATAACCTACTATCTTTCTTCCTACAAGCAAGAACTAGTTGTACGAGATGCACTAGAGTCTAAGCTCTACATAGCTTTATCTACAGAAATAAAAAACGGTATTAAAAGCAATAATTCAATCACTAGACAAGCAGTAAAAATGTTATATGCTGAAAGGATGCATAGAAAAGTATGTATCTTACTGAGTCATTCTCCAAGAGTTATGGCTAATCCTATTCCTTTTATTATGAGAATTATTTGCCATTGATTTAAATGGAGCCAGAAAGGCATCAGGATATGAAAAAAAAAATTAAAATCACATTTCATTTTCCAACAATGATAAGGAGGAACATTTAAAACATAAAATATCTACTACTAGATATAAAAAAAGTAAAAAGGAAACTCTACAGACCTCAATAAATGGTTCTAATTGGATCTGGATGTGTTTCTCCAAGCCTCCAAACATGCTGCTGGCAGACTTGCTCAGTTCGGTATCTCACATTGCATTAGTTGAGAGTTGTAAACTTATGACACATTTACTTCTAATACTCTAATTTATTTAGCGTGAACCACTGCAATTTTAGCAGCAGCTACAGCTACACTTACTTAGTGATTATTTTTGTATTATGCACGTTGCTAAAATAAAATGTTTTGGACTAAAGAATGATTTGTCTCCTTAGCATGAAAGTTATGCCTACAAAATACAGTGTGTCAGTAAGAGATTGTAACATAATTTGTAACACCTTTCTTACTACATAAGCTAACTACACATTTGGCTGTAAATGCTGTTGAAAACATCACATAAATGTAGCTCTTTACAAGTAATTTATTAATGCATTATTTTGGACAAGTAACACAGATTTCCCTGGCTAAATCACAGAATTTGAGACTGTTCAAAGGAAGTTAGCACCAGCTGCACACATACTTGAAAGTCTATGAGTCCTACCACTCTATTTCATCTGTATTCTTACAGGATACAGATTACAAGAACAACGGCCAGAGACTGGGCACAACAGAGGTTGATTTCTGGTACTCCTGTTAAGTGGCTGGTATTTTTCAAGGTTGGTTTTCAACTTTATTTTTTTTTAAGAGACATTTCTAAGTAGACTGCTGTGAAATTCAAGGTCTTGTGTCTGCAGCAGAATGTCACAGAATCAGGAATGTAATCTCAGTGAGATGATGAACAAGTCATTTAAAGTAAGCCTGTGGAGGAACCAAGGAAATATTTTAAATCCCACTAGACACCTGCTTTAACAAGCCTGGTTTAAACTTTGCTCCCATTTTTGGATGAACTTCACCCTCCACCCTAGAAGGGCAGAGTATGCACACACCATTAAATCCCTAGAACAGAGTATAAATGGGATTTAAGTGGCACTGTTTCATATTGCCTCGTCTGAGCACAAGTCAGCTTCAGGCTGAGGAATTCCAGTAGTGCTGCATTGGCACAGCATGGTACTGTGGGACTTCAGCCTCTGATGAGATGTGATGGGAAAATGGGAAGTACAGAGGAAGGGGCACACTTCCAGTAAGGTCTGCTGTTTGCTGATATCCAGGAGGTCTGTGCCCCTCATCTCCATTTAGCACTAAAAGGAAATTACAGTAATGAAGAGTGACTGGTCACTGAAGTGAATCAACCTTAACAAGGAGATTTTTGGGCTCTGTTGTGCTCCTGCCTGCAGGATGATCTCACGAGGTGACAACCTCCAAACCACATTTTATGACGCAACAAATTCTGCCTTTGTTAATGGGAAACAAGGTACATTGTGCTCTATCTGCTTTGACAATGTTCCAAACCTCTTCAGTTATTTTGAAGTGCTCAGCTTTTCAATAGCTCTTTCTTCTAAGTACTTTTCTCCAGCAGGTTTCCAAATTCAACTAAATAGGCATGGACCAGTATCCTGTTTCTTACTATTGCTATTCAAAGAACCCCCTTTCCTAGACAGAGATCTGAATGGAATTTTCCTTTGTAATGGAACTAGAAATTTCCATGACAGCTGGAACTAGGATCCAGGCCTGAAATCCTACATTTTGCAATGGATGTGGATACTTCAGAGTAATCTTTGACTATTAGATGGGAAAAGATGAGTTGATCTCAAAAACTTTAAAAGAAAAAAATAGGAGAGAAAGAAACAAGAGATAAGGACTCTGCTATTTAGGAACAGCTTAACACAGTACTTATTATGGTAAAGGAGCCACTAAAACAGTGGCAACAAAAGTTACAGTACTTTTAAATTGCAGCTGAACAAAGACTAAACCTAAGAAAAGTAACTGTAGCCTGATGTGGCTTGTCAACAAGAGCCTTCTCACTGTGTTCCTTTCAAATTCTTGCTGTTCCTACCCTTAACCAACTGAAATTATTATAGTGAATTGAACAATAATTGCTGCATTGAGTTTGAAGCACTATAAAAAGAACAGACATATACTCACATTCACAAGGTGACTGATTTGATCGTATGAATACATATAAAGAACTTTAATCTCTTTCAGCAGTATAGTGCAAGCATCATTTCATGTATTATCCCGAGTACAACACCACATTCAACAGCAGAGGTGCTTTCGAAATGAGAGTAGCCAGAGGCTTGGAAATATCTGTTTTTCTGGTGGTTTCATCTGGCCAGGAAAACAGAATACAGCTTCTAAAATTACTTCTGGTTTACTGCAAAAGCCCTACTTTTTAAAGAGATCACTTGAAAGGCAGTTTATTTACCGTTGGGACTTCCCATTATACTCTTTTGTATGGCATTGGACTATATCATAGATACATTAAACATTGTCAGGCTATTCTTAATGCCTCTACACATTTTGTACTTCTCAGTGGACAGGAATCACTGCCAAAGGCTACAACAAATTTTTTTAAAGCACTTCTTTTTGCACTCCATACAATTCAGGTCACCTCCTCAAGGCCGGCTCAAATCTTGCTTATTTCTCAACAGCAAAATGAGACAGAGGAAGGCACCATCTTAAGGCTAAACCAGATTTGTTACAAAACAATACTGTAAAACTTTCATTAAAAAAAAAAAAGAGGGGAGGGCAACATGAAGCCAAAAGGATACAAACACCTGTATTTCTGTTTCAAATTAGGTGCAAGTCTTACCCTCCATTTGACAACGTGTTGCAAACCACCGATTTCAGACTTGAGATTTTATGAACTGTGAGTTTATTCCATCGACTCAACCTCATCACACAGGAGCTGCTCATACTGCTGCTACGCAGCAATCCAGAGCACACTCAGGCATTCTAAATTTAGCTTCCAGAGTTACTTGAACACTAAAAACATTTCACAATAGAACCAAACGTGCCTCTCATAGATTAGTGCTTTACTTGATAATACATCATATTTAGAACTTCCTTTTCTGGGCAGCATCAAGGAACAGCGTGGCTACCTCCTGTGGTAATTGCCCACCCCACTGTCTCCACACAGTGGAAGTGATAGCAGGTTCCTGGCTGCCTAACTCAGCCATACCACCCACAGCTACCATATGTTCCACTCCCCAGGTTAATAAGAATGGTTTTTCACCTTTCCCTCCCAGAAACAAATGTCAGCATGGCTTAGAGCCATAAGCTCTTTATTTAACAATGAAGCAAAACAATAAGAACTTGACCATAGTGCCAACACTTGACAAAGTATCCCGAGTACGAAGCTCTACTCTATTTCATTTTAATTAGTGTCCTTTGCAATTAGACAAATGATGAAAAGCACATGGGGACTGCCAAGATGAATCAAGGACATCTGGTAACTTTAACATTTCAACATGAAGCTGAGTAGGTATTGCTCTCAGATACTCTTCTGTGCTATTTGAAATAACTCAAATAATACACAATTAATAAAAAAAATTAAGAATAAGGCTACCTAAATACTTTGGAATCTTTTCAGGGGTAGCCTTAATTATTGACTGTCATACAGCACAAATCTGATCATATATCTTATTGGATTACCTGTTACTTCTCCAAAATTTCATTACAAAAGGATTTTTTAGAATTGGTACAGTATCACACTAAGATTATCTGCATTATAGTTTCTTAGAAACTCCAACTGTCTTTGAGTTTTTCATTCCTAATCATGAACTGCAAACTGCTTTTTCTGATACTTGCATTGATAACGCATTCTCTCGAGGCCTGTGACTCACTGATGATGCAGTACACACAAACTTGAAAAAAAAACCAACCAAACAAAAATCCACCAGTGACATCATCAGCTGCAACTGTGAGCTACCTCCTCAGAAAGAATGGCAATGATTTTTTTACCCCTCAAACCCACCTGGCATCTCTAACAAATGCTAAATTAAAAAGATATATGGTATACTAAAAATAAATAAATATACTTAGAGATACTCTTTCAGAAGCTCTGCAGTTTTCTGTTGCTTTAATAGATTTTGGCTGTGAAATACTGAGACTAACTGCAGCAACCACATTTTTAACTCTCATGGCTTTTACATATTCACAAGATTGCAATCGGATCAGTCAATGCAGTTGCCGGAAATAGTCTAAAATTAGTTTGGCTCTGAAATAATTCACCCAACAGAAGACTGATTTACAGCAGCACCTGACATGCAGAGGTAATTACTACAACACAGAGAACAATAGGTTTTAGCAAGCTAATCTCCTTGTTATAATCCATTAAAATTTGGGAATATTTAGAATCATAGAATCAGTCAGGGATGGAAGGAACCACAAAGACCATCTAGTTCCAACCTCCCTGCCATGGGCAGGGACACCCTACCCTAGATTAGGCTGCCCACAGCCTCATCCAGCCTGGCCTTAAATACCTCCAGGGATGGGGCCTCAACCACTTCCCTGGGCAACCCATTCCAGGCTCTCACCACTCTCATGCTCAACAACTTCCTCCTTGTGTCCAGTCTCCATCTCCAGCTTTGCTCCATTTCCCCCTAGTCCTGTCACTCCCTGATATCATAAAAAGTCCCTCCCCAACTCTTTTGTAGGCCCCCTTCAGATACTGAAAGGCCGCAATAAGATCACCTGAGAGTCTCCTCTTCTCCAGACTGAACAGCCCCAACTCTTCCAGTCTGTCCTCATAGCAGAGATGCTCCAGCCCTCTCATCATCCCCGTGGCCCTTCTCTGGACATGCTCCAGCACATCCACATCCTTCTTGTAATGGGAGCTCCAGAACTGGATGCAGTTTTTTTGCACAAGGCTTGTGATTTTGTCATTTTCCAAGGTATATCTGACATGAAGGATATAATTCCTTCTCATGTGTACAAACTATTTGAAATGTCTGGCAATTATACCTGCTCATTGCTGGTGTTTGTGGACTTGATAGCTCTGAAAATAGCTTTTCAGTAGCAATCAATAAAACAAGCCAAAGTGCCTTTCACAAATGAAAGACACTTATTAGACATCAGTAAAATATCAGCTGCAGTTTGTCTTCCATTGACTGGCTCTAACTTTTAAAGTTTAATTTGATCTAACATCCACTTATGAACTCCCCTTTGCCAGAACATCAAATGTGCAGGTACCATGTAATGTATCATTTATTAGTCCACATGGCTATTCATATGCTGATCTTGAACATAAATGCCTTAAGTTTTGTTCCTAAGTGCTAGAAATGGGCAACTATGATCCCAGACCTCCTTCTTAGGAATTCATAGAATCATCGAATCATTTAGGTTGGGTAAGATCTTTAAGATCATCAAGTGCAACCATTAACCCAGCACTGCCAGGTCACTACTAAACCACAGCCCTCAGCACCACACATACAAGGCTTTTAAATCCCTCCAGAGATGGCCACTCCACCACCATCCTGGGCAGTCTGAGACAGGGTTTAACAACCCTTTGGGGGAAGAAACTGCACCTCACGTCCAACCTAAACTGCCCCTAGCACAGCTTCAGGCTGTTCCCTCTCATCCTACCCTTTTTGACTTGGGAGAAGACCAACTATGTACCACCCAGCTCCAGCCTCCTTTCAAGGAGTTGTAAGAGCCAGGAGGTCTCCCCTAAGCCTTTTCTTCCAGGCTGAACACCCTCCGGTCCTCCAGCTGCTCCTCACCAGCCCTGTTCTCCAGACCCTTCCCCAGCTTTATTGCCCTTCTCTGGACATGCTCCAGTCCCTCAATGTCATTCTTGTAGCAAGGGGGCCAAGACTGAACCCAGTATTCGAGATGCAGCCTCACCAGGGCCGAGTTCAGGGGGACAGTCACTGCCTCGGTCCCTCTGACCACTTGACAGCACAAGCTTTCCAGAGGGCATTTTTGCTGACATGTCATGTGTATAACGGCCACTTTCCCTCATGCTGACCCATTCGCATTTCAAAACCACTCCTCAGAGCATTGGCCTAGCAGCCAGACCAGGGCAGAGACGCTCCTACACCACGAGTTTACGCTCGGGCCCGGTGTTGGCAGTGAGCGGGAACCCGCGGAGGCGACACCGGCGCCGGAAACGATGAGCGCAGGGAAATCCTGAGGCAGGGATTAGGTAATAGGGAACGCGCTCTCAGGTTTCCTTCGGGTTCCTGTGAGGAACCTACGCGTCTGGCTGCCTCCGCATGACTCATCACATCGGCGCGGCTGGCAGCGCGCCTGCCCTCCACCTGCCTTCCCCCCACTCCGGTCCCCTCGCCGCCCGTTCGTCCCGTCCCTTCCCGCCGCGGGCCGAGCCTCCCACTCAGGCCGCAGCCGGGACCCTTCGGACCCTCAGCGCCGCCCGCGTAACCGCCGCTGAGACGCGCGCTCCCGTCACGAGAAGCGGCCCCCCACACCCCCTCCCGCGGCGTGCGCGTCTCCGCGTGTCCGTCTCGGGAGCGCGCGCGCAGGCGGTCCGGCGGGCGGGAGGCGGCTGCCGGCGGCGGGCAGGGAGCTCTCTGCGGGCGCAGTGCTGATCCGCCGGCGGGCGGCCGGGAATGCGAAGCAATGGCCGCGGGCGGCTCGGGCAGCAGCAGCGGCGGTGGCAGCGCGGAGGAGAAGACCTACCGCCGCTTCCTCGAGCTGTTCTTAGGCGAGTTTCGCGGGCCCTTCGGGGCAGAGCCGGCACCGGCTCCCCCCCCAGCTGCCGACACCGCCCCGGCCACCACTGAGGAGGAGCCCGGGGCAGAAGGAGAAGCGGCAACGGCCGCCGAAGCGGAGGAGGGAGAGGGCGAGGGCGACGCCGGCGACCCTCAGCCCCCCGCCCCACCGCCGCCTCCCCCGCCGCTGCCCCCTCTGCCCCGGCCGCTCTCGGAGTACATCACGGAGGAAGAGGTGGAGGGCGAGTGCCTGGACCTCTGCCTGCAACAGCTCTACAAGTAGTGAGTGCTGGGCTGAGGAGAGGGAGGGCAGGGAGTGGGGCTGAGGGGAGCCTCGTGTATGGGGCTGAGGCGACCCTTCCCGTATCGGGGGAGTGGGGAGCAGGAGCAGGTGCGGGGCTGAGGGGATCTCTCCTCTGTGTGAGGAATCTGCGGTGTGAGTCTGAGGGGAACCTCCCGCTCCGTCTGTGGGCAGGAGGCTCTGGGGCGGTTGGAGCACCCCCATGCTGGGGGACGATAGCGGGTTGTGGGGCTGTGCAGGAGACGTCAGAGGGCTTGGGGAGAGGAAGGCCCCCCAGGCAGGGACTTAAAGACTTTGGTGGTGTCGAGCTGCTGAGGATCAAAGCGTCCTGCTTGGTTCCGTTCACCACTCTGCTCTCTGCCCTCCTCCTTCCCTTTCGCCGGGACAGGGAGCGAAGAGGCGAAGGAATAGGCAAGGGAGAGCCACGAGCATCCATCTGGAGAGCAGCTTGCTTGGGGAGGGAGAGTGCTGGGGGAAACGTCTCACGCTCTGGTGCCAAAGCAGGAGGGGGATTTGCCTGTGGTTGATTGTACTGAGGCTTGAAATTGAATTGTTCCCTGCGTGAGGGTTTGTAAATGGGGAAACCTCTGCCAAGAACGAAGAAAGGGGAGAGCAAGGGGTAAGGAAAAAGAGGCTGTCTGCCTCCTTCTCCCCTCAAAACAAACCCAACAACAACAAACAAACAAAAAAACCCAGAATCACATCGAGAAAGCCACACCACGTATTTAGAAACTGGGGAGATAAGAGGGGTAGAAAGCCTTAGAACAAAGCTATTCATAATCATGGGGCTGTTCCTAACGTCAGCTGGAGAAAGCCAGCTCTGCTCTGCTCTGCTCTGCTCTTCTCTTCTCTGTACGGAGGCAGTTTCCAGATCTGTCCTTTCTAAAGGCTGGTGCATAAAAAGGAAACAGATGGGATCTATTCCCAGTGTGAAAAGTCTGTGGACTGAAACCTAAAGATCAGTTACCACCGCCTTGTATTGTGCTCAGCTCTGGCTTTGAAGGCTCGAAATAGAAGTCGTTGTTAGTGGCGTTTCTTTAGGAACCTTTTAAAACTGATGCCACGGGAGGAGACAAATGGACCTGTGAAAATATGCACAGCACACCGGGGAGCTCTCTTCCATTGAGCCGCTAATTGTAATGAGAGGTGTTACTCGGTCACAAAATAAATAAATAAAGAACCGGGTTTTACAACTGCATGGTCTGTTTCTGTTCAATTCTCATCTACTCTCTGCCTTTGTGGGCGATAGGGACAGCACAATGATAGCTGCAGAGGACAAAGCTCTCCTCTTCACACATGCTCATCCTGCCACCTTTGGAAAAGTCTTTCTCTGGAACACAGCAGCACATTCATAGGATGTCAGAGAGAGGCAGGTCCCTTCTACCTATTTAGAACACAATCTGCTATTTTAAAAACAAACTTGTGAAATCAAAAATCAGGTTGTCTTTTTGTTTTGCTTTTTTTTCCTAGTCTTTGTATAAATCTATGATGCTTTTGATGGCTACTGAATGAAGCAGCTCTTTGGTTTTGTTTAGGGTGAAATCAGTGCAGAATTAATTTTATAGGCACCTTACATTATGGAGCAAAAGGCAGCTATCTACCTCAAAATTAAGGGATTATGTTGTAAGAAAATTGTTTTCCAAAGGCTTGTTTTGTCAGTGTGTAGAAAAATGTCTTTTCAAATAGTAAATTAATATCTTTCACCTGAAGATAGCTAGACAGATATAAATCAATGTCTATCAAAGATAACTGTGAAATATCATTCTTTAAAATTTATTTTAAAGTATTGTAAGCCAAATCTAATAACTTTTCATGCAGAGAGCTAAACTGAAGTAGCTTTTTCTTGAGTGGTGGCGGAATCTGAGGTAAGTGCAAGTGTAAAACTGTTCTTCAGGTAAAGTATTGTATTTTTAGCACACTCTACAGTCACCAGAGAAACTTAAAACTGTCACAGGATTCTATACCAGGCAAATGTAGAATGTCTTCCCTGCTCTGCATCTAAGGGTTCACCTGGTCAGATGATTCCAGAGATGGGAAACTTGATGCATATGAATAAAGCTACTTTTATGCCAAATGGTTCTTACAATGTTAAAACCAAAACAAAAAGCACATGAAACCCCATGTGAAAGGGAAGGTTTCATTGCTCTGTCCTTTGCAAGAAAGACTAGACTGTGAAGGCATGTTTTCTGTAGCTATATATTAGTTGAATGACTGGTTTGCATTATATGTAGCATGAGGATAAAACCCATTACTGTGAAAAATCCAACAGCTGTTTTCCAGCTATTTTAAGCACACAGCTTTAGTTCTTGAGGGAAGTAAGCCTGTCTCAGAAATGAGAGCATATTGCCAATCATGAAACAATAGAAGTTTTCTGCTGCTGTGCAGATCAGTATCAGAAGAGTTCCTATTTATGAGATGTTTCTGCTATTTGCTGGAAGACTCATATTCCCCTTTGTGATTTCCAGTTCCTGTTGTGGTTTTTTTTTTTTTTCTAGAGACAGCATATGCTTGGAAAATTAGATTAATGTAATCTTTATATCTGTCTAAGTGCCACAAATTGTGTGCTGTGTGCTTTTGTGGCGATCCTCAACTGAACCTCAACTGAATTAAGCTGATCAGTGGGAGGTACCTTAGATGAAGAAAATCATAAAAAAAGAAGGGCATTTGAGGAGTTGCAGTGGAACATTGGCTGAGAGTTTGCCAGTTGCTTTTGTGATTCTCTTCCAGAACATCTCTTTCAAGGGAAAGCTATATAATTTAAACAGTTTCTGTGTGGGAATAAATACATCGAGGACTTAATCTGTTAAATGTGAGACCCCAGTACTGGCTTCCACTGATTCAAGAGCTGATCTCATTCCTGACTTACTTTAAAGGAAGAAGTTACTAACTGGATGTAACAAAGTTATATATTATGCTCTGTTCTTTTTCTACTGGTACTTTAATATATTTTAAAAGCAAGTTCTTGAGAAGACATCTGAAAAGTTAACAAAGATGTGGTTGCTAAGAGAGGAGAGGGCCAGACTGAGTTAAATAGTGCACCCTCAGAAGTTGTGCCACCAGGAAGAACAAACTAACGTTAATAATTTGAAATATTCAGTTGTATATTCTCCTTGCTTTTCTTCTGTCTCATTTCCTCAAGTTTTGATGGAAATAGATATAGTTGGTATCATTTGAAGGTGCAGATTTACCCACAGTGATTTTGGTGGCACACCAAATATTTTGCTTTCAAATCATCATGTAGAAACATCTTTAGCCAGCTTACAAAGTTGACATATTTTTTCCAGAGCTGAGATTTGCAAAACTTGGTAAGTAAAATAAAAATAAAACTGACTGTGATGTCATCTTAAGTGCTTAACTAAGGTGCAGATGACAAAATGATCATTCTGAGGACTGCAAAAATCTTGCTCTGGCTTGAAATGTGAAAAGAGAAACTTTAAAGCACTGCCCTTTTAGATTTCTTCACAGGGTACTGTGTAATATTCACAGAATGTGAATCATAGATCCCAAGTTTAGGATTCAATACTTGAAGTGAGATTTCTTTTCTTTTTTTTTTTTTTCTTCCCTTTTTAAACTAATCCTTTCTGTTTGTTTGTTTTAAAAAGAGAAAATATTTATATGTATTCCCCACAGTTCTATTATGGTAAATCAAGAAAGGCCATGTACCTTTTAATGTTGGAGTTGGGTGAAATGTGGAAAGTAAGAAAGTATAGAGGTTTTGCTCCTCAACTTGTAATTTTTAGCTAAAGAGGAAGAACTTTTCATGGTGATTTTACATGAGCAGAAATCTTGTTTTGTAAAGTAAGATTTCAACTTGAAAACAATGTTCTGTTTGCTGACTCCATCACTGGTGACTGAAGAAGCTGCATCCTCTCCCTTTAAAAAGCAGTTGTACACATTTTTTACTTGTTTTCTTAACCCTTATCATATGACAGCTGGCATTGTTATCACTATCTGCAAGATGAAATGAGTGTATTATGCTAGATTTGCTTTCTTAACGTCATATTAAATAGCCTGTACTGTTTACTCTTATAATTTGTCTTTTATCACCTGTCCTGTTGATTGCAATGTCAAAGCCCTTTTAGGAAACACAATTAACTACTTTCCATCTCTTAATCACAAAAAAAGAGCCAAAAAGATACTGAGATGCTACTTGTTTCATCCTCGTTTGTGAGGCCCTACAGTGGTGATAATGTTGGCCTGTGCTCCCAGGAATTGACTGAATTGGTTGCGCCTTGCCTGAGAATTTACTGATGGTTAATGAGGAGGCTTGATTGAGACCATCATGTTTCCCAGCTTTGGCGATGATTTCACTCTTCACCTTTGTTTCTTTTTCAGTAACAGTGTGACCATGTTTCGGCTGAGACAAGGGAAGGGGGGCACAGCAGGTGGTAGCTGTGTCAAAGACTCACTGGAGCCCCTACCAAAGCCAGGAGTCTGTTCCTGAGAGTCGTCTGTGAGCTGGCTGCTGCCAGCCACATGCTACACAGTGAGCAACAGCAGCCTGGGGTTCTGGATACCAAGTGAATACCCTGCTCTGCCACTAAGGCATGGAGTTGTGTGGATATGACTGCTGACACCAGCATCCTCACACTCAAGGGGCTTTAGTCCTAGGAATCACGGTGCTTCTCTGTAAAGAAATTCTGATCCTATGGAAGTGCAGGCAGAAAGTTGAGAGCTTCAGTATTGTTACTACTCTTTAGTATTGCCTTATTGGTGTCGAAGAGAACCCGCGATGAAGTTCATTCCATGCGTTGGATGGTGGTGATATCATAGCATAGAGTTGGACACATTTCATACGCTTCAGACTAGAAATCATCATGAGCTACAAATAGGTGGTATTTAATGATAATCACTTTCAAAACATAACTGATGCTCTCCACAGTGAGAGATTCTTTACATTGCTTTGAAAACATATTCTGTTCAGCTCCCACGCTTTTAAAAATACTGCATCAAATCAAATATTTTGATACTCCTTAAAAAAAAAATGAATACCAGCTAAGCTGAGCTGTTTAAACTGCAGAGCTACATTTTGTAATGGGTAACGTGTATGGTGACATTTCAAAACTTGCTAATTTAGGATTAAAAGGATGTTGAGTTTTTGAAGTCCAGTGGTGACTATGCCTGGAAGTTGCTTAATATAGCATTAAAATAGAAGTAATTTATAGTGTTTATGGAAATACATAAATTCCAGTGATTTTTACTTCAGTGAAAATCACTAGTAGTGCAACAAAGTAAAGGCAATTCATTTTGTTAGGAGCTTTTCACACCAAGATTTTTTTCACCCAAGAGCAATTTGCACAGATTCTACTACGCCTGGTGAAGCTGTTTGCTTTTGATTGAAGAGTTACATCTATGCTAACACATTCTTTTTTTGGACCTTATATAACCAATGTTGAAGCTAGATTGAGTTACCAAGAAAGAGTCAATATATCAATCTGCAGGATAAATTTTACTTGTAATATGCTACTTTTAATTTATAAGATATTCAGAAACTTTTGGCTAGCTCAAAAACTACTGGCCATCTTGTGAAACTACTTTTGACACTATCGGATGTGATGGTCATGGTTGGCTTCTTTCCTTTGGGCAGTTTTCTTACTCATTCTTCTCTCTTGCACAGAATATTTTTTATCCTTGAAATCCCTCATTGGAATTACTTTCAGTGATGTAGAGTATTTTTCTACCTGTACTTTGAAGAAGAGACAGTCTGCTTAGTTGTGGTTATTCTCACAGAAGCTTTTAAATACTTTTGTTGATGTTAAGGTGAAACTTTTGGGTTGCTTTACAGTATTTTATTACAAGTTTCAGTACCTTGGCTGCTGTCACTGGTATAAGCTCTCATTCATTTTTTGTTGTCATGCTAAACTGCATCCATGATCACATTAAAAGCAAAAGCAACAGGGCATGAAGTACTCAGATAATGAGAGTACTCTTTATTCCCATATTGGATGTCACTCTGAAATTATCTCTGGCTGTTCTGCACCACTTTTTTTCTTCATGTCATTTGGTGCATACAGTTCTTTTGGTTTGGTTTTTTTCCTAGCAAATATCCTCATTGCCTAGGAAAGATATGTGAGAAATTAGATGAAATGGAGTTAACACTTTAAAACATTAGATGTTCTTTGAACCATGCTTGCAAGACTGCCTTATGCAATGCAAGCAGGATTACATAATGCATATGGTTTTAAAAATAAATGTGTCCTGGACAATATGTGTCCATGACATGTTAGTAACCTATGACATGCTACTAAACTGTAAATGGTCATTGCTACATGTTGTAATGTGGGTCGTAGCTCAATTTGGGTGTGCCAAAATCAACCACTAAACAAATATCTTGGATTTTTATTGTTGCAACATAGTTGTGATTAGATAAAATTAATGCAGATTGTGGACTTGTTTTACAGAAACATTTCTGCTGTGCCTTTGTACTTCATTAGGAAGAAACAACATTACCCAACTTTAATAAGGCATTTTATAAAGAAGTAATCATGGGAGTCATAAATTAGAACTGCATGGGAAATAGCTGCCCTTGGGTACTTCCATAATTAATACAGAAGTTAAACAAGTTAACTAGGTTGCAGGATTACCTCAGTTTATGTTTGTATTGGATGGAAAACAGCTAGAGGCGACTAACGGTTGAGTAACTGAAGCAGCATTTTAATCTGTAGTGCTGTTCACCACTTCTGAACTCTGCATCAACTGAAAAGTTTGATGTGTTTTGTTAAAAAGTTGACTGTGAAACTTTGCAGGAAAATGTGCTTGGATGCTCTCAAATTTGAACTGGGAAGCATTTGTGCTGTCTGTTAGCTGTAATCATGATAAAAGGAATATTTGATTAATAGAGTAAAATTGTGGGTAGCTCCTTAACATTCTCAGAGGATGTGATTTTGGAGCTGTTTCTGTTGGCTTCTCATGATGCTGTAAAGTCTGTTCAATTTTGCCTACCGAGTTTTCAAGTTTAGCTTCTTTTGCTCTTCATATGCAATCAAGAATTTGAGTACTTTCTCTTGTTTGAGGATATGTGTTTTTCATAGGCTCTGTATTTCCATCATGATGTACCTAAAAATAGAAGCAGTGTATAAAAATAGGCCTTGGCATGTTAAAGTCTTGGCACAGTCTCTAGGGCTGTTCCTTTCACCTCAGGCTATGACCTTCTTACTGAGGTTCAAAAACCTGAAATGAATGTGGTTATTCCTCGTTAGTGTTAGGAACAGTGTAGTCTGTGTGTTGCAGTAATTAACTTCTAAAGGAATTCTTTTACTTTCACTCCTAGCATGTAATGACAGGACAAGGGGTAATGGGTTTAAACTGGCAGAGGAGAGATTTGAACTAGATGTTAGGAATGGGTTCTTTACAGTGAGAGTGGTGAGACACTGGCACAGGTTGCCCAGGGAGGTTGTGGATGCTCCCTTCCTGGGGGTGTTCAAGACCAGGTTGGATGAGGCCTTAAGTGACCTATTCTAGTGGGAGGTGTCCCTCTAGATGGGGGTGGAACTGGGTGATCCTTGAGCTCCCTTCCAACCTAAACCATTCTAGGATTCTATGAAGCCGTGGAAGGCTGAAACCCTTTCCCATTCTGGTTGAGGATTCAACAAATAGTCCAAATAGTCATCTCTTTCCTTTTGCTGCTTCTCAAGAGAGAATATTTGGTAACTAAAATTTGAGTTTCCGTGTATCCAAGCTTTACATGCAATGAGCCTTTGCTCATTATTTGATAACATTGATAAAGATCATCATGCAATTATTATCTTTTTCATAAGGTATTTGGTTGATTAGTTTATAATGGATCACCTGAAAATCAAGGGGAACATTCATTTTCTATTGGAACCTTGGGGCTCAGGTGAGGATAGTGGCAAAATACCTAAAATTCCTACCTGCATAAAAAGCAGGAATTTAAACTAATGAGGGAATATAAATTAATTGTACACACTTAGAGATACAACATGATGCATATTTTAAACTAAAGCATTTGCAAGTAATGTCATTCTGTTCAAGTCATCTGATCCCTGAGTTTGAGGCAAGCATGATTGAATGCATATATTTATAGATAAAAGTCCGTATCTTGAAAGTTTCTGCTTTCAGCTGTCTTATTACCGCTTTCTTCTGAAGCTTTCAGCTTCTTATTATCACAGCTCTGAAAAGCTGTGTAAAAACCTGCGTGTTAAATAACAAGAGGTCAAAAGCTCGATATTTCTAGAGATCAGGAGGGACACTGTTATTTGGGGAACAGATCTGCTTTGTGCTTGCAGAACATGGGTGCACTACATTGTTCTTAGTTTTGTTTTCTCACTGGAGTGTACTCCATAGAGAACAAGAGATGTATCTGTTATAAATAAGTTCAATTTCTCCTCTTTTTGCACACCAAAAAAGTTATGTCAGACTTTAGCAGAAAATCTTAGTGTTGAAATGTGAACTGTTGGTCAAAGTGCCTCCAATAGAAATAAGCACTGATATAAATTCTGTGAGGTCTTCCATTTGTATTGAATATTTTAAGATTTCTGACACATAGACATAGTTTCAGAGTGGTGCTAGTACATGTGGTTCCTTGGTGGTGGCAAATAGTAGTAACCAGTGGTAGAACCATGGGATGGTAGTGGCTGAAAGGGACCTTTGGGGATTCACAGAATGGTTTGGGTTGGAAGAGACCTTACAGATCATCCAGTTCCAACCCTCTGCCACAGGCAGGGACATCTCCCGCTAGAACAGATTGCTCAAGGCCTAATCCAGCCTGGCCTTGAACACCTCCAGGGAAGGAGCATCCACAACGTCCCTGGGCAACCTGTTCCAGTGTCTCATCAGCTTTACTGTCCATGATTGAATCCAACCCCCCTGCACCAAAGCAGGAACTAACAAGCAGTTTTAACTACTAAGTAGTTTTGATGTGATCGGAAAGGGTAAAATTTGAGCTACATTCACATCTTAGAAATCTAAAGAGAAAATGAGATGTTACTCATTTATGATACCTGGTAGATCAGAAGAAAGAGAACCAAATAATTGCACATCCCTTATAAACAAAAAGTGTGAGCTCTTTTCTCTGCCCTTCAGCCTTTTACCTCAGTGGTACAAACCATGTAAAATCCACAAGAAGCAATTTCTGCCATCTAACCAGGGGGGTACAGTTAGCACCATCTCACGCTTGTGTACTTCCCACTAAGTGGAGAAAAGAAGATGCAGTTTCCAGGAGAGTCTGGCTGGGGCTGTCTTCCAGGCTACTTGGTGGAGAGGAGAGCTGAGCCTATATTAAGTAATCTGATCCTCTTCCCCAGTGCATTGTTCATCTGAGAAGGAATTTCAAGTGGTTTAAACTTTCCTCATTGGTGTTAACCTTTTTCAGTTTGACTGATTATGAATGACCCAAATGATCATAGAGAGTACTTCAAATCTGGCTAATTACAGTGGATACTAATTTTAGGGGGAAAAAAAAACAACATTTGGGGGTGTCAGACACTTTTGGTTTAGCACCTCACAAAATCAAGTTGATAAAATTCACTTTGGTTTCATTAGAGCCATTGCTGTTTATGACATTCAATGTGGTAATTTTTAAAAGCATCAGACAACCACAAAGTTCTGAATCTAGCTCTGGGAATTAAAGGAAAAAGAGTTTCTCCTACAAAATTACTGAATATCCTGAAGTATTTTCCCCTTAAAAAATATATCTTACAAACTCTCCCAAATGTCTTGGGAGATGTGAAAAGGAAGTTTTGTCAGCAGGGAGTAAGAACAGGCATTTTTAATTCTCTGGAATTAAAAACACACCACAAACCTGAAAAACACATCTTAAATTCATCCTAATTAGTTGGAAATTTAATACAGAAAGTAATGAACTGTAGATAGTTTGATTAATTTTTTTTTAAATGTAAAAGGTGTTCTTCTATTTCTCTTAATGTAATTCTATATTAAATAGATAAAAGCAATTACAGAATATATAATGTGTAGGCGATTATTCTAATCTGCAATTGGAAAGTACTTGCTTGTTTCAAATGGCTGAAGCTTGAAGTGAAACACAAAAATACTACAGAACTCACCATGAAATTGCACAAGTTGGTATCTAGGGATGAAAGTGCCCTTCAGAACCATCATTCTCCAGGGCTTCCTTTGGGCCACAATTTTCTCCACTTCACAGAACTATTTTTTACCCTGTAAGAAAAGCTTAGGTGAGAGACTCTGCAGTCAGTGATTGAGCCTGTGGTGCTCTGGGGTGTTTCTGGGCCACTAGGTGAAACCTGGACCCTTTTTGACATCAACAGGCTGTAATGAAGATTGGTGCTGTCTTTCAGAAGATTGTCTAGCTGCAAAAAAGGCTGTTGAGATTTCACCACTGATATTGCACTATAAATACTTCATCATTTGCCTTTCTGATTTGTTTTGTGAGTAAACATATGGGGTCTTCCAGACTGCTCTTGAGAGTTTTTGGGTTTTTTTTCTGCCTGTGATAGCCAATTTCTTTCCTTTAAACATTTACATTTATAATGAGAGGCAGTTTGAAGCTTCAAAAATTCCTCCAAGTCTAAGTAAGATAATTATCATCACTCAGGGCCTGAAAAATAGTTCTTCAAGGAGATGGGTGATGGAATCTGTAACAGAAGAGATCTAAGTCAGACACCAATCTAAGAAGTCACCAATTCACTTTAGGAATAAAGAGGCAGAATGGAAAAATGTAACAGATGCAGTATCAAATGAGAAGAATTAAAACCAAATAATTGTGAGAGTGATTTAGACCATTGGAAACATCAGATCAGCCAAAGCACTGCTAAAAGGGCTTGCCAGCATGCTCACTGCTGTAGTCAGTTACCTGCTAGCTTCATACCTAATGGGCTGTGTTTAAACATCTGAGTAAAATGTTGATTGAACCTAATAGCCTAATCAGTTCCATTTAAAGTCTGGACAGCTGAAATCAATGAAAATTCACCTCTCCAAGGTGAAAAAAACCCTACATTTTACTTGATTCCTGGGTGAAAACAGCACGTTGGTTTTTTTTTCTGAACCATATTCATTAATTCAATAATCTAACTGTCAAAAGCAGCTATAGTACAACAGATTTAGTGTTATTACTATGGATTTAGGAAATGGTAATCTTTCTTAGGTTCCACCATCCTTTTTTAGCAGCAAGGTGTGCTTCTTTCATGACAAAGAAAGTCTGCCAAGGTAAATAGATGGTTCGTATTGTTGTGTTCAACCAATGTGTCTGTGTTCAAAGCCAACTAGAGATGCTTTTAGGCTTCCAGGAGAAATTTGAAAATATTATCATTCTCTTTCAGGTCCTCCTCAAGTTATTTTACTATTTCATAAATGGGAAGTAAGAAATCATAGTCCAGAAGTCTCATAAAACCCAGAAGTAGTTTGATGTCGCCAAGCTGCCCAAGAAACTAATGTTCATGAACTCGGGTGCTGCATGTTAGAGATTATTAGGAAGACAATGTACTTAGTTTCAGAAGTCAAAGACTGCAACTAATCTACTAGTCCCACTCATCCAAATACATCAGTCTGGATGGAATTGGCAATTAGTAGATTTGTTCTTTCTGATATGTAAGCACAACTGGTAATTATTAGATTTGTTCTTTCTTGTACGTGAGAGATCTGGTACTCTGCTTGCTGCCAGCAGAAATTGTGTGGAGTGAGATGCTGACTTAGTATCAAAATATGGTATTTGCAGCTTTATTAACTTTATTCTTAACTCACTAACCTCCATGTTCTTATCTACATGTTTGGATATCCTGTGCAAAAAAAGCATTTCATAAGTGTTCTTTTGCTCTGCAGATTAACCTCCTGAATCCAAATAGAGTTTACCCAAGTCTGCTGTGTGAATGCATTTAATAGTATGAGGATGGTGCTGTTCTCTGTATTTTCTTGCAAAGGTTAACTATTCATTTGTTGTAGTTATAATCTGAGAGATTAAAAAAACCCAAACACATCATAAGGCAGTAGATTTTAAAAACAGCACTGGTAGCTGATTAATTTAGCTGTAACTTTAACAGTTGCCTTCTGGGTGTAGCTGCAAAACCATTACTACAGTGCTATCCATGAAGAAAGCAGAGACTACTAGTGCTGGTTTAAGTAGAAAATATGAATACAAGCTGTTAGTCTCACAGTGCAAGGGTAAGCAACATGATACAGAAATTTTGCAGTGAGTTCTCTAAAGTTGCTACCCTTAACGTAACACTGGTGGGAACGACAAACTGGGAAAGCTCCAAAAAATGGCAGCACAGACAAAGCACTTGAGGAAGTGTTACCCTTGATATCATGCTTGCAAATATATTGCAGATTATTTTATCTTTGCAAACTATTGGCCAAGACATAGCATTCAATACAAAAAATAAAGCAAACAAATACGCAGCCTAGATCTTGTCTATGACAGCTTTTACTATACCCAAGAAAGTAAACAAGTCCACACTCAGCAGTAAGATCAAATTAGTTTCCTTAGTTAAAAATAACATGCTTGTAAACACACTAGAAGATATATAAAATGAGTTAATTGGTGTGTTGATGTCTCTGTGGAAGTCCATGTGCTGAAAGCATATGGACATAAATAAGCTTTACGTGCTCTTAAGTATAAAAGAGTATGTGCAGAGACAGGTGATGCCTCAGGCAGGAGTTAGGCCTTGACACCTGTAAGGGATAGACCTCAGTGAATGCCTGTTTATATAAAAAAATAGATGTACAGTGATAACTTGTATTTAAAAGCTGCTCTGACTATGTGTCTCTCTAAATCCATTTCCAGTTTTTACTGTGCTCTTAAACTCGGCCCAGTTTGCTCCTGTGATAGCACTGAGCTCTCCTCTCCCTCTGAGACCTATCTAAACTTGAAGGAACAAATCCAGATGGAACATAATTCTGAATAGCCACACTGAATGTGAATTTTGCTCATCCCTTTATCTGCATGATGAGTTTTGTTGAAGTTATTGATCAGCATTAAGGGTTGAAATTAGAAACTGGCTTTCATTAGCTGAAGGCACTGCAGCAGGTTTTACTCACTCTCTTTTAGTGAACCTGTCAGGCAGGTTCAGTTAGAATCCAGAAGTGTAGCAGGAGGACTGTATCCCAATATTTTAATGTGACAGCTACCAAGGGAGTTACTTTCTGAAGCAGAAGAAGGGAAACTGGAAACATTGAGGGGGTGGATGCAGACAGATATGACAGGATTCTAAAAACCTGGGATTCCTGATGACATAGGCCTTCAGAGACCACCCACTGAGCTTTGGCAGGTAATAATCTAGGAAATTATAATACAGCTATTTTAAGTGAAGCTGTGGAGATGTTTGATCTGAGATCTTCATTACACGTGCAGGAATGCTTTTGCTGCTAGAGCTCTGCTATTTTACCGAATTATATTGAAGGCAAAAAGAGGTTTCAGAATGGGTTTTGTAGTGATGTAGCATCCAATTAAGCGAGTAAGAGTAGGACTGAATTCTGCAGGAGCTAGCATCATGCTATTCCTGCAAAAGGAGGAAGATCAGTCAGCTTAGATCTGCTTTTACTGAATAGTACTGGCACGTATCCTGATGCTCTGTGTGCGCGTACCTATGTGGGTAGTTATATTGTAAAACTCTGGCGTGCAGAAGAATTATTGCAACTGAAGATCTAAGATTTAATCGCCGCCCAGCTGCAGTGTTTCTACAGAAACTCCTTTCAACAGAGTAACTCTGCACCAATGATGGAAATTACTGTTTGTAAACGTTTAAAGCAAGGTGTTTGCATTGTACTACAGAGCCTCGTTGCTTTGTTGCAAAGCCACCAGACAGCTTTTCATCTTACAGCTAACCAGATTAAGCATCCTGACTAGATCTCTGCATGCTGTTACAAAAGCATTCCATCTTCTCCCCCTCCCAGCCTCACCAAACCTAATCAGTTATTTTGAATCTGGAATATAAAGCAGTATGTATGTAATTGGGGAAAGAAATGGAATATATTTATTGGTGGCAAGGGAGTTCAGCCTCCAGTGGGGCAAATGGCAGTGTGCATAATGAGGTTCATAGCATGAAATTTAGTGGAATTGTAGAGGAATTCCTGTCAGAGTGTGGCTCTGATAGGACTTATCAAAGACTACATGCTACTTATCTGTCTTCTGCAGAGAACTCTAACTCCATTTAACTGTCAGTGCATTGATAATCCTTCCAAGTCTGGAATTGTTGATAGAGTGCCAAATATCTTGGATTATGTATTGTCAGAAAGAGTAAGATCTGTGATTGTAATATCAAACAAAGCAGATGTAGCTATTTAATGAAATCGTGCTGAGCTCTTAATATGTTATAACGTTAGCCCAGACATGGTAACATGGGACATTTCAGTGTTGTCTTGGAGATAAGACAGAAAGATAAAGGCTTTTGGGGTGATGGCTACCTGTCTGCAGATGGTCATTAGTACCTTTGTGGCATTACAAAGGCGGTATTAAAATATGTTGGAGATGAGACAATGTTCTAGTGTTCAGCAGGGGAAAAAATAACGTCAGGTAGGACAAAACAGCCTAGTGTAGAACAAGTGGGCTGTTTTAATTCTAACTTCCCATAAATCAGCATCTGTCTGCTAGCTTTCCATAAATCAGCATCTGTCTGCTTGCAATTCTCTCCTCAAATGCACACACAGAGACACATGCACACAGGCTTTGTAAAGAAAGATATTTTAATTTAAGGCTGATAGAGGCTATTGTTTCTCTCTTAAAACTCTTGTCCTGTGTTCAATCTCAGAACGATTTCTGCCAACTGCAGTACCAGAGGTTAGCTCAGGGCTTTTTTCAGCTTGTTCCTGCTCCCTCTTCCCCAGTCAGTGCTTATCTGGAACTGCATGCTGGTGGCAGTTCTGCTGGTGATTGATGTGGTAGTGACAGTTGCATATGAAGTACCAGACCAACGCCACCAGTTCATGGCATCTCAGCTGCCTGCCAAATGAGTGGATGCTCATCACTTTTGCTCTCTTGATACAGGTGCCATGAACTTCTGATGTTCTTACTTGGAAGATGGCAGAATCTTCTATCCTTATCTATCTGTAAGATGTCTGTTAAAAAGAACATTTAAAGCAGATGAATAATTCTTGTTCCTATCTCAAACCTTCCTTGATGATTTTTTCACTTTCACCTATAGCAAAGTCCTTGAGTGAATAGCTGCCTCGAGCCTACATTGTTCTTCACTTCCTTTTCAACTCCAAGGTAATGGCAGTTAAATTTAGTAAAGTAAATGTTGATTGATGGAATTTATTCATCTTGCCAACCTAATGAGGCATCATAACTATATTTTTGAGTGTGTAAAATCTGCTGAGAGCAATCGTTAGATGAAAAGATCCAGTGTCTTCTTGAGTCACTTGTCTTGGAATCAGGAAGTAGCTTGAGCGAGTCACTGTTGATTCAGATTTTTTTTCCAACCTGCAATGGTGCAAATAGATTCTTTTTCAGAATTCTCCAGAGGAGGAATCTGACAAAGCAAGCCTATTTGGGTTTTGAGTTTATCCCCAGAGATGCAATCAAATGGCAGAATCGCATCCAGAATCTCAAGAAGAAAAATAAATTAACGTTTCCATTTCTCTCCTACTGCCATACTTCATTTACAGGATCTTGGCTGGGAGTGACTTTTGTGGCTCATCAGTGTCCTTGTTTCATTTACCAGTGCTTTGCCGTAGAACTGGTTTCTATTCTAGAGGAAAAGTGTTACCTGTCTATATTACACCGTATATTGATAATAAAACAGTGACTCTGATTCATGCATGATATGCAAGTCTGCAGTTATTAGTGGAGAGAAGATGTCTGCCAGCATTTAGAAATGTTTGTCATAATACAGGGAATGACAAATGCAATTGCTAGGCTGGAATTCCCTTCACATGGGTTCCTTCATTTGCTTCTTAACTAGATAATTCCTCATTAGTCCGAGAAATGCAGGCCAAAGAACCCCATCAAAATGTGGTCTTTGTGGTTTTGTGCCCCGCTGTTCATCTCCAGGAAATGTGGGTTGAATGAGTGAATATGAATTCTGTTAATTATCCATTTAATTTGTGCAGGGAGAAACAAATTAACCTTTACTTGCAAAAACACCTCACTGCAGTGCGTACGCATTACATGGGTGAAGTGTTTGTTATTCGTGTTGCTACCTTACTGTGTTTTGCAAAGTTCAAGAGAATAATATTTTAACATCATATTCCTTTGGGTGTGCTGATCCTACTCGTTAAGACTTCCTGTAAATTGAAATGTTGCTTTTAAGGTCATTGTTCTTTATGCATAAGAATGGAAAGAACATGATGCAGTTGTAATGGAAAAGAGCATTGCTATGGAAAATGTCAGCATAAATTGTTCCTCTCATGTATACAGAGGTTCTGGTGTCAAAGGTAAATGTTCTGTATTAAATGCCTTGGAATTTCTTTAGCTACAGCAAATGTTCTCAGACTCGGCTATTTTCTTCTGAGTATCAGCTGGTTTGATTTGGCACTGGGTTACAAAAACCTTACACTAACATTTATCATGAATGGGAGAGCCAGGAGCAAAACCAGTGCAACCGGCAGCATCCTGCCTTGCCAGAGAACATTTTCTTGCTGTCCTACCTCCATTCAGGTTTTAAATTACTGTTCTGTCCTGGGAAAAGTGTGCAGATGTCCTTCTAAGTCAGGTATAGCATGAACTATTTGGGGCAATAAAATAAAACAGAAGGTGAAGGCTCTTAAATTGGACTCTAAGGTAGCTCACAGACCCCATAAGATGAGTGTTTAGACTAGGTGAAACAGATTAAAGCAGTGATTCACGTGATAGGATGAGCACAGAGGAGGGAAGCTATATCTCAGAGCTTGTATTTTAAGAGTACAGGAGTATGGTTAAGAAAATAATTTGTGAACTCTCTGTTTCCCTTTTGCCTGCTGCTTCCAAAGGGGTTAAGCAGAAAATGCTCTGAAAATATCCTCTGAACTTACATAAACGTCTTATCAGCAGTTCAAGTTTAAACATTAGTTTAGGTTTTAGACCCTAAACCTTGTTTCTGCTAAATTCCTATTCACATTTTTCAATCCACTTAATATTTGTTTCTTCATTTTCCAAAGTATAAAACAGACATCATTTTGGCAGCTTCAGACAAGACAGATGAGTTGTTGAACATACACCAATTGTTGTGGGGTCTCAGGAATGTGAACTGCATTGGACTGTTTTAAGATTCAGCTTGGCAGGGTGCTGGACCATCTCATTTAAACCACACTATTACCTGGAAAGGTTGGACCAGGTGATCCCTGGGGTCCCTTCCAACCTGGCATTCTGTGAACTGAAAAACCTGAGCCCTACCTGTTGGAAGAGCTGCAAACCAATTTAGAAATTGTCCAAAATATTTACACATGTATAGCACCATTCATATAATCTTAAAAATGTGCAGGGAGAAAGATACTACTGCTAAGTACAATATTTTAGGGGACAAAGGCTGAATTTTGAGTTTGCCTTATAGGACCATACAGCATATCCACTAGGTTGCTTTTCTTTCACAAGTGACTTTTAAAAAACAATATAAACTCTTAATTGTCCCTCAAAGAACAGCTGTTCCATTTCTCTGATCCTTTTTGCTGCTCCTTTCTGTGCTCTTTGTTGTTTGTCTGCATGTGTGTGTGCTGGGAGCAGCAAGGTGTGAGGCAAGAAAACTGGACTGAGATCCCAGAGATAGATGTGAGTTGCTGGCACACTCAGGGTTTATAAAGCAGTGTAACAAGTCTGCTGCTCCTAATAATTACTGCCATTCTAAATGCTTTATTTTCCTTTATTGAAGAGTAACCTGGCTTTTGAATAGCCTATTTGTTATAACTTACAGGTTGTTTCTCCCAAGTGGCAAAAGTACAGAACCCACTGTTTCGCCTGTGAATTTAAGATGGGCATTTTCCCCCCATATGCATCCCATTACGTTCTCTAAGGAATAATCTTGCCTGCCACTTTGCCATGACATTGTTGCAAGGTCCATTGTTCTGTCCTAGGTAAATATTATGTTAAGATGTGTCATTTAAGAGAAGGTTTATATAGCCCTGTTTAACTTTTAAATGCTTAACAGATCAAAATAATGAAAATAAATTGCTCCTGTGTTAACTATAGGAGAATGCCCATGAATTTTAAACAACTGGCCTCAATTATCCTTCCTGTTGTGGTGTTTTCATTCAGATCAGCCTGCAGTGAAGCACTTGGCCTAAAGATGTTCATCTGCTGTGGTCTCTCCATGGAAACAGTCTTAAACCATAGAAAACAATGCAGTTTTAGAAAGGCTGGATCTCCTTTCCAGTTGACTCCTAAAGTAACTTTCAGTCCAGCCTCACACGTGCTAGTCGCAGGTTAACTAGGTGAGGCTGAAGGATGTCGTTAGAGCCATTTTAAGAAGTTAGGGGCATAGCTATCACTGCCATTTCACTTCTGTTGCTAGTCTTGTCTTTGGAACGAACTGCTCCTTCACTACTGAGTTTTAATGTTGTGGCCCTTTGGAAAGCTGGGGATTATGTGCTCTAATAAACTCATATTGTGGAATCCTGCCACTAGTTAACCGTTTGCTTTTTTTTGTGTTTGCAGACGCAGAAATTGCAGCTACAGCTCCTGTTTTTGAGCTCTTTTGGCAGCTGCTGGTCTGGATGTGAGCAACCTTGTTTATATTCCCCTGTTCTCTCCAGACAAACACATAGGAAAGAGAATCACCATTTGAGTTTAGTCATAATTAGTGTGAATATTAGGCCCAGCAGACAGTTTGAATATCTATTAAAATTAAATTTGTATTTCAAGTTCCCTTGGAACTGAATCCTGCCTCATTCTGCAGCTTTTTTTTTTCTTCTCCATAACCCTCATATAGTAAATTTTCCTTGAACCAAGACTGGATATAAGAAAACAAACCAATTTATTCTAACCATATGTCAGGGATACCCAGCACAGTATATTTTGTAAACATGACAGCTTGATCTAAAAGACATCAAAAAGTCTTCCCTGCTTTAGTGATTTTAGGTATTGAATACCATTGTGAACAAATTAGATGATGGCACACAAACCTCCACTATTCACAAGGCTGGGAACTGGGACAGGAAGATAAGTCAAGACTTTCCTGCATGAATGCCAAATCCTTTGTGAGCTGTCTGAAATGCTGCTAGTGAAATGACTCGATGGTGTTGATTCCTTATCACTAAGAGAAACAGAAAATACTCCACAATTGCTCCAGTCGTGTTGCCATGACATGACCTCCTTTGGGTAAATGATGATCTCCTTTTGAAGTCAGAATTATTTTTATCTTCATTTTCAAGGCTCCACCTTATATTTTGGTTAATTTTTTCCCCTCTTTGTTTATGGCCTGCTTCTCACAGGCTGATGTTCCCTTGTGCAGCAATCAGTCTGTTCCTCTGTCAGACCCTCTGTGCCCATTATATTTTCTCTGATCTCAAATGATACCCTGTTTTCCTCTTGTCCTTTAGTTCTTTCTTCTAGATTAATGTTTCCATCAGCCTTCTGCTGCTGACTCATTCCTGATCTCTTAGCTCCCAACTGCAATATGTCAACCTATGAAAATAATTCACTTGGTATACAAAATTACCAAGAAAATATATGGATAATTAAATAACATCTTGTAATTTTCCTTGCTGTTCTGTGTCTGTCAGGTGTCCTTCCTGCAAAGCTTAACTATTTAGCCTGATTTTGTCTGCATTATTGCATGTCTCCAGCTATGGGCCTATAGAACAGAGCCAGGTACTGAATTTGCTCTTCTTTTCGAGATGATTGGCCTTTGTTCAGAAGCTGGGCAGCTTCTTTCCCTCCTGACAGTTCTCTACATTTTTCTGGTGTTTTTCATCCAGGAGTTTTTAAACTCATCATTCATCTACTTGACTATCCCTACACTCAGGTATTAAATTTTATCTTGAGTTATTTCTCAGCACAGGGAAAAATGGGATTCTGCAGTTGATTGATTTACCAAAGAAAGCCTGTAATAAAGCTAAGCACAACCTTGGGCTTTCTTGATTTCCTGTCCTTGCCACTTACATTTCTTCCTTTGCCAAGCTAAGGCATAGCAAGTAAAATTCCAAAGGGTTTTGTAGGCTTGGTTACACAAATTTTAGCATCATTTTTTAGAGTCTCAGGAAAATTTAAATTGTGATGCCTCCTATTTTTCTTCCTCAACTGTTTTTATGTTTCTGTAACTTCAAGTTAGATACTTGAGAGGGCTGGATAAATCTGGAAACTATGGGTGTCAGTCTAAAGCACATATAATAGCTACAATAAAAGTGATAGGTTTGTGAACAAGAGTGAGTATTTATGCTTTGGTTCTTCTGTAGAGGTGTCCTGGTAACAAAGCTAGGATGTAGCATTGCAGCAGGTGCTATATGGATGTCTACCTGCTTTCAGAGCGGTGTTCTGTCCTGGGAGGTTGCTTGGTGGCAAAAAGCACTGCAGGATGAAAAGATTTGTGTGGCTTCACTTAGTAGGTTTTCTCAGTGGTTAGCAACTGAAAACTTTTTCCTGAGTTCTGTGATAATGGAGGGAAGAAGCCAACCTGTTTGATTTCTTATGGTTACTGTAGCTGCTGCTGCAGCTGTCTGGAAAAGGGAGAATCCAGGTCTGCAGCAGAAGTATGAGCTGGAGATGGCTGTATCTGTGAGGAGCCAGAGAGTCAGTGTCTGACTTCAGGCACCAAAATGTCTTGCAGTATCTCTGCTCCCAAGATACATTGGCCTGTGATTAGACCACTGGGGAGGTAAGAGGAAACCTGTACAGCTGGAGCTGCCCTTTGGATTAGGATTTCATTTTCCAGGACTGTCAGGCCAGTGCTTTCTACATGCCCTAAAATTTAAACCAAATTGGAAATATTTCAGAGTTGTGAGTATACACAGAGTAATCTGTTTAATTGCTGTCTGACAATATGAAATCAGTTCTGAATGTATATCATTCACTAAAATAATAATTACCATAGCAACACACACTACATCTGAAACACAGCTCTTCTCTACAAAAGCCCAGAAACAGAAAGCCTCAACTCTTCACACAGCTCTAAGAGCAATTAGTGAGGTTTCTTCCCTTTTTTCAAATCACTGCGTTTGAAAGAGGCCAACGGATGTCGAAAGGTAAACAACAATCAAATGTTGTTTCTGTACTTCATCCTTAATTAGGGAGAAATCAGTGTATTTTATCTTTCATGGCAGAGATGGGGGCTGATTTTGTGCAGTAGGACAGGATATCAGCAAGGATATAATCTTGATACTTCTTAAGTCCTGATCACATTTGGCCCAAAGAAAAACATTGTTCTATGACCATTTTCCCCCAAGGTTCTCTACTGCAGTTGTCTGTCTCCTGGCTACAAGCTGGCAAACAGACACCAGGACATTCAATAAGGTCTTCCACTGCAGGTTAGAATTTTAAGCTGTATTTCCTGAAATACAGTTGGTCAAAGAGATGTGATAATATTTTGTTGTGTCACTTTCATTTCCATCAATATATAGAGACTTGGGTTTATGTGTGTGCTGCTAAAGAATATTGGGAAGACAGGGTAAAATGCTTCATCAGTTTTTCATTACCTTGTTTTTTTTTTTTCCCCCAAACTTCCTATTAGAACCTGATAAGATACTTCTCTTTCTAAATTTTACTTCTCTATGATGAACATCAGTGAGTTTGTCAGATATTTAGAGGTAAAGATGTGTGCAAGTGCACAGAAACAGCAAGCCAAAGTTAATGCTAATTAACTTTAATTGCAGTTCAATCACTTTCTATAACTATGATGGCAACGTTTATGTGAGTTGCTGGGTTTTGCTTATGCATGTTCCTGTGCATATGCATGAAGGGTTTAGTGGCTTTTTCTTAGCAGATACTGTTACTGTCAGCCCCGTTCAGGTGTCCATATTGAGAGTTCTCAGTCACAAAATCATGTAAAAATTTGATCCAACAAAGAATAAAGGACGAGGAACGATTTCAGGTCTGTAATTTGTTCTCTTCCATAGTTTAAAATAACAGAAGCAAGGATGAAGAGACTGCCCTGCAGGGAGTAAAAAGCAACTGAGCTGGGTGAATGATAGATGGCTACACTAAAAATGGTTTTCTCTCCAAAATGAATTTAGGAGTCACTGGGTCTATGATGTGAACTCTGTGGTCTATTGCCCCTGAGGATTTTTGGTGTTTCGTTTTGGTGAGGAATAGAAACTGTTTCCAAAGATTAGCTTACCTGCAAAAGTGCTTCTTGGATGTGCAGCTGATTTCTTGTCGTCCCATCAGCAGCATTTGTTGCTTGATAAGTGCAGTCAGGATATTTGACCCAAAACCCCCATGGTGCTAAAACCATTGGGGATTCACTTACAATCTGCTTCTCAAATATTTAGGAGTGATGACAAACCCTCTGTCATAGTCTTTCACTTATGTAAGCATGTGATTATTGCTACAAGTGAAAAACCTGTTTCCTTCTTTCTGAGATGATGGAAGGGTCTTCTCAGTGAGAGCCCAAGATCTACGAACATGCTGTCCTGCTGCAGAGGAGGTGCCAATTTCCCGTACTCTGCAGTAAAGGATCTGTCATGAGCCCTCACCCCATTTTCATCGAGAAATTCCATGACACCTGACCAGAGTAGATGATGCAGATACCTACAAACAGTTGGGGCTGTTTGGTCTGGAGAGAAGGCAGCGCCGAGGTGACCTTATTGTGAACTTTCAGTATCTTAAGGGGGCCTACAAGAAAGCTGGGGAGGAACTTATTAGGATGTCAGGTAGTAATAGCACTAGGGGGGAATGGAACAAAACTAGAAATGGGTAGATTCAGACTGGATGTTAGGAAGAAGTTCTTCACCATGAGGATGGTGAGACCCTGGAATGGGTTGCCCAGGGAGGTGGTGGAAGCCTCATCCCTGAAGGTGCTTAAGGCCAGGCTGGATGAGGCTCTAGACAGCCTTCTCCAGTGTGAGGTGTCCCTGCCCATGGCAGAGGGGTTGGAACTGGATGATCCCTGTGGTCCCTTCCAACCCTGACTGATTCTATGATTCTATAAAAGAACTATAACATCAGTACAGCTGATTGTGCCATTTCACTAAACCATTAGCTACAGACAGAATGAGGCTTTTAAAGCCAAATTTTGCTAATCAGTTATGTGTACAATTATTTACCATTATTTATTGAAGTAACTTAGGACTGTGTCAAGTCATATTTTAAAGTAACTTTTTTTTTAATGTGCAAAGAACCATAGATTAATAGCTAGTATCAACTTTTGCATTCTATTCTACATGTTCTCCACATAAAAGAAATTAATCCATTTTTAGTAAGTAGTTTATGGTTCAGAGAATGGAAGAATGAAAGGTGGCTCTGCCCATGGCAGGAGGTTTGGAAGTAAATGATCTTTAAGGTCCCTTCCAACCCAAACCATTCTATGATTTCTTTGGCTATCTGCTTAATGTATGTGACGTACAGATACAAATGTGGGAAAGGAACAAAGAACTGTTTTTTCTCCATCTCAGTGCAGGAGCCATGTCCCTTTTCACCACTCCATTGCTTACTTAAACCAGCAAGTTACTGCATTTTCAGCAAACTCCTTCTTTGTGTATGTGTGAACATACCAGTGCGGTAGCTCTGCTTGCTTAATTATTCTGTGTCCTGTTAATGATTTTGTTACAGTGGATTTCAAATTTTCATCTGTGTTCCTGTGGGGAAGAATCTGGAGTTTTCAGTTGCTTAGAATCCATAGCAGCAACAAAATCCTTTGGAAGGACTTCTTCCAGGAAGCCAGAACATGTTTACATTCGCAGTTTAAATTGCTTCTTTATTCACTTTTCCTTTTCCTAGCCTGTGCTTTCTGTGTTTCCATAACAACAGAAAAACTCTTTCTATAGTGCCTTCTTTTTTCAGAAAAAAATACATGTTTTGTTTCCCTTCTTTTGTCTTTTTTTGTTGGATTGATACCAAAATGAGTACAAATTGGAAGCAGTAGTGGGAAGAAGAGGATTCTTTTCTCTCAGTGAGGTCTCCATAGGTCAAGATTGCTTCTGCCTTGCTGTAATCAAATAGTTTTTTTTTCCGGGGAACATGCCCACAGTCTTCACATTTTCCACAGGTTTTCTTCTTATTACTGTGTAGACATACATCATAGCAACTCAGACTCCAGCCAGAGAGCACTGAGCAGAGCTTGCCAGCACCTCCCTGAGCTTTGACAGGAGGTGATGGTTTGGGAAAGACGCAGTAGGCTTAAGAACACACTCTGCTCATTAAGTCGTATTCTTAGCAGGCAGATTGGCCAGGCTTTGCTATCAGCAGCAGGCTCCAGTGGATGCACCTTTTGGCAGTGCTCTCTGATTAGAAAAATAAAAGCTTAATTTTATTATTTTTAACCACACTTGTCAGTTGGATGAAAGCATTAATTTAATTTTGTGTGTGTGTGTATCTCTCTGGAGGGATTATTTGTGACATGAAGGATAGAACGCAGAGACATTTCATGGCTTTTTATTGATTTCTTTCCCCCCCCTCCCCGTTATCTTCCATTGCTGTTTCTGCTGTAAATTTATTTGCACCTTAGACATGTTAAATATCATAAAATTTATGCAGCAACTTTTGATTTCAGCTTCAGAATTATACAGTAATTGTGAAGAGAGAGCCACACCATCTGGAAGTCACTATGTTAGAATTTGTGTTTGGCTGCTGTTTGATATTAAATAATTCATTTGGAAAAATAGTAGTAAAGAGATGGAATAGTAAAGAGGTTTAGTAATGTTTTGGTGTTACTTTGATCATACCAAGAACTGCTCATGGTTATTAAAGGTGACTCTTTAGAATTTCAGCACGTGGGGGATTGGAGTCACTCAGGTATTTTAAGTGCTGGGAGTCTCTACATGAGCAAGGTACCTGCTGAAAGCTCAAGAGTCTTTTCTATCAGAAAACTCACCAAACTTGGTAGAGTCAGATAATGGTTGCACCTGATGATCTTAAAGGCCTTTTCCAACCAAATCAATTCTATGATTCTATGTTGAGGCGTAAATCAAGGTCAGCCACTGTTGGCAGAAATACTCTGCAACCAGTCAGAAAGTCAGTTGGGAAGACCATGTTGTTATGGGATGTGTTTTTTGTGATGTTTGTGCATAACTCTTGCTATTTATTTTTTAATATTCCTCATAAAATCACCAAAGTGTTAAACCAGAGGTATTTATAGTCACTGGAAGAGTTCTCTACCAGCAGATTTTTGTGGGTGCAGGTTGCATTACATGAGCAGATGGTTGCACCTGCACAGTTGCAGATGTGTGTATGTCTTTGTGCAAGAGCCAAGTTCTATTGTGTTTGGAAGGATTGATTGCTGAGAGTTTGCTTCCAAAAAACAGTGTAATAGCCACAGTAAATATAAATGGTAGACAGAAAAGGCTGCTCCTTCTGGAAGGTGACTTGGGAAGATGTGTGCTGCTTATGAAGGTTACTGCAAAGAAAGGTCTCTTCATCTTCCATCCACTTCATCCTTATTTTGTGTGTGTTAAACTGGGAGTGTACTGAATTCTTGTGGTTTAGCAAGATGCATTGAAAGGTTTCACTGGATGCAGATCTTACTTCGTGTGGTGTTAAGGCGTTTCCTTCCTTTCAGTTGAACAAAATTTGGCATAGTTGTTGTTGAAGCTTCTCCACTGGACTTTGACACTGATCAATGTTCCTTACTCCATTTTATTTTCCACTTTCACTAGCTTCATTAAGTATCTCTAGATGAGGATTAAAAGGTGGGTTGGAGGTCACATCATTCTCGCCAACTTGTAATTATGTCCCTATTATCTTTAAAATCAAGACTGATCTTATTAAGTAAGGAGATTTCCCTCCCACTCCCTTGGGCATGCTAACCTGATTAAGACAAGGTCATTCTCAAATTCTTTAAGTTGCTTGATCTACTTGGTTTTTTTGCCATATCTTAACAAATATGTTGTTTTCTGTCTTGTACAAGTAGGTAGCCCCTTACCCCACACTTCCAAGTGCTGTGTACTTTGCTGGGTACATTGGCCTCATATCTTGAAGATCAATGCAGAACACTGTCGTCTCCAATTTTATGAGTGGCCCTTCAGATTAGCCTTCACATGGATCATGAATCCTGGAGCAGAAGTGCTCTGCTTTGTCCTGGCTGCCTTCCAAGACAGTTTTATTCCTCACGTTATTTTTCTTCCTTTATTTCCTTACTAACAGCTGCAAAGCACTGAGGTATATCATCAGTCTTGCAGAGTTCAGAGAGTTACTTAACTGCCAGGCTATCCCAGCAGACATCTCGGTACCATTTCAAGACATTGGATTTCAATTGTTTCAGACCTCTGCTCTTAATCTTGTTTTGTTTTGTTCTTTTAGAGAATTGAGGAGAAACTGCTGCCTTGTGCCGTTTGGTCTATCCTCTCTGTGCTGCTTCACGCATTGCACATTAAGCAGCATGGAAATCACTGTTAAGATCTCCAGCATACAGCTTAAATACAAACCCCAGTAGGTCTGCACAAAAGGTCACACTTAAAAGTTTGGAATCCCTGTCCAAGGGAAGAGCGGCAACAACAAACATGTACTTTGATATTTACTGAGTAATTGAATACTTCTCCTCTCCTCAGGAAGCTCTCCAATAAATTCAGCTTAGAAAAGTGTCAACAAAACTATTGTCTGCCATTGGGCTGTACATCTTCTTGACATCCAAGTCGTACCCAGTCAGGTTTGCCGGTATGGAGGTGTACAATTTTAATGTGTTGGGCAATCAGCTGGAAGACAATTATCAAGAAAAAAAAATGAGACTGGTTCTGCTTTGTGTATTGTGAACTCTTGCCTTAAGCTGTAGGCGTCTGTGTGAACGTGAAATGTCCTAGGCTAAAGCACTGGCAATTTACCTGTCTCTGCATGACATTGGTAATTATTGATCAGCAGATGCAATATGAACAATTCTGGGCTGCTTTAGAAGTGGTGTAGGCGTTGGATGCATTTACACTAATTACCTATTTACAGCTAAAATCCGAACTGAAAGCGAAAAAAAGACAGAGGACCCTGTTGACAAAATGTCATGCCCTGCTCCTGACATCTTTTGTGTTCAAAAAAACCAAGCAAATACTCTTCTTCTAATCCCTGTGCACCAGGCATGCATGCAGCTATTGCCTGTCTATAACGTATGCATTGCATATTTCCAGCACCTTGTTGGAGTCAGGTTGCTGATTTTTGTTTGTAGCTTCAGTTCAGAAAAAAACAGGTCCTTTTGGAAACAGCAGGAGAGTGTTTGTCAGGAATGCAGATATCCTTCTGTGGCTCTGAAAGACTTTGCACTGCTGGAGCTTGCCTCTGCCTGATGTAGGCAGGGATAGGGGTTTCACTAGGCTCTGCAAAGCTGTGCCATATATGGGAGAAATGGTTTGCAGTAAGCACTAGGATATAATTCATTCTTTCCTAAGCCTCACAGGGAGTGAACAATTCTCTTCAGTAATTCATTGTAATGATACTATATTCTAAATTATGGTGCAATGATAATAAATGCATTGCTGCATGGTATAAAGGGGAATTTTGAAATACAATTATCTTCTCTGGAGGTCAGTTTTTGTGTTGCCTTGTTGTCTGAGCTCTTAATTTCTATTTCCAGTTTTACAGGTATCTGTGATTCGGGGGCAAAATTCCACATGGCCTGTGTAAGGGGCTGAGATAGTTGTTTTGGACAAGGCTGCATGTTCAACACTTGTTATATTTGCTGCTTTTATTTTGTGAGGAACTTGTAGAGAAAGATGGGAGCAATGAACTGTTATATTTTCACATGTTCTACTCCAGCTGCCTAACATGCTTTGTTCTACCGGAAACTGCAAATCAGCTTCTTGGTGCTCCCTTGGAATGGTAAATTTTACCCAAATTTGAAAGCTGTGTCTCCTGAGATCAAAGATCTCATTTGGAAAGACTTGTTGAGCCCTTGTCATTCCACTGACAAATCTGGGAGGAGGAGGTGTGTGTGTAGGGGGGAGCATAAGACTCTGGCTGCTTTTCATCAAATTGTTGCCCATTTTTCAGTTTTGCCCTATAGTGCTTGTTTTGTACTGGAGGTTATTTAGCTCTTGAGCCTGCTGGACTCTGATGTTCGTCATTATATGATTTGCTGTCTTTGAATAAGCTTTTAAACCACTTTTTTTCTTCTGAGTGAAATTCAGGCAGACGAATCCAGCTGTTGCATGTAAAAATAGCTACAGATGTCCTCAACAGGAAAAAGGTTTTCACACGTTGTTATAGCAACAGAAATTCAGTAGAACTTTAAGATTAGCTACTGTCTATTTTCTCAACATTTCAATTTTAAAAAAGCATCCCAAATAATTTGCTTATTTAAAGAAGCCCTCACAGATTTAATAGGAGGGAATGATGCAGTAATTCGAGCTTACAGCTTACATCTGCCACTTCTGCATGATACAAAACAAGATCTAACCTTTACTTAGTAAGTGGCCTTAGTGTCAGCTTGAAATATTCTTCATGTTACCTGTATGGTGTTTGGTAGCTCTCTTGATGAGCATGGCTGCTGTGTTATGCTCTCACTTATTACTAACAACACAGACATGAAATGTTGTAATCCCATCTTTCCCAGGAATGGTTGTGTTGTGGCTGAAAGTCTGGAAATATAACGAGGATTTTCTGCAGATATTCTAGTTTTTTCAGGCCTTGTATTCTCACTTGAAAAGAGAGTTGTTTCTCCTATGCTTAATGGACCTATTTATTTATTTTTAGCATGTGCCAAATCAGCTCGTTCTCTGTTTTGCAGCTGCTTTTGCACTGACTGCAGTTGGTATTCAGGGTATTGCCCCATTGTTCCTTTCCCTGTGTTTAGGAGATTGACATCTGTGGCAGCAAGACTAATACTTCATTAGAAAAGCTTAGCATTCTGGGTGATGCTCACTTTTAGCATCATTTTGATATGTTTTATCCCTTTGTCTTTGAAAGTTGCCTTCCCTCTCTTTTTTTTTTTTCTCTCTGTTTCATTATGTTTTGTTGTATCCTAACTTTGTAATAATATCAACAGTATTTACATAGGAATCCACCTCCCGAACTGTGGAACTAACCTGGGTGGCAAATTACTATTCTTTCCAAGCAATTAATACCTGACTTCTCTTGCCCTTCTTTCCTCTGCCTTTGCCTGACAATTTCAGTATTTAAATGGCAGATTCTGTGGGTCAGGGAGCATTTCTGCTGTGCACAGTAGCAGTCCCTTGAAATTCCACTGGAATACAAGAAATGACAGTCCAGACACTGAGACTGCTAATGCATGTCAGAATATTTCTCAGCGTTCATGAGGGACTAAAGTAAAAGCATTGCCACTGAGGGCTGTGTGTTAAGCCAGCCCCTCGTTTCCAGTGCCATCACCCTGCTGCTACCACCTTCCGTTGGTTGTGCTTTGCTTTTGCTGCTCCTTTATCCTGGTCAGCCTTGATCTTGTGCCTCCAAGCTGTTTTACTTCATGTGCTCCCTCGCTAACATGGAGGTGACAGGAATACTGTCCTCCAAAGTGCTGAGTGACAGGGGAGACATGATTAGGATTCAAATCATTGCACTTGGCAAGCTGATCCATGGACTCACAGAAGGAACAATGCACGAGCAGAAGAGTTGTATGGGGGGCAGGTGCAAAAACAGAGAGCAGCGCTGCGGGAGGGAAGAGGTAGCATAAGAACTAAGTCCTGTTCTTTGGGGTTCATAGAAGGTTTAATTTCTTTGTGACGACCTTGTTTATAAAGCTACCTCAGGAATTTGTTAAAAAAAAAAATAAATTAAAATTTCACACAGAGAATTCCAGTTAAAAATATCCAAGTGCTGTACCCCTGTCACTGAGACAAGGACTAGAGGAATGAGCAGGTACCTAAACGTTCCATAAATGTTTTCTTCGCAAGGAATGGTCAAAACCTGCAGATAGCAAAGTGTAATATTAACTGCCAGAATTTTCAAAGGAACTTTGATTTGTCTGGTAGCAAAATCTCCCCTAAAACCATGATTCCAAAACAATTTAGGGATAAATCCAGGGTATGCATTGATTGGAGCAAAGGTAATTTCGTACATGCAGCTAAGTTTGCAAATTCATTCTCACTTGGACTGATGAAATAATTGCAATATTTCCATTTCTGGGAAGTATAAAGGAGCCCTCTTTTTTCCTAAGTCTAAGATATAATGTGAACCATCCCTGCTTTTGTGTCCAAACATGCAATGAACAAATATCTAATACCTGGAAAACTATTATAAGCAGTATGAGATGTAACTGGAGACTAGAAAGCAGATTTTAGTGCCACTGCAGTGTAAGTTACATTGCAGAAGCAAGTTGCTGTATTTTCACTGTTGGTTTGGAGGGTTTATTTTCTTTATCTTCAGTTTTGTTTCCATATGAAACTTGTTCTGCAATTTTTTTAATGACTAAAAGTAATATCATTCTTTAGTTAATAAGTTAAAAGAACTTAGGTCAGCCTAGTACAGTGTAGGAACATACTGAATGGAATCATCTGAGCAAAAATGGATCGCCAGAGAGAAGCAGATGAACCTGTTACAAGCAAATCTGCTGCTCTTTCCAGTCTGAACACAGTAGTAACCTATCAGCTGAAGGGGAGCATGAGGGTAGCTGTGAGAGGCCACATATGAGGACAGATAGTAGTTGCAAAGGAAATAACATCAACACCTGATGGGAGAAGGACACTGTGTGACTGAATATATCCTTGTCTAAATAAACTTCTCTGTTTCTAGAGGGAGCATGTTGCATCGGTTCCTTCTGCTAAAAGCCAAATACCCAGGAACCTCTGAAAGCAGCTACCACTTGGATGATGAGCAACAACTGATGTCAAACAAGATCCACATGGTTCTGGCTTTGTCTGTAGTTCTGACAGTTTAATAATGCTGTAACTCTATGGTGTTTGTTTTGATACAGAAAAAGAATTTGAAAATGAAACCTGAGAATTCAGGGTGGTGGTAATGCCAGACATTGGCTTGGGTTCTGAGAGCTGCTGCTGCTCTTGTTTTAGCTGGATACCTTAACAAATCAGGAAAAGGCAACTTTTTTTCCCAGGAACAGAAATTGTTCCTGGTTTCATGGCCAGGAGAGGCAATGCCATTCTAGGGTGTATTGGAAGGAGTGTGGCTAGTAGGTCAAGAGAGGTTCTCCTGCTCCTCTCCTCTGTCTCGGTGAGGCCACATCTGGAGTACTGTGTCCAGTTCTGGGCCCCCCAGTTCAAGAGGGACATAGAACTGCTTGAGAGAGTCCAGTGCACAGCCACAAAGATGATGAAGAAAATGGAACATCTCTGTTATGAGGAGAGCCTGAGGGAGCTGGGGCTGTGCTGCTTGGAGAAGAGGAGACTGAGAGGTGACCTCATCAGTGTTTATATATATGTGAAGGTGAGTGTCAGGAGAATAGAGCCAGACTCTGCTTGGTGTTGCCCAGTGACAAGACAAGGGGCAATGGGTAGAAGCTGAGGCATAGGAAGTTTCATTTAAACATGAGAAATTTTTTTCCCTGTGAGGGTGATAGAATCCTGGAACAGGCTGCCCAGGGGAGTTGTGGAGTGTCCCTCTCTGGAGATATTCAAATCCCTCCTGGAGATGTTCCTGTGTGATCTGGAATAGGAGATCCTGGTCTGGCAGGGGGGTTGGACTGGATGAGCTTTTGAGGTCCTTTCCAGCCCTTGACATTCTATGATTCTCCATTTTAGATATCTGTGTGTTTGTGATTATCTGGCATCAGTATGGTAAAATAATCCTGGATGAACTAGAAGAGTGTTCCATATGCTCTCCAAGTACTGCCTGTGCAAACAGGCTCCTTTAAGTTAATTCTTCCTAATAGCTTTTTGTCAGCACAGTTTGATTTCCTTTCTGTGTCATGAGGACATAAAGACGAAAGCAAACAGGTTTTTGTAATTGAAATCAGTAAAAATTTCAACCTCTTGCATTGCATTAAAATAACTGAATTAATGCTTTGATACACATACAGCAGATGGGTAAAAATAGGTTGCAAATGAGCATCGACCGCGCAGTTAAATAAATAACTAAGTTCTAGGCCCATTGAACTATTAGAAAACAAAAAGTTAATGAAGATGGGGGAGCAAAAAGGCAGAGGATATATAAAGCACACAGTATGTATAATTACTTGGCTGCTTAGCCTTATAAATAGCACACAGACATCATGTTATGCATAGCTGCATACAGAAGAGAGCAAAAATAGGCGAAAGGATTGCCTTGAAAAAACCCAAGCTAATTAGCAAAATGTAATAGTTAAGCATGAAAATAACTTTCAAAGAGAGCTCTTCTCTTCTCTGCTGTCAAAAATGTTGTTTCTCCAGATTTTTTTTTCCTGTCTTCTACCTTGCATATCAAGTCTTTCAGGAACAGCATGGATTTTTCTGTTTAGAGCCAGTTCACATGAGGATAGACCATCAGAGACATCCTCTCTAGCAGGTAATTAAAAGAGTGCCCTATCTGAAAAAGAATCCTACCCTATCTGGAGAATGGATCATATAAAATAACTCTGTAACTTGGGAAGGATTTTGCCAGATTCAGTTCAGGACTACAGAGTCCTGTTCTCAGACAATGACCTCTTCTGTGGATTTTCACATTCCCTGCTTTTATTAGCAGATCATCATCCAGTTTACAAATACTGGTAAACGCTGCCCTGAAAACAGTCATCCAGTCGGCATTAAATCCACTTATAATTAAATAGTAGATGTAGTTTCAGTTAATGCTGTTGTGTTCATTCAGTGGGACCTTGCCCAGTGCTTAGTAAACAAATCTAAACAAATGGATGCAAGGCCTTTCAGGATGAAACTCTTCTGGGTTTCCTGCCAGGCTTTCCATTACACATAATCAAGATTATTTTTTTTAATAAGTTGACCTGTTTAATGCTAAAAATGCCTGTGAGTATAATTAAATTGGATTCTGTGCTTAAAGTGACCCTCTGATTCATGGGCACTTGCAGTAGAAAGAACAAAAATAAAATTAAAGCCTTATTGAAAGGTACAGTAATTAAGTCTCTCAGTTCTGATTATTACCAGCTGGGATGAGAACAGTGAATAGATGAAGAGTATTGCTCAGGCAAGAGGCTGCCACTAACATGTGCCTTAAGGTCTGTCTACATGGGATACACCTCCCTAAGAAAAAGATCAAGATTTTAATTTTACTTGGTTTTAGATAGGGCAGGCCAGGCTTAGAAGAACTGAAATGATTAAAAAATACCTTTTTTGCAGGCTGGTTCTTCAGTCTTGCATCTTTTTACAGTTGTAAATGAGCAACCCTGACTGAGGAGCAACCATAAAATGTTGTCCCCAGTAGAAATGTCTGGTGGGTTTTGCTCTGAAGGAGGCTTGGCTTCTGCTTCCTCTGGTGTCAAGTGGAAATGTGATAATGAGCAGGTTCTGGACCTGACCAGAAGATGCATCTACCGCAGGCAGTGAATGGATCATTTGGTGCTGTTTTGAACGCTTAAGCAACTGATCTGATTCTCCAAGTGTGCCTTTCTGCTGCTTTGGACTAGGGGCCTGATGACAGTTCTTAACGAGCTACCTCAGTTCCCACTGATTTCGGGTGGAGTTAGGACATGCCAATATCTTTGTGATCAAGCTCTACATTCTGTAGCCAAAGCCACCCTTTATGTAGGACAGGCACTGGAGGGGGTACACAGCATTGCACAATGCTATTGCAGGTTACTTTATGAGGTTAATTAATAAGGGCTATGCTCTGGAGACACTCTGTCTCTTGAATTACCCTCCTTCCTCTGAAGGAAAAGAGCTAAGGGAAATTTCACATGGTTTTAATAGAGTAGGGAAAAAAAAGGCAGAAAATAGGGCTGAAAAGCAGCTCAGGAGGTCATTTAGTCCATTTTTCTACCTCAAGGTAGAACTAGCTCAATCTAAACTGTATCCTGAGAGGTACTTTTCTGGCCCCCTCTCTGAATTCCTGGCAGCAGAGATCCCACAGCCTCCTTATGCAGGCTATCCCAGTTCTTGGTAATTTTAGTTACGGGTGGGAGGTTTTTTCCTGCTGCCCAATCTGAACCTCTCCTGTTAATTTTTTCAACACTTTTCATTATTTTTATTTTTTTTTATACTTGGATCTCACATTTTCCTCTTAAATTCTGAATGCCACATCTCACTTGGAGGCAAGCAGAAGATGCAGAGATGTGATGCAGAGGGATGTAGCTTAACACCAGACTTGGTGGAGCTTCAGAATTGATTGGACTTGATGATCTTAAAGGTCTTTTTCAATTGAAATGATTCTGTGATTCTATTCTAATAATATTTATCCCTTCCTCATTAACACAGAACAAACTTAATGGCTTCATCTGCCTCATTGTTTCAGATGTGAGCTACCATGTTTCCTTACACAACATCATTTATTCATGGCTAATGTTTTCTGAACTTTTGATCATTCTGCTTGCTCTCTGATGGCTTCTTCTAATTTGCATTTTGCCAACTAAGAGCCTTATGGCAGCTTGAAGACCTTTGGCTATTGTCTGTCTAGAAGGAAAAATAATATCAGAGCACAAACATTGTTCTTGACTCCAGTCTTTGGGTGAGTAACTACTGACTGTGCAAGACATCTGCAGCACATGCAGGGTCATACGTGACCCTGAAGTGTTCACAGGCTGCAATTCACTGGAGGGGCTTTGCCTACGTCATCAGATTAGGAATGGTACCAGGGGCCCAGAAGTGAACTGGGGCATGCATTCACTCTTCAGCCATCTGTTGTTTTTTTTATTACAGACTCCAGGTTCTTCATACTTTGGTCTTACCTACTCCTTTTAAATTCTGAATGCCTTTTGTTATTGTTGTTTGATTCCTTCAAGGAGAAGTTAAATTGTATCTAGCAGAAATTCAAGAATGGCTGGAAGAATGCACCTTAGGAAGGAGTTGTCTTGGTGTGAAATCTGTGGTGCATGTTCTCATTTGGTACTGCCAGTTTCCATCTGTCCTTTTAGTAAAGTCTTTTCCACAAGCATTCTTAGGCATGCTCCTTGCTGTTTCTGTCCTGGATCTCTCTCTCACAGAGCATTTGGTTTAAAAAGCGAATGGATCATTCTTTTGAATCTCTTCTGCCCTTGTCAAGCTGAGAATCCTGATGTCTTCTGGAGCATGGCTTAGGCTTCACCTAGGGCTTTAGCAGGTGAAGTTTCTTATAAAAGAGTTACTAATATTTGGATTTACTGGCCACAATGGGAAAAAATAAGAAGTACTCATTACCTGTGTGATGATGCACTGTAGCAAGTTGACTCTGGGAGAGCTTTAAATTCAATTACACAATCCATTTCTTAAATTCTAGGTAGTTTTGTACTGAATTATGTTGTGATACGTGTGCTGGTCCTTTTAAAAAGAGGAGTGAAAATGAGATTCTCAGAAATGGCATGTAGTCAGATTGAAAATGGATGTGACAGTGATAGAATGGACTTATGTATGTTTTATTTGGTTAAAAGCAGGGTAGAAGCACAACTCGTAGTTTACTTATCATGCATGAACAACCTTGAGATATTGTGCTAATGGTACAAAGGAGAGGGCAGAAGACTGGCTGTAAGAACATTTTCTGAAGTTAAATAATGAATTTTGGCTCAGACTGAGCACTGTCTGGAGGCTGCTGTAGCTTCCACTGGAAGACTCCATCCCCACCATGCAGTTCAATGGATTTAATAACATATTTCTGTCTCAAATTTATGTAAATCAAAGTGTCTCCCTGAGTACTCCCACTTACTCAGAGTTTCATCAGGAAACAACACAATATTAAGTGCTTCTAGTGGGAAATCTGCTTGTTTTTTCCCCCCTACTTTTTGTTTGTTTGCTGCTTTAGAATCTTTAGAATTACAGAATCATAGAATGGTTTGTGTTGGAAGAGACCTTAAAGATCATCTAATTCCAGCCCTGCTGCCAAAATGGCATACTTCAACAGGCCTTTTACTTCCAATAGTGGAGGAAATTTCTATAGAGTGGTTAAAAAAACATTCTCTAGTACAGGCAGGACTTCTTTTTCCCTCTGATTTCCTCTATTTCCTAACCATTTCATATGTCTCGTCTTTTTCTGCACATTCACATCACAGTGATCCTTTTTGTCCTGGAAGGGTGTCCAAAGAAAACATTGGAAGGTCTTCTCTGTTGATCATCAGCTCATCAGACTTGGGCAGCACAAAGCAGAGGAGTCAGTTTGCATGGCATGTGGCTGGAGGAACTGTTTAGAAGGGTTTGTCATGGCTGAGGTTTGAAACTGGAGCAGGAGGGATTTAGGTTGGACATTACGAGGAAGTTCTGCACAATGAGAGTGGTGAAATACTGGAACAGGTTGTGTAGGGATGTGGTTAAGATCCTGTTCCTGAAGACATTCAAGATCAGATTTGATGTGGCCCTGGGCAGCCTGATCTAGTTGGGGGTGTCCCTGCTCACTGCAGGGGGGGTTGGACAAGATGACCTTTGAGGGTCCCTTCCTACTTCATATATTCTGTGTCTTGGAGGTGGGATGCAGGAGAACGGAAAAGAAAATCGATGGAGAGGACAGAGAGGAGCAAATCTCTGATTATCTCTTCTGTTTTGGTCCTATACTGGAAATGGTGGTGCATGTAGCATGGTGAAGTGTGTGCAGTCTTGACTTACTATTACTCACTGTTTCTTTCTCTTATCTGGCTTTCTTATTATTTTCCTTCAATAATTTCCAGAGAGTATCTGCAATGAAAGGGAAGCGCTTTCTAACTTGGAAGTAAAATATATCAGCACATCAATCTCCCTTGTGAATGAAATGGCTGAGACATGCACATTAGAAGAAAGATGTCTTTAATTATTGTAGTAGCAAGTATGCAAATTAATCTCAATCATTTCATTAATTCTCCCCCCCTTTCTTTCTTTTTTGGTAAGCTTTTGCAGATATCTCAACTCAAAGAGTTACTCAGACAGGCCTTATTGTACATTATTGTTCTCTTCCTTGCAAACCTTTCATAAGCGCTGCTGAGTGATGGAGAAAAGCTTTGATCACTGAGATGCTAAAATCAGCAACATTCACTGTTCTTTTCAGCTGGGTTGGGTTTCAACCCAACACATCCAAACAGGGCACATATACTCCTCCTCTTCCAGCCTCAATGAAGTTCACTACACACAGAGATATTTTCTCACTAGCAAGACTAGGTCTGTGGTTAAGAATTGGCTATTTCTTGGCAATTTTCCCATTTTCCTTCTTGTCAGGTAGCTTGGGGCAATACACAGGATCACAGGATGTTAGGGGTTGGAAGGGACACAATGGGATCATTGAGTCCAACTCCCTTGCCAGAGCAGGACCATACAATCTGTCTCAGGTCACAGAGGAACACATCCAGACAGGCCTTGAAAGCGTCCAGAGAAGGAGACTTCACAGCCTCTCTGAGGAGCCTGTTCGAGTGCTTTGTAACCCTTACAGTAAAGAAATTCCCCCCTTGGACATTTTGCAGGAGGAAGAATACTGAATGAATACTTAAGTAATTTCTGCAGGACAGGGACTATAGCAGAGATATCAAGTCCCTCATCAAATGTAGAGCCATAGAACCACCAAGTTTGAAGAGTCATTTGAGATGATCAAGTCCAACTCCTGACCTAGAGCTCAGAACCCCACCACAACTGCTAAGCCACTGCCACTAAACCACATCCCTCAGCACCACATTCCCACATCTTTTAAACACCTCCAGGGATGGTGATTCCACCACCTCCCTGGGCAGCCTGTGCTGATGTTCATCAGCACTAATTACAGGCAAGGTCCTGCCCCAGCCAACTGCTTTTCCCTCATGTCCAGGATGATGATTGTTTCCTGCGATAAATGAGACCTTAAAAAATACATATAAATATGTAGCCCCCTGGATCAGAGACCTGAAGAAACTATAATTTATCTTTCTGTGTTGTCTAAATTAAGCTCACTTCTCCCTAATATAATGGTGACTCACAGCTAGAAGGCAGAAGGCTCCTGAAGCATTGTGCAATCCAGCATTATTCTTGACAAGCTGTGCTAAATAGCAAGAATTAACACAGAGCTATAAACAGGGGACTCAGGCAGTTTCCCTTATTGGGTTTTCAGCCCTCCTGCCATGGGCTGTCCTTGTTGGGAAGAGAGTGTGATCAGTCTTGGCTTTGAGCAGCAGAGCAGGCTGGATTTGCATTCTTGTGTGCATTGTTTTCCCTTTCTTTGTTTTGTGGTTACTGGAGCTTATGTCTCTGTTTTAGTGCCATAAACATTTTCTTTCACTGCCATCTAGCCCGTGTGGAAGTGTGTCAGTGGTGAGGCTCAAACCTTGCTGTACCTCATTTGGGAATGAATTGATTTCCTCACTGTCTTGGGCAGTAATAAAAATCCATAAATCCAATGCATGTTATCAGCACAGACGTGGCATGGCTGGTGCTTATATAAGCAGCCCTGATCAAAAAGCACAGGGTGAATATTAGAAAACACAGGGCTCTGATAAAAGAGTAAGATTTTTGTCACCACTCCCTTCTTGTTTCAGAACAAAGCTGTAATGTGTTATACTTGTTTCATTTCCCTGATCCCTGAAGAGTTCATATTGCTGCCTTTGCATTTCTCCCTAGTTCATATTGTTGCAGTTTATTAATCTAATTCGAATGAGAGTTTTACTTTTGAAATAGAAAAGCAGAACTAATGAATGTATGTCTAGCAGAGCTAATGAATATATGGCTAACCATTAAAGACAGTGTGGGACTGGATGTGCTCGCTTTTTCTGCCCAAAATCTACAGTACTTGTAGATCTACACTTGTAAAGGTCTTTGGAAGTTTGTGGGTGGGTTTTCCCCTTCATGCTAAAAGGAATAGTGGAGTTTGATCATGCCAGGTTCTTCATTTGCATTTCTGGGAAGTTTTTAGTGCCAAACCAAGCCCCTAACTTTTCATTCTCAGTAACTTCAGGAAAGATTTGGCTCTAGATTACTCTTTCATACCCCCTGTTGTTTTCCATCTGCTTTTTATAGTGTGTATTAGCATAAGATTTTAGAATCGTATCTGTGATGCTATGGACAAAGTCCCATTCTTCCTCTATTCCCTGTACATTATGGAAGCAATTGTTTTTGTCTATCCCATGGACAGAGCTGATATTCCTGGTTTGTGGCCACAGCTCTCATCCTACAGACCTGAGACAAAGAAATGACAAAGTCATGAAGTGCTGTCGAACCCAGGAACTGAAACAGGAGAGCGCCAGCTGAGTGAGGTACCTACAGTGGTATTTCATTAATTTTGTAATATGGTGTTTTTTTCCAACACCTTTGAACCAAAGATTAAAGCATAGTTTCCAGGTATTAATGAACTGAATTTCACCATACTCTTCTAAAGTTTTGAAGCAATAAACTCATTTGACACCTAGATGGATGGATGTGTGCAAATGAAATTATTTGCTGGCAGAAGTGTAATTTGTCAGCTGCAGAACTGGGAGCCTTGCTCCCTCTCCTATCTTCAACTTAGTGCTGTGTTGTTAGAACTCAAATCTTGCATCAGCAGTGACTTTTCCTACGTTATCTCCTGGCTCAGGTGGTGTTCCTAATCTTTCTTTTTCCTTGGTATATTATTTTCAATCTAACCAATGGCAGTTGTGTCTCTCCTGTTGGCTCCATGCACCATTTAAAGCTCACTCATGCAGGTGCACCGCTTGGATTCTTATTTGAAAGCTATCTGCCCTTGAGGCAATCCTTGTGCTGCCTGACTGTACTTCTGATAGTTCAGTTTGTCTGCTATTAGCAGTCTTTCACAGCTAAATCCAATGAAAAAAGTTCATTGCCATTTTTTAGTCTAGATTTAGAATAGAGATTTTGGGAGAGTTTTCCATTTGAAGCTTTGTTGACAGTTAAAAATTCTTACCTTTTCATGGCTCTTCTCATGGTCTGTCTAAACTTTCACAGAATTCTCCTTTCCAACTCTCTCATCTGTACTTGATTGCCTCCTCCAGACTTTGTTCTTTTATTATTACATAGCTATTATTCTACTTTGCTGCTGCTCTTAGTCCTTCAGAGGCCTCTTTGATTCTTTAGTTTTTCAAGGCTATTTATTGTTGCTAGCTTGGTATTTGCTGTGTGATTTGAGGACAGAATCTGTTGTGGTTTTGTTTTCCAAATAATACTTGGCAGAGTGTTTTAATGTTTAAAATTTCTGGGTGAGTTACATGTTTCTGTGGACCTTCAATCCTCTACCTGATTCAGTCACCTGTCTTCCCAAGGATCCCATAGTGATTGTCCATATTTAAGCACACACAAACACAGATGTATGTGTACACACACACACACACACACATATATATTTCAGCTGCAAATGTTGGGTATTTTCCTTCAGTCAGTGTCTCAGATGCTACCAAATGGTGGGAGAAGGATGAAGTAGATTGGGATATCTATCCCCCAACAGACACATGATTCTAACCATTCTCATTTGTATTAATAATCTCACCATAGGTGTAAGAAATCAGGAGGATGTTCACAGTATTCTGATTAAATTTTAGCTTGGATACTTCAGTTCCTGTGTCGATACCTGCTTTCTTTTCTAGCACAGTCCATTTTTTGCTGTTTGTTCACAGCAGTTGTGTAATGTTTCTATCCAATCTGCTGTTTTTCATCCAAGGTAGCTTGCATGTCAGTGCTGCTAGAAGTAATCATTTATTTCCAGGTTCTAAATCATTTGGGAATGTATAAAGCACTGCAGGTCTAGAAGATAATAATTTGTCTCCAAAGGTTCCTTATTTTTTTATTAATGGTTTGATTTCATATTCTCTCTGTCTACATATCACTTACTCCCTGAATATGTATTACCATTGTAGTTGATAGTAACTATCTTAACTGCTGATTATAACTGTGACAGTGCTCCATTTGAAGCAGCTTTGAGCCTACTCATCACCGTGGGTGACTCAGTCCTCACTAGTGTATTATTTACAATCCTGGTTCATGGAGCTTCAAACAAGTTGTGTTGTGTTTCAGGAAGATGTCTTCTCATCTGAGTAAGTTTATGCCAGGTCCTGAATTAACTTCCAGGCAATGTTACTTGTCCGTATTTCTTTCTCTCCCATAGAAATAAATCACTGAGTTTTACAGCTATATTACACAATTCCACAATCTGCTGTGTACACAGACCCAAGTCCAGGCACTGGGCAAAGGCAGGACAGTGACAGAGATTTTCATCCGCTTTCCTCTTCTGTCTTGCTCAGGCTCATGTTGTCTACAGGCTGTTGTGTGCTGCCTCCTTTCTTGAGGTATTATGTAACAGATTCTTTCTTATATTTAGAGCTCATCTGTCTTCTGAAGAGATCACAGGTTTAATAATAAACTTACAGGGAAAGATGGCAATCTTCTTGAGGCAGGCAGAGGGAAAGAAGAGCTGTTGGGTTATTCTTCCATGACCACATGAGGTGGGGGCAGCATTATTGCCTCTGAGGGGGGTGAATGGGTTGTGTTAATCCTACATGGCTCGTACAGAATAAAATGGAAGATTTTAAGGGAAGACTGATTTGTTGGGTAATCAAAGCCCCCAGTTCTGGAGAACAGTCAGGTACAATTTGTGTTGCATTGAGAAGTCCATGGTAGAGAAGCAATGTCTACAATTTCATGAGATTTACTTTGTAATGTCACTGCTATAAAAGGTGACAGCTCCTATTTTCAATTGACCTTACAATGGTGACTGGAATGTGCACACAGAGTTGGGTTTAAGTGTTGCTGGAAATAATTTTAGGACCTGCTTTCTGAGTTTTAAATAATTCACTGTACCTTTCAGGATGGGGGAGAGGCTAGAGCACTGCAGACTTGTTTGAAATGCTCAGCTTGTTGAGAATCAATTCATATGGCCTTTGTGCGCAAAAAGAGCTATATATAGACGTGTACTGCAGGCAGGCTCTACGCTATGCAGGCTCAGGACCTGCTTTACCCAAAGCAAAAGCCACAGTCTTCATCTTCTGGGCATGGTCACTCTTGTGACATATGGCCCCTTTAGTACAGCTGGCTCAGTAAAATCAGAGTGCAGATTTTAAATAAGCCTCTGAAGTGGAAGAGTGGGAAGCAGGGAGGTCTGTGTCGCTTGAGCCTGCTTGATGGCTTGGATACTATGGCTCGTTCCTACAGTCTAACACGTGATGGACCCAGTTGCAGATGCCTTAATAACCTGACACGACCTGAAAATTATGTTTCTCTCCCTCCTATTTCTTTTGCAGTTGATAGGGGAAGGCTTTGGCTGCTTTACCTCTCCAGGTTTTCATTTTTTCCTTCTTTTTACTCCTTGGAGATGCCACAGTTTGCAGCATTTCCTGCTGTAAATAGAGCCACATAGAAAGAGGAAGGTGAACTATAAAGGGAAAACTGTTTGGTTTAAGCTTATGTTGTTACAACTACTCCTCCACTTCTTCTCTTTGCAGCTTGAAGTGTAAATCTCCTTGTCATTTGTGGACAGGGTTCTCCTTGTGACTTGATTATGTATAGTGCATGTCACACTGGTGCCATCCCCTTGCCAGTACAAGGTGGGAAAGCAGTACGTTCCCCCAGGTTTCTACGCAGACGGAAGAGAGGCACCTTACCTCATCAGTCAGTCAAGACAGATGTTTGGATGCATCTTTTAAGCCACAGAGAGCATAAACACAACTACTTGTGTTTAATTTGTCAGGTATTTCCAAGATAATTTCTGTCCCTGTGGTTTTTTTTTCCACATGTGTGTGCTTGATGCTTCATGTTGCAGCCTCTTTAAAAACAGACACAAAGGAGGGACAGGATTTGGGATTTCCGTGTTCCACCCTTGAATGCTACTGTAAAATGAAAAGGATGTTTGTGATTTTTTTTCCAGCTGAAAGGAGGAGGGATTATAGGCCAAAGAGAAGAGAAGCACCAAGATCAACACTATGAGGTGCTTTTGGATCATTAAGTGGAAGGCATTGAGCCATGCTACCAAACAGATTTTGGTTAATAATAGTAAACAGCAGTTTGAATGTGACCTGCTCAGTTGATTCAAATCCTGTGCCTTTTGTTTTTCCAAACAATGTATTGTATTTGGAAGACTCCTACCTGCTCCTCATGAATGTGATGATTGAAGATGGATGTCAGTAGGTTTGGCTGTTGTCTCTTTAGGAAATCTTTTAAACCAGGATTGGAAGCAGAATGGTTTTACAGCCCGTGGAAAAAAACGTCTTAAGGCTGCCACTGTGTCATTCAGACAAGAACAACTGAAAGCCCTAATGCATTTTATCTGCTGTTCTGTTCCTCCACACTATAAATAATTCAGATCTGTTGGCTTAAGTACTACTGGCAACTGTTATTTATTAAGAATGACGGAAATAACTATGTGGCTCAGTAGAACAGAATGCATTAGGGACTTGAAGGTGAAGTAGAATAGCTAAAACGGTTTGATTATCCTTTAAAGAAAAGCCCTAACCCCCTAAACTTGCCAATACTCTTTGAAATTCTGCAAAGAACTAGTGACAGTGGGAATTGGGATGTGAGCTTTCTGGAGTAAGTGAAGGATAGTTCCTTTTGAAGAGCATATCCCCTGATCTTAGAGCCCCATTTACCCCCCTGGTCTCTTGTTGTGTGTACAGCAATGTCCATAACTTCTGCTATTGAGGTTCCAATGCAATCTTTAATTTGCCCCACTTGTTTAGCTGTAGAATTATGTTTGAAGGTCCTGTACAGCCTTCTCATGTTGTTTTTTAATTAGATTTTCTGGCTTGTCATGCTCATGAGAAAGCAGGTAAAAGAGCAGGAGCATTTTCTGGTGGTCTGTGCAAGTGAGTTGCAGTTCTCTTGTTCCATTCCCAGTTTAGGGTGAATTGATAATACTCAGCCCATCTTGGCAATATTCATCACTGGTGTTGAGATTGCTTTCCAAAGGTCAGTATCATTATCCCTGTCTTGCAGACCAAAAAAAAAAAAAAAAAAATGAAGTCATTGGAAGGGCTGAGCTCAGGCAGAGTATTGCTGGAGCAGGAGCAGAGTGTTACTACGGAGTGGCAGATATTTAGCTGTACATCACAAGATGTATTACTGTATAACAGCAGAATGCCTTTGCAAGTCAACTGATTATAAATAGTGCATTTGGAATAAATTTTGTATCACAAAGGAGTTGACATCCAGGACTCAGATGACTAATTATCTAATCTTACATCTGGCATAAACACCCAAGCCATTTGTATGATGAACTGCATTTCACCAGAGTGAGAAGGGAGCAAGAGAACATTTGCTGCTGACTCAGTGGTCATAAATCTTCTGGGGGGTGTTTTGCCTTCTATTTGATATTTGTTCAATGGGCTGAAAGAAGTTAAGTGATCAAATGTCATTTGAAAATCCCAGCCTGCAGCTTTTATTTTTTCTCATTTAGGTGAAGACAAATATTAGAATGGAAACACAGTTTCCTGGGGACTGGCTCTGTGGTGTTCTGAAAGCTGCTCATTTGAATGGGCACTGTGGAGTCATTGTCTTCACCTTTTTTAAAGAAGTCATTTGACATTTGTTTGCCTTAATGATGATCTGCAGGAGAGATATAAATTAAAAGAGCCCTTATGTGCTGCTGTGCAGCATTTTGTTTCATTTGTTTGAAATCAAGTCATTAACTATAACAGCACAGTGCATTTTTCTTTTTGATTAGTAAGCAGAGGGCTGTGGCATCTTAATCTCATCTGAAGTGAAATAGATGCTCTGATTTAACTTTCCTTTCTGGACACATGCAATTTGTGTGGTCTGTCTCTTCAGGTTAAGGGAGGCATCAATGAAAGTTTATTTTTTAACAGAGAGAAAAATACAGAAAAGAAACCATTGGTAAGTAAATGATATGCCTGAACTTCTTAGGGGCCAAGCATGTCTGCTGTACTGCAACATTGAAGTTCTCTAGACGGTGTGTCATGAATATTTTATACTAAGGAGAGAAATCATCAAAACCTCCAACTAGAACATCAAATAGCTGAAATAAAGAGAATATATGTAAGTTTCTTCAGAGCAGATTTGGATACTCATCGATTTTAGACAGCATCTCATTCTGGCCAGACAAAATAGAGAATTTATAAATTAAATTTGATGTATACTGTGTATGGGTTTATGCTGATGTTGGCACACTTTCAGATGTAAAATTAAATTACTTTTTCCAATAAGGCAGCCTAGATTGGAGCATGGATTCCTTTCTTTGCTAATGGAACTAGTAGAAAGATATTGAATTGTGCTGACTTTCAAATTGACTGAGAGTCAGAGAGAGAGAAAAATCAATGACATTTTTAATGTCCTGTAGAGCTTTTACACAGGCCTCAGTCTAGCAGAGAAATTCTGTGAGGTAACTGCTGCTGTCATTGGTTTTCCAGTTAGGAGGTGCATTTCTTCAGGTAGGCTTGCATCTCGTGGAGGTGTGGGCTGCTTTACCATTCCAGACATGGGGATGCTAAGTAAGCAGTGAGTGGGTTTTGGACTGGCAGTCAGCAGCCGCTGGTTACAAGGCATGTGTGTCACTCAAGCACTAAGCACTTGTGTTGGAAGAGAGAATGCACTGGGTAAATCTGTAAGCTAATCCCTGTGAAACAATAACAACAAACCCCAGGAGAGACTTTTATTTCAGTATAAATTCCTGCAAGTCACATGTATGGGTAATCCTAATCAATGATCTTTATATCCATTAATTAAGGATATGGTAAATACAGATTTATAACTTTTATTTCTCCCCTTATGTTTGCATTTCCATAGCTGAATCCTAAAGATCTAAGCTTCTAAGTCCATCAAACATGTGCCTTGCTGGTATTGTTTACATTTTATAATAATGTTTTTAAGCTTTTGTAAAATTTATGTAGTAGCAGTAATTAAATTTATATAAAAGCCTCTCCAATTCCTCAGCATCTTGCTGCTCAGATAAAAAAGGTTCTGATTTGGACAGGTGTAGATATCCCCTCAAGAGCCCAGTATTGTATTCTTGAATTCTGATCCATTTCTGAAACAAAATTCCTTCTCTTTGCCATTCCTCCAAAGTCTGAGTTTACCTTGCTTTTAAGAGCAGATGGATATAACACAGCTGGGAAGGACTCTGGGCCTCAAATATGATTTTTCAACAGCAAACTTTGTATCTTCAATTCTTTCATGTAATGAAGAGAACCATCATACAGTCACGCCTGGGAATCCAGTTTTGTGCAGTAATTTGGATTTCAAGCCCCAGAAGATTTATTTTGGGGCTTTAAGGGTTGCTCATGTCATAGGACATGACTTCTGTCATTTTAAAAGCAGCTCTTAATGCAGGTAGCATCAGCTCTACAGAGATGGAAATATAACTAACCTCAGAACTGCCATATAGTGAGAACGAGTTAGAGAAATCACTGAGTTAGGTTTTGGAGATCATCCACAATCTGTTCAGCAGAACAGCTCTTCAGAGGCTGCTTTATGCAGTTTGGACTCTTCACAGTTCACCCATTCAGTGTCAACTACATTTTAGTGACAGTCATTAAATCACAAACGCTCGTGAGTGCTTTGTGGTCAGCAACCATTTATGTTTTAAATGTCCACGAGCCTTCATGACATTGTACCTCATCAAAGAGACAACACTGACCTTTTTATTTTGTCTTGCCTAGGTTTTGTTAGCTTTATGTACTGTCATGTGCACTCAGCCCTCTGGAGACAGGAAGCAGTGAGTAGCTGTGTAGCAGAAAATGGGTTAGAAGTCTCAGTGTAATTCATATATTGAAGACAGCACATTCGAAGTCAGGGGTTTCCCTTTATGCCCTGTATCCTCAGATGAAATTTTAGTAGCATAATTCCAAGAAACTGATTTCAAAAGTCTGCTTTGTAAGCCAGCAAGACTTTTGTGATTGCTCCTTGTGTCTGCCCGTGGCATTCTTCCCACTGATAATCGATCTTTCAGGCCAGTTCCGATCGAATTGCAAAGATGTGTTGACTTGTGAAAGATAACTGGATACTAGTCCATTTTCTGAGAACTGGGGGCAAGGTGGGTGGGGATGTGCCCTCCAAGGTTAGTGTAAGGAAGGCTGAGTGCTGATGGATCCATTTGGCAGTGTTGGATGACCAAGCTGTGCCCAGCTCCCGGTGTGTGCTGTTTGTCCTGTAAAACAGACAGTGACTTGGGAGGGTCCAGGAAACCATTCCTGCTGACAGGGAAGTCAGAGGGCGAAGTGTAAACATTCTGGGCTTGCTCTTCCTGCTGCTGGTTTGGCAGCTCTTGGGTGTTGTTTAGCTTCTGGTGAGAAAGGTGTCCCCAGTAACGTCCTAGAAAGCCTGTGTTAGACATGTTCTGAAACACATTGGTGTGAGGCGGGTTGGGGGTGTGTGCAAGTGTAGCTGGAAAGGGGCCTGAGCTGAGATTTGGCACACATGGACCAATCTAGTGCCAGCTCCTCGGGGGCCTCAGAGACTGGGATTCTGAGCTATACTCGCCTGCAGTACTCTGGCTGGAGAAACAGGGTAGGATAGCCCTCTGCGGCCAGGTATCCCAGGTGGTCAGGTAAAAGAGTCTCTGAACCATGCTCTCATGACCACACTTTCACGAGCAACATTTGGTCTTCACTTAAAATACTGGCATGATGATGAAAAAAATAATTTTACTCTCTGCCCTGATTTTGTTAATGAGTTTGGTGTGTACCATGCAGCACAGTGCTTTCTTTACTTCCTTCTGTGTAATATCCTACCAAAACCCCCTGACAGACAAGTGCAGCTCCTGAGCCCTTTCATAGGATCGGTGCCAACGCACTCAGCATCGAGTTCTGCAGGTTTGCAGATGTTTCCCATCTCATCACCAAACTTGATTTTGTAGAGGTACTATCCTGTGCTATCCTATTCTAGAGAGAGCATTTTGTTAACTTTTATCATCTCATTTAAAAACAAGGAAAGAGTTTGAATATTTCTCATCTCAGCTTGGATCTTACTTTGTGAACAAATCAAACCTGACGACTTCGACTTTTAGTGGCTAACAAATGAGAGTTAAGAGGTCATTTCTGAAGGCATTTTTTAATTTGTTGTTGGCTCTGTGCTTTGTTTTTTGGTTTTGATTTTTTTTTTTAAGGTGGTTATTTTATAATTGAGACCATAAAGTATTTTTACCTGCTTTAGTCATAACTGTCAAATAGGAGCTTCATATAATTATGTGAGATTGACTCTCATTGATTACAGCTAAACTGAGAATTTGTATGGTTCACCATCAGCAAAATCTTTGACCTTAATAACACCGAATCACAGAATTGTCAGGATTGGAAGGAACCCCAAAGATCATCCAGTTCCAACCCCCCTGCCATGGGCAGGGAGACCTCATGCTAAATTAGGCTGCTCAGAGCCCCATCCAGCCTGGCCTTAATAACTTTCAAAGAGAAATCATTGTTCCTACAAAAGTAATTTTATTCTCATTCACTTTATTTCTTGGTAGGGTCTTTAGGACATTTCTGAGACCAAAGCCTCTGTAAATGATTTGTCAAGTAAGGTACAGGTGTTACAAAATAAATACGGTGATAAATACTGAAAATGTGATTGTTCTGTTGGAACTTCTGAATCCAGTTTTGAATTGTTATCTGAGCAGTGCACCTCTGTTTTCTCTTTTTCAAACATCCAGATAGATTTAACTGCAGGAAAGTATCAATATGAACTTGATCATCCTCTGGAGTATGGCAGTGAGGTTAAGTACTTGGTTAAAACAGCAACAAAAAAGAGATACCATAGATCCTGGGCATGGTAAACACATCAAAACAAGAGTATTTCTGTAATGCTGTGCATTATATTTCTGTTGCTTACAACTGTCAGCACAAGGACAGAATCATTTTGAATGTGACCAGGCAGCTGTCTCTGTGAAGCCTATAGATAGCAGCTTCCTTGTGTAGCACATTTTCAGCTCCTTCAAACAGATTTATCAAACATCTTTACTGTCTCAACACTGCCAGCTCAAATGACTTCTCAAGGAGCTTTGGTTATGCAATCTTTTAAAAGGTGCATTGTTTTTTTGTTTGTTTCTTTTTTTGGGTACATGTGCTGGGCTTATTTTAGAAACCCACTGCAGCAGCTAAAATCTAGTGCAGGGTTTCACCATGTGTTAGGAAAAAAAAAACATACTCCATTTGTCCACCATGACCAGGCTTTAAATAAGCATCAAAACTTTCCCCAGCTGTGCAGAGCAGCAGAACAGCACAGGTCAGAGCAGAGCAGTGAGCTTGCAGGAGAGCACGATGCTTTGTCAGTGAGGAGAGGAGAACCTGCAGAGGCAGGAGCCAGAAATAGCCTTTGCTTGGCATAATTAGATACATCCATAATGGTTTGAGAGTCTAAGGACTGCTTAACAGAGTATTCCTCTCTGAGCCCTGTCCAGCTTAAAGAGACACACGGAAGCCCCTCAGCTGGTACCGTGTCTTTCTGAAACAGGAGGCAGCTGAAGGGAGTAAGCAGCCAAAGGATCCTCCAAATAATTTCTGCTCATTACTGCTGCAGTTCCCAGCATGGAGACTTCCAGTAATAAAACCTCTAAAGGCTCCTTCAAAGACCTTCCAGGGTGTCTCAGTAGCTCCATCTGGAAGAAGTCTCATGAGACTTCGGAGTGTTTTGTAAATAAAGGCTGGGGACAAATGAAATTTTCCTTAAACTAGATTTTGCAGAAGTTGTTTTCCAGCAAGAACTTGCAACAGGCCACATTAACACAGGAGTGTTTAGCAAACTGCATTCCTGGTGTAATGCCTTTTGGAAAGGGTGCAGTTAGCTTGTCATCCCCACAAAGTCTTTTACTGACACAGTAAATTCTGGGCCTTATGGGAATGTGCTGTACTTGGTTCTTTTCAGGTCATGTTCTTGGACCCAGAGTGTTGTGTGAAACCATATACGATGCTTTATGCTGCTTGCCTGTGGATTCGTTCTGTGTTCCAGCAGACTGAATTGCATTTCTATTTAAATCATCTTTCATTCTAATGAAAACAATCGCTCTTCTGTAGAGTCAGGGGATTCCTGAGGTCATAGGAACACTGGATGTTTTGTGATTTACTGACCATTTTGGCCTTTGAAAGGCACCACCAGGACGTTTCGGTCCATTTTTCCTGCTTTGTTTGGGTTAGTGATGCCTCAGCAGTTAGACCAGAGCGTGACAGTGCTGAGTGTTTTCCAGCACTGGTGGCACTGGGCTGTGTATTTTGGTTAGGGGCAATAATGTGCCTGTAGCATCATTTTCCCATCAGCAGTGCTAATGTTTCGGGAACAGCAGCAGCATCACCAAGTGTTAAGAACTTGATGTCTTTCTTTCCTGGTTTCCCCCTTTGGAGATGCATCAGCTTTTCTATAATGAATTTACGTCATGCAGTGGTTTATGGCCCTGTGCTAGCTGCCTGCATCAGATTAAACTTGCCTGTCTAGAGCCCTGATTTGCCTCTGTGTTCCACTTGTGGCAGCACATGAGAGCAGAGAATATGGAGCAAGAAGAAAGTATGAAAGCTCCATAAATCTCATATACATTGAAAATAACTCCCACTGTCATCTTGATATTTTCCCCTTCAGCTGTGCTCTTATCTGGAAGTCTCAGAGTATTTTATGAGCACTGAATTAAGCCCTACCACAACAGCCTTCTGCAACCTTCTTTCTTCTCCTCCTCTCCCTGAGGAAAAGATATTACCATTCCTTGTTTGTAGATGAGGAATCAAAGGTCTGAGTGCTGAAGTGACTTGTCCAAGGTCAGCATGGCTATGAATAGGCATAGGCATCCTAGCTCTCAGCTCCCTGCCAAATAAGATCGTGCCCTCCCAGTTTCAATTTGTCATATCTTAATGACTAATAACATTTGAGCATCTAGAATGCAGCAGAAGAATTTATTTTCAGCAGCTAACAGGTAATCCTTAGTTACACCAGCAGCAGGACACAGTGCACCTCCTGTGTCCCCACGGATCCTGTCTGCTGCTGCTTGTTTTGCTTAGAAGATGTGGGGGCAGGTGAGATCCAGTGTGGCAGAATCTGACCATTGCAGTGTGGACCTTTGCTGGTTTGTGGGATGCTGCAGCTGCTCACCTGAATGTTTGCTTTGGTGATAAAACCAGAGATCCTAGACCTGATTTGTAATTTGTCTCAGTGTAACAGTAATGAAGTGTCCTGGTGGCAGTTTGACTTCAACATCTAATCTACTTTAGAAGTGAAAATCCTCCAGTACAGCCTACTGTTCCTTGAAGGGGAGAAGTAATTCAACTAAAGTCCTCTCGGGAGCCAAGTAAGAGAAGTAAATTCTGAGTTGTGCTAATCAGGAAGAGGAACTCATCTGTCTGCATCTGGTCACTTCCCTGCTTACATGGCGTAGTCCGGTAACAGCTACATAAGAAGCTTTGTGATGAACAAATGTCAAGGGCAATTAATTCTTTGGCAGGCAGCTGTTATTATTAGGACAAAGAGTGGCCAGACATAGAAGGAAAAGCCTTCAGCTGCTTTATTTTCTCTACCTTTTCCATCAAAAGCGATAAGTCACTCAACCCCCAGCGGTGAACTTTCATGCAATAAGAATTTTAAATTTGCCCGGGCTTTTTTTAGCAGGAGACCTTCTATTAGATTTAGAGCACAGAGGAATAGCTCAGAGGAAACCTCTGGAAAAGTCTTCACCACTTTAATGCTATCAGGATGGAGCAGAGTTGTGTTCTAAGCTGGTAACACAATAATACATGGGCCAAGTTAAACCCACTTCAGACTGTTTTTCTCCAACTTAACTGATGGAAGCAGCCCACTTTTAGATTTGATTTATTACCATTAGCAGAGTTATTCCAGGATTGCTGCAATGCAACTGTGGGTGCTCCAAACACACCCACGCTGCCAGAGAATCAGGAAGGATGTACTTAAAATCCTTTAATTTATCTAATAACACCTTTAAGCAGCTTTTTTTGGTGTAGGTTTAGTATTGTAATGGAAATGCACTCCTTGGCTGGATAAAGAGCTCCGGTGTGAAACTCCTGGTGTTGGCTGTGGGGACATGGGAACAGCATTTGGAGCTGACTGGGGAAGCTTTCTGGTCAGCCTCATACTTTGTCCCTGCACCTTTCCACATTGTCATCTGTCACTACAGTTAAAATAACATCTGACATGTCAGTGATGAATGTTTCATAGCTCTGAGTCTTCATAAATGTGGTCTTCCCGCTTCCCAAGGCTAGGCAGCAAAGGTTCCTTGGGTCAGGGGTATTTTTTCTCTGCTGTTTAGGTTTTCAATCTTATTTTAGCAACCGGTTGTTGCCTCAGTTCTTAACCAGGTTCCCTCTTTGCCCATCAGTGGATGTGCCCGAGGGGTTGCTTAGAAGTGACACAAACCAAGGTTGGTTTTCCTAAGAAGTTTCAGCACAGAGCTGGTGAGGTAAGGGTGAGCCTTGGACTGAGAGATAGGCTGAGATTCCTGCAGGTGCCAGCACAGCCCATTACAGTTTTGCCCAAAGTGAGCTCTGTCTGCTTCCTGTTTATAAATGCTGCCAACGTGGGTTCGTCTGCTGTGAGTTATTCAGGCTAAACTTTAATCTTCCTCTGTGTTTTTCCAGTGTTGCTAACTGCTGGCATCATTATTCTGTCCCAGGCATCATCCTCTCTCGCTTTTGTTGTAATGTGGAAATTGCGTGTGGATGGAACAGAGCAGTGGAGCTAAGAATAGAAAAACCTGCTCTTTGTGAGCTAAATAAAGGTGGACAAGACGAGACACAGAATCAGCTCCTACACACACCAGAAGCAAACGAGGTCCCGGCGCCTTTTCCTGGCGCTGATTGCTCTCAGCACCGGGCAGCGCTGTATGTAAATAGGATCAGAGCTGCTGTGTTGCGCTGGGAAGAGGCAGCCTTAGGACAGCTGATTTCCTCCAGCAGTCAAGCTTCATTAGCGCCCGCCTGGCCGAGGCCCGAGGTGCTGCGTGAGCGGAATGCTCAGCTGCTAGCTCTAGGAAATGCTCTTACTGATGGTGCCCTGCGAGCCGCCTTCTGCGCAGCTTCGAGGGGCAGAGCTTGCCTCGTGGCGGTGTAGCCCCGGTTGTTGTTAATCTGAGCTTTAAATAATTTATAGAACTGTCGAGTAGTAACTAATGAGGGTCAGAGGACTTCTCTTGTGTACATTACCCGTTATGTAATCTCACTCTCGGTAGCAGCAGTTGGTAGCAAGCATCTGGAAAACTTTAAGGGAAAATTGGCTTTTCAGAAACCCCTCAAATGTACCAAACCTGTTGGGTTTGGGGTGTTTGGGCTCGGGGTTTTGTTGTTTTTTTTTTTTTTCCTGGAATTCAGATTTCGTTGCTGAAGCCATGATGTGTGGGACAGTCTAGGACGGCAGTTGGCTTTCCTGGGCAGTGAACCAAATGTGAACACAAGTGATGGTTGCCATGTGCTTCCCAGGCTCCAGAACGAAGCCTGATGAGCCCGGCTTGGTGTTTAAACGTTTTCCTGCTCTGGATCTGGTTGGGTCGATGTTTCTAGGCTCACATCTCCTCTCCAGCCATGCCAAAAGCATGTGGACAGGCTTACTGGGCCTAAGCAGAGAAAATAGGTTGAAGAAGTGCATGGCTTTGTTGCCTCTTCTCTGCATGAGCTGATGCAGGATTATGTTGTTGATGGACAGTTTCTGAGGCTGAAATAAGCTACTGTGTCTCTGCACAATCCTGCAGTGGTAGACATCTTTCATGGAGGCTGTTTTTTCTCCTGATAATAACTGTGGAAACCAGAAGTTTCAGGGTATGTCAGCAAGAGACACCTGAAGAAGTTAAGGTAGACCAAAGGGAAATACAAAGTCATGCATAAATTAAGAGGTATTAAACGCTTCTTGAATGATAAAATGTGCATTAAAGTGGCCTTGGTTTGCTATAGATTAATTAATCTTGGGAAATACAAGGTTTAATTAAGCTGCAGCAAGTTAAAGCCACTTCATTCTTGATAGAGATCATTCATGAGGGAGCTTCTCCACTTTAGTGCATCAACCTCACACCTCCTATGGGTTTGCCTTAACTTTCACTCTCTTGGTGAGGTTTTGGATGCTTTGAAGTCTGAGGACTCCTTTTATCCTTTGAAATCCTGACTTGAGTTCTTAGGAGAAAGTGGACAGAATGAGCTTAAGATAAAAGAGCATCATGCACAGGTAGAAAATGCTGGGCAAGGGCTGCATGGCAGCCTCTGTGTGGGGGTTCAGCTCTGGATGTGAAAAGTGTTTAAACAGAGGTTATTAAATGGAATACTAAAACTTAGAAGACAGGGAAAGTAAGAGAAAAACAGTTACTAAAATCCATTTGGTGAGTCTGGGGTCTTGCTGTGCAGGGTTGTGGTGCTGTCCAGCAAATAGTGGGAAGCTTTACCAATCCTGGTTCAGATTCCTGGTTTTCTTTGCAGAAAAGTAGTTGTATATTTCTCTGACCGCAAGTTACCTTGCTAAATCAGATGTAAATGTCTTCTTCTGTTTGTATCTTTTCTTTTCCAGTAACTGCCCTTCATTTTTGGCTGCTGCTTTAGCTAGAGCAACTTCAGATGAAGTCCTTCAGAGCGATCTTTCAGCGCTCTACTTACCAAAGCATGTGGACAACGCAGATGGGATCATACGTAAGTGCATCTGCTCATGGTGATGTAGTTTTACACAGTGTGGCTCTTTCAGTTAGGCTTGAACACTGCAGATAATGCCTAGATTTTTAAGATCATTATGGTCCACTTGAACGGTATTAGATTTTCCCCAGATTAGTTCCTTCTCTCAGCTGACTAAGCACAGCTGGGCTGGACTCCTTGGAAAGGAATACCCCATAATGATGTGAAAAATTAACAGAGAATTCACCACCACTCCTGACAGAGCTAGTGGCTAATTTCTTAGTCAAAGCTTCCCCATCTTTGAATCTTATCTGGTTTCAACTTTTACTATTGAAATCTCTATTTTTAAATGTCTTTCTCTGGTTCTTGTACTTCATCAAATTTTTGCTCCTTAAGACCAGGTGGAAACTACTTTCCTTTATAAGTGCACCTTCATTAGACTGTATCTGGTGGCCCTGAATTTCTTTTTAAGCATATAGACTACATATGTCTTGCTGCTTGTGCCAGTTATCCTCCTTCATCCTTAGAGCAAAGTCAAACATATGTGGGAGGAGTGCATTTAATTCTGAATTATTGCAGTCAGTACAGTTTTTACTATGGCTTTGACTTTTTTTACACAGTTTTAGCAAAAGGCTAGTATAAAAATATTTTTAGCTTTAAAGTTTCCTTTCTCCATTCCTCTGTGTTGGCTAACAAGAATTTTGCAGCACTCAGCTCAAAGCCCTGCACCCTAAGTCATTTCAGGATTCTGCTGACCTAAATACCCTAGATAACTTCCTAGGGTACTCATTACAACAAAGAAGAAAGTTACTGACCTGTGTTGAGAGGAATTCTGTCATTTGATCTTGAAAATGTAGTCACCGAACCACTTTTGTCCATTTCCTCCTTTTTTGATTAAAAATAATAAGTAAATGATTCTGGGAATAAGTAGGATATGTAAACCTGGCTCTTCAAGAGAGAAGGTTGTGTTGTGTTTCTTCTCAGAGGCCTTTGGAAACCTGAGAAACAGAAGAACCTGCTATGGGTTCCCTTTCTGTAGGTATTGCTGCCTCCTCCTGCTGAGCAGGTAAATAGAAGAGATTTGTCATTGTTCTGGCTGAGCAGCCTTCATTAATTTCAAATTGAGATCTCTGAGACTTGCATAAATATTTGACAGTCTCCAAGGAAATGTTAACTAAGCCTCCACACAGAATATCTGAAGAGTTCAACAATGAAAGAAAACAACAACAAAGAAAACCCCAAACCCAAAAACCCCACTACAAACCCCTCACGGCACAGAAATTGCTGTTTAAATAAATCTAACTTTATAACAGACAAACACAGATTGGTTAAGTGTGCAGGGTATAGCAGGCACTAAAAATACAACTCCAGATGCAGTGTGTTGAAGTGAACTGTCATAATGAAAGTATTGAAAGGAAAATACCCCTTAATAGATGCAATGTCAAGTCTTAAAATATGTACCTAAAAGGAGAGAGGAAGAGAGAGAGCATCCTCTGTACCCTACTAAAGCAATGATTTCATACAAATACTGCAATTTCCAGCAGCATACCATAAATGATAATATTTGGAGCATTAGCCTCAAAGGTTTGGCTAAGAAAACCATAACAAATTTCATGCAGGACTGGAGGAGATTTCATTGCAAAAGGTCAGCAGCTCTCCTCTAACTTTCTTAGTAGGAGTCCTTTGATAAACCTGGGATGGTTACTCAAAAGAGAGCTGTGACTCATGAATGCCCTAATGGTACCATATAGGGAGACTTTCATGCTTTGAAAGAAAACTAAGGGAACTGTAGCAGGTGAAGAAAATGGGATTTCTACATCCTGAAGCTTTGTGCTCTGGGTTCACTGTTTATCCTCATGAGGCTCAGGCTGCTGCAGAATGTGAAACCAAACTGAATTTAGCTGCCTGGTTTTGATATCTATGGTTTTGATAAGCCTATGTCTCTTTTTTTATGAACCCAGAAAGATTTTTTTTTCCCCTCCATATAATACAAGGAGACATTTACCTGATTTGCCTCAAGTTTGAATTTGCTAGAAGACAAGAAAAATTATTCCAGATTTCCTTAGTGGCACATTTCACTCTGAAAATTGCAGTGTGACAAATCATATTGCATCCTTCAGTGTGGTAAAAGCAGTTATTAGTGTGCTGGTGGAAAGGAAATTAGAAGCTTCGTGAAAGAAGAGTGATAACCTTGGAAGAAGGAAAAGTGATTTGAGTCTACAAATGCAGGAATGCAAGATTATGGCCCTGTTGTATTTGAGATCTTAATGCCTTTGGACATTAAGGGCAAAATCTCAGAGTCACAGGCTGTGACTGATTCTGTTCTTCCAGTGGCACTGGAGAGGGGCAAGAGAGCTTTTGTGAGAACTGACAGATGTTTTATTTCCTTTAAAAGGTTAAGTTAAGAATGTTTAGTTTCCAGATATTAGTACTAGGGAACCACCAAAGGAGGCTGGATAGTTGGAGACTTTACATAGTGGAGGCATCTAAAGTATCCAGCAGACTTCCCAAAGTAAAACACAAAGTCCCATTACTCAGTCTCTCCACAAAGAGGTCATTAACTACTTGGAAACTGGAGTTGTTAGACTAGGAAAAACCTTGGTCACTGCCTTAATGACATGTCCACAACCCTGGATACTGATCCCTGTAGTCACACTGTCTACGCTTTCAAGAAGGGTCTTAAGATGTAGGTACCAAAAGCACAATCTGGTTTTCTTTCTCCCCTGATCTTGCCCTAAAAGAAGGCTTTAGGAACAGTAAGTCCCAAGCTGGATATGCCACTAGCTGTGGTACATCTAAGCTCTACTTCCAACACTGGGGACTTTGGAGCAGCAGGAGGGAAATTAAATTCTCCGTGACACAACTGCAGTGACAGCTGAGTCAGCTCTGGCTCAGCGCTGCAACATTAACAATTGATGAGTAATTTACAGCTGTGAGGGGGTGGTTTAACTGTTGTGAGCCTTTCTCCTCTTTTAACCTCAAGAGCAATTATTGGTGATGCTGACGCTACCCCTGCTCCCTGCTGGGGAAGGGTGTTCTGTGTCTCAGCTCAGCCAGTGGGTTTCCTCCCTTCCTCCTTCAGCGGGGATGCTCTGAAGTGTTAACAGCCAGGTGACACTGAGATGACGCCATTTCCCTTCATGTATGCCCCGTGGAGAGACATGGAAGAGCAGGTCTGTGAGGATCATCTCTGGAAAATATCCTTTGGACATGTTAGGCTGTAAACTTCCTCTCCAAATATATTACCCAGAAAAAAAAGATTTCTGGTGGCACATGTGACAGCAGTACAGGGGTTGTGTTATAGGGCAGTGCTGGCATGACCCAGTCATTTGATTTCCACCACTTGTTTTTAAAGCTCTGTGGTCGAGAAGCTAAGACTTCTTTTGATTACACACCTACCTGATTTCCAGCTTAATGGCTGCTCTTGCAGATCAAGCTTGAACCAACTCATGATCAGCAGAGCTGGGAATATATCTTGCTCCTGAAGATTTTGACCCCCACCCCGATTGCTATAGGCAACATTTTGGGTAGTCTTAGTACAGAAATTAGCAAATCCTGCTTTTAGGCTCTTCACAGAATCTCCATGAGCTGAGAGATGTTGTAACTCTCCCCTCTGCTCCCTGTCTTTGAGCCACTCCTCCTGCAGGAATGATTGCCACTCACGGATTGCTGCTGTTTAGCTTTGAAGATCTCTGGCTTTGGTGAATGATTACGAACAAAGACACTTTGATGTGTTCAGCTCTGATGCTTGCTTCCAGTTTTCCTCCCCTGAATTTCAGAACAATTGTCAAGTGCCCAGGTTTTCACATTTTCAAACCCCTGCCTCCCAGGAGTGACAGTTCAGCATTTTCTTAAATCTAAGACCTTTATGGTTTTCTCATTTGCTCATGCAGATTTTGTTCAACACACCATCTAGTCAGGAATCTGGAAATAGCGTTAGGAAGCGAAGAAGGTACCTGAATGGGTGCACCTGAGAATTGTCTTCAAGTAGTGGGGCCTACAAGAGAGCCAGGAAAGAACTTTTTACAAGGGCTTGTAGTCACAGGATTGAGAGGGAATGGATTGAAACTTGAGGAGGGGAGATGTAGGCTGGAGATTAGAAAGAAATCCTTTACAGTGAGGATGGTGAGACACTGGAACAGGTTGCCTAGGGAAGTGTTCAAAGCCAGGTTGGATGGGGATGAGCAGCCTGGGCTTATGGGAGGTGTCCCTGACCATGGCAGGGGGTTGGAATTGGATGGTCTTTAAGGTCCCTTCCAACCAAACCATTCTATGAATCTATGAATGCTGTTAATTTCTGTAGATCATTTACCTTTGTGTGGCCTCAGTTCTGTAGTAAGGAGTTAGGAACAGTTGCGTCTAAACCCAGTGCATCTCTGTAAGAGTCTGAGGCTTTGGTATGTGGTGCTCTATGCCATGACAAAATCCCTGCTAGAGCCACCATGGCATAGCTGCACTACCCTGTGCAGAGCCACACAGGAGATCAAATGCTGAGGGAAATGTAGTGGCTGCTCTTTTTTTTTTATTTGTGGTGCTGCAAATGAGTTCCCCAAAGGCAGGGGAATGTTTAAGTTAAAAAGACAAACAAACAATGAGCTGCTTACTGATGAGTGCTGATTATGGTGAATTTCACTTCCCCTTTTTATGCATCAGAGCCCAGAATTTCCCCACTGACATCCATTTCAGCTGCTTGCCTAAAGTGGTTTTGTTTCATCTTTGTAATGTATGCAAAGGGGAAAAAAAAATCTCCCTTAATAACACTTTTAGCCTTTCATTTGTGGTTTTTGCCTTCCCCAGAGATCGAGACAATGAAGTTAGCCCGCTTGGTTTTTAGCAAGCTGCATGAGATCTGCAGCAACTGGGTGAAAGATTTTCCACTCCAGCCAAAGCCTCACCGCTACTATGAGACCTCCATCCACGCCATCAAGAACATGCGCCGCAAGATGGAAGACAAGCACGTCTGCATCCCAGACTTCAACATGCTCTTCAACCTTGAGGTAAACAGAGATCATGTGGAAGACAGGTACATGTGCTAAGGACAGTTTCCATTCCTAGGGAAACTAGGCAGTCTGCCACTGTGAAATCACTTGCCTGTGATGGACCTGAGGAGGACTGACAGCCTAGAGACAAACCTGGTCCTGAGTTAGCTGAGTTGATACTCTGTAACCACAGCAGCAATAGGACTTGCAGTTTCTACATGGAATATAAAAAGAGCAGTTTTCACTGGCTTCTGCTGGAATGTGGCCTAACGAGACAAAGTTTGGTTTGGCCCATGCTGGTGTAGCCACTTATGCTATGGCTGAAGGGCTGACCTGCAGAACACAGCCCTGCTTTTGCAAGTGGCAGCTGATGCGTTGTGGAACCCTGTGATAAATCAAGGCAGAAGCCTGTCTTTGGCTGAAGATGCCCAGGTGTGGAAGAGGATTGCCCATGGAAATGATGAAGGGGTTCATCTAGAAGTTCATCACAGAATCAGGTTGTCTAGAGGGGTGGGTCTGGACTGCTTTTCAGCTCTTTCTCTTGGGAGGAAAAGCCTGAAAGCAAGAATAAGGAAAGTTTAAAAAAACCCCAAACCACAATACTTGCAGGAGAATGGGGTACAGTTCAGAACAGAATCTAGCAGTAAGGGCAATTTTGATGGACCTGGGGCCGGACTTCCCCCCCTTTCATTTCTTTCCCTGGCCATCAGTCAAACATTCATGCTTGCTCTCCCTTCAGAGATAAAACTGGACACTGAAGAATGGCAGATAAAGGAAAGTGGCAAGAATTGTACTTTTATATGAAATGGCTGCATAATTGATTCTGTATTACATCCTGTCACTTTAATCACCATCTCCCAGCCCATCCACATTCTTGCCCTTAAATGATATTAATGCAAACAGAGGCAAACGTTTCCTGTGCCTGTCAGTTGTCAGCTTTCTTATTCCAGTTTGTGCAGCGGCCCATGACTTATAACTGACAACGTACAAATATTCCAGTGGATGAGCTGGCTGTTGAGGCTGGATTGGCACTGACAGTGGCTTGGTGTCTTCTGTCTGGAAACAGGCACAGGAGCTGCTGCCTCCTGGCTCAGTATTATTTGTATCTGTATGAACAGATAAGGGGAAGGTGAGAAAGCTGACTTGAAGAGGAGTGGGATTGCTGTATTTGATTTGTGAACGTAATCACGATTACCTGATGAGAGACTACATGCAGGGTTCTAAGCCATCATGTAACTAAAGTGGTATGGATTAGATTAAAAACCCCAAAACAAGAGGAATGAAAGCAGAGGCAGGGCTGGCTTCGCACTTTCACTGTACATTTTATCCCTGGTGGATGCCATTCTTGATGTAGACTTCACACAAAGTGCATTGGATGTTCTCCTCTCTCGGTGGTTTTTGCAGTCACAAAAGCTCCTGTGCAATTTGATGAGCCTGGCACTTCCTATTTGAGCTGAGTGACTGAATTGCCACAATGGGACATAAGGAGCACTGAGGGAGCTGCAAAGGTGATCCTTGCAGGACATCTCAGAGAGTTTGCAGCCAGAATTCACAAGTGATAAGGCATAAATTCACCACTGATGTATGGGGAATATATATATACTCAGACTGATGGTCTGAGTAGTTTGTTTCTCCAGTGGAGGTTCTGCCTTTAAGTGCAATTTAACGAGAACACCACAAATCTCAAGTTGAAAAGTTTTAAGACAATCCAATTATCTCCTTGCTTTGCTTTCGCCTGATTTGTTTTCTCAATGTGTTTCTGTTGACAGGACCAAGAGGAGCAAGCTTATTTTGCAGTGTTTGATGGTCATGGAGGAGTGGATGCTGCCATCTACGCCTCCATCCATCTCCATGTGAACATGGTCCATCAGGAGATGTTCCAGCATGACCCAGCAGAAGCGCTCTGCCGAGCTTTCCGGGTGACTGATGAGCGCTTTGTGCAGAAGGCAGCCAGAGAGGTGATTGGGTTGCTTGGGCTTGACCCCGAGGGCACTGATCTGTAAATCCTGCCTTTGTCAGCAGGGCTGTTCAAAGTGCTGGGCTGACCACCTCCCCAGGGGTAAGCACAGAGCTGTCCATGTGCAGTTTGTAGAGCCAGGCTCACTGGTGGAGGTGCTTCATGTTCCATGAAGGTGTCAGCCCCCACTCCTCACAACGACCACCTTCATTTAGAGGAGTGGTGCTGCTCTTCTCACCTTCACATGCTAACCAGGTTTAGTCCTTGGGGTGGGGATTTTTGTCCTTATCTCTACAGTGTACATTTTTCTTAGCTCCAGAAAGCAAGAATAAATGAAGAGCTGACTCCTAGGCCTCCTGAACTTTTGCAAGGGCTGTGTTAAGTGCAGGGAACTCAAGATGCTTACAAATAAGCCTCTCCCCAAGATGATTATCTCACATTTCTATCAACAGAGAGGAAAGTTCCAACTAAAGCAGCAGCACAGCAGATCGCTAGCAGAGCCCAGCTCCTGAAACCTGGTTCTGAGGCAAGGGGAGTCACAGCACAAAACTGATCACTTTTGTTCAGCCAAGTTGGCTGTGAAGGGCTGCTACTGAACATAGCTGCAGAAAGCACTGCCTGTTCCTCCCTGGGAGCAGGCTGCATAGTGGAATATCAGTGCGTTCTGTCCTCAAGCAAGAAAATGCTTTGAGATGGTTCTTGTTTGCTTATTTAAAACTGGGCTTGTTTTTTTTTCTCACTGTCCAGAGTCTGCGTTGTGGAACCACCGGGGTGGTGACTTTCATCCGAGGAAATATGCTGCATGTGGCTTGGCTTGGGGACTCCCAGGTTATGCTTGTGAGGAAAGGTCAAGCTGTGGAACTGATGAAACCCCACAAACCAGACCGAGAGGTGAGAAGGGCCTGTGCTAAACACAGCCAGGCAGTGTTTACCGCTGATACTGGCAGGTATCAGCCCCATGTGGGATAGAGCTGGGACACTGCGCATTGCCTTGTCACTGTCTCCTGGAGTAGCTGCAGATGTCCCACTTAGCCTGCTTTGTTTGGAAGTTGGTGTGGGTTTGTGTGCAAAGCCTCTGTCCTCATCCGGCAGGGCTGCAGCCTCCGCTGGGCTGTGTTTGTGAAAGCACCAAATATTTACAGACATGTTCTGTGTGCGGTGGGAGAGCTGCACACTCAGTCCAAACAACTTCTGTCTTGCCTTGCTTCTCAGGATGAGAAGAAGCGGATCGAGGCACTTGGTGGCTGCGTGGTCTGGTTTGGAGCCTGGAGGGTGAACGGGAGCCTGTCAGTCTCCAGAGCGATCGGTAAGAGTGGGCTTTACCTCTTTTTTCAGACTTGCTTTTTAATTAAAAACTATAATTTTCTAGTGATGAAAATTGGAAGTACAGCAGAAGACAGAGCTGTGAGTGATAACTTCTATTTTCTTCCTCTCCAATTTGAGAGAATAATTTCCAAATAATTGCTTCAACTTGGGGTAAGAGTCATTGGCTCCACGCTGTGTAAATAAAAAGGCTTCCAGATGCGGTGGCTGCAAACCCACGGTCTTGTGTGTCTTGTCTGTGTGTTGTTTTTCCACAGGGGATGCCGAGCACAAGCCATACATCTGTGGGGACGCAGACTCTGCCTCCACTGTACTAGATGGCTCTGAAGACTACCTCATTTTAGCTTGCGATGGCTTCTATGACACGGTCAATCCCGATGAGGCAGTCAAAGTGGTGGCTGACCATCTAAAGGAGAACAACGGCGACAGCAGCATGGTAGCACATAAATTAGTGGCATCTGCTCGGGATGCCGGTTCCAGCGACAACATTACTGTCATCGTGGTATTTCTCAGGGACATGAACGCGCCAGTCAGTGTCAGTGAGGAGTCGGAGTGGACCGAGAACTCTTTCCAAGGTGGGCAAGAAGACAGCGGGGAAGACAAGGAAAACCATGGAGAATGCAAACGACCGTGGCCCCAGCACCAGTGCTCAGCACCTGCAGACCTCGGGTATGAGGGACGAGTGGATTCCTTCACCGACAGAACTACCTTAAGCGTAGGGTCCAGCGTTAACCTGTTTGATGATCAAGGCTATTTAGACCTGACAAAGACAGAAACTAGTACACCTCAGAGTGCCAAATGCCTGCCACCAGTTCAAGTGTTTAGTCCTGGCATACCAAAGAGTGCGGCTTCCATCAGCAGCTTAACAGTGAAGAACGAATCACCAGAGTGCACCACATCATTCCTCCGTGGACAGGGTGAGCCCAGGGAGTACAACACTCCTCAAGGTTTGGGTGCTGCAGGGCTGAGCATCTACAGGGTGAAGGGTTTGTCCCCTGTCCCCTTTGGGCTGGAAGAGGAACTGTTCAAATCCTTGGGAAAACGAGCTGCGTCCTTTCACTTTCGGCTCTGTCACGGGAAGAGGCGACGAGGAGCCAGGCTCAAACCAAAGTTTCCCACACCGCTCCTGGCTCAGGAGCCTTCCCATATAGAAGGATCCACCCTGTCCTTCCCTGTCCGGGGCTGCAGTAGCAGGAGGCTGTCGCTAAGACACTCCCCGTGGCAGCAGCTGGCTGCTGGTAGTGCTTACAGCCAGAGCGTGGTTTTGATGCGAAAACAAAGTCATTGTATATCAGAGTCATACCCTCATCGATGCTGTCAGATGTAACCATCCCTTCCTGTCCCCTGCCAGGCTCCCAAAGTAGACATTCCCCCAGTAAAACTGGCACCATCCGAAGGAGATCAAAGGTGGGCATTTTCGAACTGTGCTCCAGTCCCCTCCAAGGCTGCACCCTTGTGTATGTACATAGACCTAGGAATTAACCAATGTAGTCCTTCAATCTCAGTAAAGTTTGCTGGTGGTGCCACCCTGCGCAACGCCACAGCCACCCAGCCACCCGCACACACCAGTATCTAACCACATCCACCGGTGAGAGCCAGACAGCTGGGCCAGGTGAGCAGACCCTGCCAGGGACCAGTCTGTGAAACACAGAGAGCTGAACCTGCCTGAGGCACCTCCATGGAGCAATAAAGAGAGATTCTGGGTTAGAACTGCCACATTTTTGTAGAGCGGGGGGGAAGTTTCTGTCGAGGTGTGTGGTGGGGGGGGTTGTGTTCTGCTTTCTGTTTATTTCAGGCGAGCATTATTAAGATGAATTAGAAAAATTACATCCACTTTTGCAGGTAGATGACTAAAAGCCATACAGGGTTTTACCAGGTAACTTAGGAATGGACAAACCGAGCTCCTGCTGCTCTGTTCTCACACTCCAGTTGAGGTACAGACTCATTATTTACATTTTGGTTGGTTTAGGGTTTTTTTGTGTAAGATAAAATACGGAATATGAAGAAAATTGTTTGGGTTTTGGTTTTTTTGTAGTTTAAGCAAACAATTGATTTCCCATGGCTAGAGGTGCAGTGTAGGGAATTTCATATCTTTCTGGTGCTTTTAGTGGCATTCTTCTCCTTTGTTGGTTTAGGAAACTGTTTTCAATTAGTTTTAATTGAACATGATTGTGCTTAATGCTTTGAGCCAACTTCTTTCCACCCTGACTTCATCTCAGGTCTTAAAAGGACTCAATCTGTGGAGATGTTCAGTACAATACCACTGTCAGTCAACCAGGCAAACCAGAGAACTGCCTCCAGAGATAATGAGCAACTCGATGAGCTGTTTGGTCTCGGTAATGACTCCTAGATGGCAAAGGCATCATATCAGGTGAGGATGCAGCAGGAAGGCAGGTAGGATGCTGCCTACAGGCAGCATACTGCTACGGTTTGTTGTTTTCCGGCCTGTGCAGGGACGGCTGCCAGGCTGTGGAGCAACCCAGCATGGATGGGGATGAGTAGGGGCTGCACTTAGGGTTTTGGTGGAGAGGGTAAAACTCACTGACAAGCCAGGGCCCTGCTGTGGTCAAAACTGGGTTCAGCAGGGAAGTAAGGAGTGTCAGTTGCCCTTATTTTCATCAGCAGACTGGGAAACAAAACAGGAGCCCCTGGCTCTTCCCTTCCCTCGAGGTGCTGCTAAACCCCTAGGGGAGCAGTTAATTGGGACGTAAGTAAGCGGAGGGTTCCCCTCAGCTCCGCTAAAGACACATCCTGTTACTATTCTTCGTCACAGCAAGACACTTGGAGGAGTGTGAATGAAATCTTCACAGGCGTTTCTTGTACAATTCAGATCATTTCAGCAGTAGCAGTTTAATGCCAGTATTAGTATTTAGCTAGATTCTGCAGAGCATTTTAGTATTATGTAGTCGGGAGATTATTCCACACGGCGAGATGGCAAGGCCTGAATCCTGCCAGTTTCCACTTCTTTGATGCACTATGTTAAAAGCAATCTGATGAACAGCAAAAGGCATTGGCAGTATCCAGGAGCTGGAGCGTGGCTTTAGGTTCCTTTGATCTTTTTCAGCCTTTTTGTTAATCTTAATGGGATCATTGGCTCTTATCTGTCATCTTATTCCGCCTTAGCTGTTGTCAACCTTCTCTTTAGCTGCAGCATATGTTCCCAGTCAGATTTACTGAGGAAATCTTTGAGAAACCATGAAAATGATAAAATATGCAACTCCAGGGCATCTCTGCGGTGCCTTTGTTTTGAATTATTCACAGTAATAACGAGGCATTGAAAGTCCATCTTAGGGCTGACTGTCATGCTTCGGAGAGAGGGGTGGTGTAAGTGCAATTCTTCATGTGAGTAAATTAGAATGAGAAGCAGTTTGTGGATGGTTAAAACTTCTTCCCAGTCTGCAGGAGCACTTGAAGAGCACTGGACTGTGTGTCTGCTGGTTTGGGAAGAATCTAGCTTTTTAGGTGTGGACTCATAAATGAGGTGTGGACTCATAAATGACAATTCCACCACTCACGCCGTTTATCTTGCTAGGCCATCAATCTACCATCGTAGTTGCAGTGTGGTCAGGTAAAAAATAACAACAACATTGTGTAGATAGCGAAGTGTTCATTTCATTACTAACTGCATATTTATAGAGTAGATAGGAACCATTTGTAAGGTAAGTCCTTTAAAGTTCTTCTAATATTACAAGTAGTGGTTATTGGTCTGATATATGCTGCTCTTGATCCTACACACTAGACAAAAAAGCAGTGCTTTGTGAAATGCAGTGTTTGCTCTTAATGCCACTGGTGATAGGAAGTAGTTCTCTTCGGTTCCAACTCCTGTGCCCTTATTTGCTGCTTGCTGACGTAAGCAATAATCCCCCTCTAACGGTATCTAAGTGTTGTGTATCTCGTACTTAGATTGTCTATCTGGTGACAAGTGTACAAACTATTAGGCTAATATAAAGGTATCTAATTGTATTTATTAAGTGTTGATACTGAGACTTCAGTCTGTGACCTGTGTTTTTGTATCTTTCTCGTGTATCTTAGTGGTGGTGAAATTTGTATGACGAATCTTTCCAATAAAGAGCTGAAGTATCCCTGTTCCGCGTTAACACAACCCGCATCAGTTTCAGTTTACGTGTGTGCAGATCTAGGAGGTAGGCAGTGAAAACATTTTTCTCTCTTTTTTTCTGGTTTGTTTTGAATTTCTGTTGGTTTTGAGGTGGTTTGTTTGAAGCTGCTCAAAACTTGCTCGTAAGCTCTTCACTGTGAGTAGGGGTGGGAGCCGCTCGATCCCCTCGCTGGTAGTTTCCTGTGTACTCTGTAAATGTGCAACTCTGAGGAATGTCTGCGCTGCAGAGAGCAGCATAGCACCAGACCAGGGAGCTGTTAACCCGTTTCGATTTGCACTAAAGGTGGGTGGAAACGCATGTATATAACTTTTCTTTACCTAGAAGTGCCATCAATTGTCCTCGCAGGCTAACACCATCCAGCATTCGAGTTTTCAGCTTGCATTGTGACACGGCAGGACAATGTCAAAGCAGACTCTTTTTACACCACATTTATAGTGGTTCGTCGTCACAGAAACGCCGCTCTGTGTTCGGAACACTGTGTGTCAGTGAGAAATGCCTTGTCCTATGGGCAGATAAGATTGAGGCATAACCAGTTCAGTGTTAGAGACATGGCTGCTGTAGTTCAGGTCCGCTATCTCCTCACTAAATCCTTCCCCACCCTGGCAATGTTCTACAGGAAAAAATTAATTAAAAAAAAAAGGCAACGAGAAAGATTGGTCTAAATTAGGGGCTGGTTTAGCACAATTCACTCAGCACTAGTCACATAAACAAAGCCATCCAAGGGGATACTGCAGCTTTGTTCATGCCTGTAACTTAGGGCAATCTTTCTTTCAGTCATAGCCTCTTTGCACCAGGAACAAAACCTTCTACCCTTGTATCATGTGCAATAAGTAATAACGAAGCATTAACACAACTTCTGACTTCAGTGTTTGTTTCCTTTCCCAGTCCTCGCTGATCAGGCAATTGCACTGTACTTGCCAGCATTTAAGCTAAAGAAAAAAGAAAGTAACCCCCACCTATTAGGGTCTAGTACAACCCTTGTATATCACAATCACTTCCTGTTAGGTTGGTTTTTTTCTCTCCTTCACCCTGGAAGACACATTGGAACAAGAGCAGGGGAAGCTGGCCGAGATCACCCTGCGCACTCCGCTCCTGCACCAGTACTTGTGTCACTAGCCAGGCAGGGTGGCAGTTGCTGCACTGGGTGCTCCTCTTGACCTTTCTGTATGATCTTGTTCATCAAACTAACTTGTTCTGTATGAAGTGAATGAATGAAAGCTAACCATTTAACTTCCCCGTAGCACTCCTGTTCCACAGTTCACATACGAGTTTAGTTATAACCATGTATTAGTCATCCATACTTTATTTATGAAAGCTGTTTATACAGGAAAAAAAAAACCTGTTCAAGTTTTACCAGTATCTTAATAAAACAGTAATTTAAACCACACTTCAGACAGTCTCTTTATTTAAGAGCTAACAACGGCAGCAACCACCCTCTGAATCGAGTGTCTTCACTGTGGTGAAAGCAGCTTTCCTCTGTGTGATGGTTCAGCACTGGCCTGTGTGGTACCCATGCAGCTTCCACCCAGGAAGGGAAGAGGCTGTTACAACACAGTGTAAGTTAACTAACTCCTCCAAGCCTCTTTTCCTACATCTTGTTTAAAAAAAAACAGCTGTACATAAAATAGGTACAGAAAGAAGAGCTCCAAAGCAGAATGGTACCAGCTCCATTCACGTCCCTGCAAGGGTTGGACACCAACTTCAGAGCAGCCCCTGTAGCTAATGAAAATCATTTCCTAAGAGGCTCAGGCTGAAGAAGAGTAAAGCAGCTGCGAGTGGTGAAGAGGCAGAGCTCCCTGATTACTGCTAATTGAGCTGTGTGCAATGATCACCACGCAGCCCTGTACAACAGTAAACACAACACAGCCCCAGAGCGTGCAGCTCATGCCAGGCCACTGTCACCCAGTGATCCCTGCATGAGGCAGCTCAGGGCTGCACCTCCTGCCTGCAGAGACAAAGCCATGGCTCGGTAAAAAACGTAGACCCACCTCTCTTCTGACTAGAGGAGCCTCAAGCATTTGGTCTGGCTTTACAAAGACAGCTTTAAGAACCCCATCTGGATTTAAGTGCTTTTCAGTGAACAAGTCAGGAAGAAATGACAGGTGGATGGCAGAAAGGCAGCCTGGAAGCAGTCACGGCCCACAGCAGCACTGTCCTGAGGAACAGGTGTACTACTGACCCCCATGGACCATCTCCACCATGGTACTGATTCACAGACAAACATCCAACACTTGGTGCCAGGTTTCAACATTCATTTTATTACCAAAGTGCAAACAGTTTAAAAGGATGAGTGGTACAGCACTGAGTGTGGAGCACTCACACAAACAAATGTGGCTACAGCCAGCTGAGACAAAGACAGCAATTGCTCACAGGTGCTCATGCTCTGTCACTAGCCCAGGATTTGGTCAGCTTTTGTCATAGCTTCACAAGTACTTTAGCAGCTCAAAATGCAACACACAGTGGCACACAATTTGGCAACGTGTTTGGTTGGTCCACACCACGAACTGAGAACAACTTCTGCAGCAGCCCTTTCACCCCAACACTGTCTTACTGTGCCTGTGGGACTCAGCAGCCACAGGACTGTTCCCATGCTGGTGGTTATTCCATGACACAATAGGACACACAGCCCCAAACAGGGCTCCAGCACCTTTTTAGACTTTTTTTTTCAGAGCATCTGAAGCTGGCGGAACCAGCAGGAATGCAACCTTTAGTGTAAGGCCTTCAGAGGTCATTGTGCCCCAGTAACAGGTTTAAGACAACAGTAGAAGAAACAGGGGAGGGTGTTGGGGGATGGAGTGTGCACACAGCCATGAACAGCAGCCTCGGACTAAGCTCCAGTGAATAAACTGCCCAGGGACACCAGCCAGCAGGTCTTCAGGCCCCAAGTCATCCTCTACCTGCTCAAAGAAAGGCAGCTTTCACTGACAGCCCTCACACCAGGACAGCTTAAGGCTTCAAGCAAACACAATTATACAAGTCACAATTTTAGGCCAGTACTTAAACCCAGTGAGAGCCTTCTATCAATGATGATGCAAAGCTCAGCCAGCCCTCACTCAGCACTGAGTAATGAAGTCCAAAGGCTGCCTTAAAACCACAGCTTAGAAGGTCAGACTGGACAAACACCTCCCTGTCTGCTCACGGAAGATCGATGGTATCGCTGGTCTCTGCAGCCACCTCACAGCCTGACTAAGGCCAACAGGTACAATTACCTGGTGCTGTCTTCTCCAGTAACAAAGCTGAGATCATCAGGACCAACTTGCTCACCCTCTGAGAATGCTGAGCACTGCTCTGAGGCTGAAACCAAAGCAAAGTCAAATAACCTTTTACAGACCAGCCATGAGGAATGCATTGAGTTCATGTTCCAGCACCTGCAAAGCCCATTGCTGTACTTCATGCCTTACTGGTACACAATGTGATCAACACAGAGGTAAGGCTGCCACAGGGTTTTAAACGTGAGCTATCACAAGAGAAGCAGAGACATAAGCAGCCCTTTGATTCCTCTGCAGAGCTCCGAGGTCTTAGTGCCTGCTGCAGAAACACAGCAGAGCAGCCAACTCCAGTTGTGAAGCAGAGCTCTTAGGCTATGCTGCTAACGTGGTGTGGGATGCTTCTTCAGGCCAAAAGTCAACTTCACTGAGTGTCAGCTGTCGCCTTACAGCTTTTAATTTGATCAGAAGGTTAAAGCTTCCCACAGAAATAGAAGATGAGTTTTTGGAGCTACACTGAGGTGCTCAAAGCACATTCCTGCCAATTAAGCTGCCCATCCACATCTAAGGCAGCAGGTACCTCCCCAGAATGAGCCTGCTCACAGTGTGAGCCTGGGACACAGGGAGTTCCAGTTCAGAGGAGCGAGAGCTGTGGGTTTTCCAGCACTTCCCCAGGAGACTCACCTAAACTGACTTCTCAAGGCTGGGAAGAATTCCCCTCCCCTGTTTTGCTCTGGTTTCAATTAGAATCCCAAGAGAGGAGTTCCAAATCTTACTGGCACTTGCTTGAGCTTTAATGTCCCTGCAGCACCACCAGCAGTCCCTGCTTCTGCAGTGTTCTGAGCACAGCAGCACTGGGGCAGACTCAAGGAGTGTTTGAGAGCTGAGCTCAAGCATTCTGAGCACAGCAGTGCTGAGCTAGACACACAAGGAGTGTTTGAAAGATAGGCTCACACAGCCAACCCTACCTTGGTTGGAGGACTGGACAGAGAAAGCCTGGTTAAACACATCTGAGGCAGAGGCGACCTCCTCCTGCTCCTCATTTTCTGTGTCACATTCTATGTCGCTGTCGCTGCTCATTCCTGGTAGGAGATGAAGGACATGCTTCTGACATAGCCCAGCTGCAAGAAAACCCAAAAAACCAAAAACCACAAGGAAAAAACAAAACAAAACAAAAAAAGGAAAACAAACAAACAAAACAAACAAAAACCCAAAACAAAACAAAAACCCACAAAAAAAACAACAACAACAACAAAAAAAAACCTCAAACAATGATGGCAGCAAGATCTATGTAGCTGGAGAATTCCATGTTTTCATGTCTAAGTTACCAGTACCAAACACCAAGAGCCAGCAAGAGAAGCAGAGAAAGAGCAGGCTTAGAGATAAAGGCAGTCACCAAAGCACTGGGAAAGAGAGGACTGTGGGTACCAGCTTTGACAACTGCCCAACTTTGCTTTGCTCTCAAGAGGAGTAGTTCCAACACGTCACCAGCTGAGAGCAGACTCAGGTGTCCACAGCTCCTTCCTGTCTGAGCTGCACTCCCCTGCCAGCTGCTCAGTCTACTTTTACAGTTAGAAGAGAAACGTTGCTCCTGTAACAGTTAGGAGGCAGCAGGAACCTGTGGAGCAGATTTATCCGCCAGACCCTTTGAGCAGCAATCCTCAGTTGAAATGTCACACCCAAACCCCATGCCTTTCCTACAAGAAAAGACCAGAGCTGCTGCCAACCCAGGTGGCTTCTCTTGTTTTGCCAGACCTTAGGTGTACATCAACAACAGTCAAGATTCTCCCTTTTGTGTAGTTTCATAGGTGACACAAGGGCTTTGTTCTTTTACCTCCAAAGAGCTGATACTCATTGCTAAGAAAAAAAGCAGCAGTTGAGAAAGGAGCCAATTGTAGTGGAGTTTTTCCTCTGAAAGGGGAAGGGGAAAAAAAAAAAAATTTAAGATTTGTTTCCTGAGCATTTTAACAATGAAGGATTTCTTTTTTTCCAACATTTTTCCTCTCTGCTATAATAGGAGAGCTGCAGGAGCACATCACGATCATGCCGCAGTGACTAAGAGCAGAAACTCAGTTTTGTCACAGAGACCTTCTGTAAATGCCAACTCCCACACAATATTGCACACTGCAGATAGAGATGGATGCTGGCACCTTAATATAGGCTTTGCTCTACAATTCAGTCATTGAAATTCAAATCAGTGCAGGGGTGGAAGGCAGGAGAGTTTTAGCAAGATAAGAAAAAAAAAACCCTCTTCTATATGGACTTTCAAAAAAACCAGGAATTATTATTTTCCAGCACGGAAAGGATGCAGGAAGGGAGGGGGGGAAAGTTTCCTTTGAGCCTCTAAAGGAAACTGGCCTGCTTACAACACCCGACACGAATGAACTGCTGGAGAGATCCTAGTGTGGATGTGGAGGTAGTAACCAATGTAGTTTGTCCCTGAAGGTGCAGGACTTAAAAGCCAAGGTCACTGGCTACTATTTTAATTAGATAAGAAATGATTTTCAAGGCCATGCAGATGAACAGCAAAGCAAGGACCTGGGGACGTAACAAGAGCTCCAGACAGCAAGAGGCATTTGAAAGAAACAACAGCGCTGTGTAACGTCACCTGCCAGATCCTCACCTTCCTGCTGCACCCCAGCAGCACTGCTTCTTCACAGACAGCAGTGACAGAGCTGCTCACAGTCAGATCTGTGCTACAGCTGCCAAATGGTACAGCAAAAGTTGAGCAGCCATGAAAGCAGGTTCGGAGGGTGGAGGTTTTCCCCTCTTTCTTTCCCTTTCAAGCTATTTCCATTACAGAAATGGATCATCATTGACTGCAGTGTTCTCACATGGCATTGCCCCTCCACAACACTCAGTTTACCTTCCTCTACTGCTGCAGAAGCTCCTTCAGAAAGCACAGCCTGCAGTTCACCACTTTCAGAGCCGTTTTCCAGACCACCTGTCTGTGCTCCTTCTGTTCGACATCCTTTAGAACTGGACCTTGAGATAGATTTTAGAAGAAACAAAAGCCCACATGAGAAATTCAGCTTTAACTCCAGCTACAGAAACAAATCCTTGTAGTGCCACATCCACTTTTACTCATTGTTTAAATCTCTTGCACACCCACTTAAACTTCCAGCTTTGATTGATTTAGAAATGCTTAAAATCTTCAAAACAAACCTGGAGAAGCTTATGAGGAGTATTTACAAAAATGATTACCTCTGCTAGTTGGCAAAAAAGGAAACCCCAACAACAGAGTACTCCACTGCACTTAATTAGCCAACAGGGAGTTGCTGAGTAGTAGGCAAGGTGAAAAATACTGTTTCAAAGGAGGAATTCAAAAGTAAGAGGATATATTTTGCAAGGAATGGTGGGAAACATACTGGGTCTGCCTTTCAAACAAGGCTTTGAGACACAGCTCATCAAACTAAAAGAAAAAAAAGAAAGAGGACCTGTAACCTAGTTATAAACCCCAAAATTGATATCCAGAGGGAACAGCAGCAAGCAAGTAAACTTCAAAGTAATTTCTTTTCTGTGCTACGAGCACCTGGCTTTAGCAGGTTGGGATTTTTTTTTCTTTCTAGATCAAGGGAAGGTGGGGGAGGAGATAGTAAGAGGGAAAAAGAATAAACCCCTTACCCTAGAGCACCAGCTTTTCTGGTCTTCTCTACAGCAGCTAAGCCATTTAAGCCAGAAATTCCCACATCAGAATCTGACCCTTCACAAGGTCTCTCCTCTGGCTTGGGCAGGGCCTCAGCAGCACTGCTGCCAGCCAGGGGCCTTGCCGAGTGATGGCGACTGCTCAGCTTCGAGCTCCCGATGCCAGCTGAGAAAGAGGGGGAGAAACTCAAAGCACATCCAGCCCTGTTCCAAAGGGCTCAGCATCTAGTTGTTCCACACCACCAGCCTAGTTCCCAGCACCTGGATGCACAAGGGCACCATGCCCACCCTCTCGTAACACCTTTCCAAGTCAACATGTGAACAAGGCATACCAGCAGATACTCACTCCCTACACACAGAGCTGCTGGTTCAGCTGCCATGGCTGACGGGAGACGCAGGGAAGCACCAATTAATCCTTCCCCATCTTGTGCAGTTAGACCTTATGCTCCACTTGTCATATCCTCTTCCCTGTAATATACCCCAGCTAAACATGGGAAGTTGTTTAGCCTTTCTGGCCTTGGACAAGGGCACAAAGGTTCTGGTTACACTGTAATGGTTGATGGTACTGTCCAGCTTCTCACCCAAGCCTTCTGCATCTACTTAGCATTATAAAACCCAACTGTCATGTCCCATTCCTTCTTCGAACACTTGAGGGGGCAAAATACCACCTCTTGAGTGAGGTATTTCATTACCCTTAGAGGAAAGGGCATTGTTAAACTCGGGAGCAGCAATATCCCAACTCTTTCTGCATCTGTATCCAGAGTTTAACCGCTCTGAGACTACAATCAAACCTGAGTCAGCACCTTCTGATCTGCGATCTTCACTATGAAGTTAGCTCCTGAAACACCTCCACAGAGTTAAATGTGTCCATTTAGCTTAATTACATTTGAGAAAGCATCCAAGGGGACTGTGACAAGCCTTTGCACCACAGCTGCTAAGAGGTCAGAGGACAGATATTCCTGCTTACCTTCAGAAGCCTGACCATCTCCCTTCAGCCGCAGGTTGCTGTCCCCACAGTCCATGGCTCTTCGTAGGGACAGGCTACCTGCTGCTCCAGAGCGGAGAGGCTTGGGAGAGTTACTTTTCTTACTTGCAGCTGCAAAAACATTGTGACAGATGTTCCAAGTGCTGCACTATTCTGCCATTACACTTGCTAGAGGTGAAGTTAAGCTCCCATTAGTCTCATTGCTCATTAACTCCTAGTCCTGCACAAAACTCCTTCCAGAGCCTTCCTGTCAGATGTACACTAGAGCGAAGCTGAGCTAACTATGGATGCAGCCACAAGCAACATTCATTTGCTTAAAGACACCCTTCAGGAAGCCATCACTCAGATCGCTTCAGCCATCAGATACCCAAAACCTTTCCTTCTGAATTCCAAGCCTAGTGTAACACAGGACCCTGGGAGCAGGAGGGAATGGCAGGTTATGGGGCTTAGAGTTTACCACTTGAGTTCTGGTGGTTTTATTAAGCTGGACAGAAACCACTTTCAGTAAATTTAGCAAAAGCAGCACAGATTTTGTGTTCTGGTTTCTTCCAGCTGTAACTATGGAAGATCTATTTCCAAATACCTGGCTGCATAAGCCACCTGCACCACTGCCATCTCTAGAGGTGACACTTAAATCCCCCCTTTCTCGTGCACTCACAGCTCCTTATGTAACAGCTGGTCACAGAAGACTTTGTCAGCAGCTCCATTCCTATCTCTTGCAGCTTGCTACAGCCTTCTGTTCCGCAGGCGGCCAAAGCACCTTGCTCGATGGAGAAGAAGCTGGGCTGTCCCTCACCGGCGCTGGCGTTGCTGCTTCTCACTTCAGAGAGCTGGTTCTTGACATCTGACATTTTGCTCCGCACTTCAGCCATCTGAGTTTTCAGTCTCTTCAGCATCTTCAAGTCGGGCGGCACGCGCCACATGGCCTGGTGCCGCCGCTGCTCCCGGTCTTTGAGAGAGTAGGATGAGGCTTCGCCAAAGGAGAGCGGAAAGAGCACAACAGGTGAGTCAAACTGTTCTCAGCTAGAAAGAGATGGCTGCTTTTAACAGCTAGGATAATTCCACCTTTTGCCCTGCTATAAAATGTGCTGTTGAGGGACATGGTTTTGTGATGGACTTGGTGGAGTTAGAGACTGGGTGGACTTGAGCTGGAAGAGGGGAGATTTGGACTGGAGGTTAGGAAGAAATTCTTGACAGTGAAGGTGATGAGACACTGCAACAGGCTGCCTGGGGAGGTTGTGGATGCACCCTCCATGAAGGTGTTCCAGGCCAGCCTGGATGAGGCCTTGAGCAACGTGGGCTAGTGGAAGGTGTCCCTGCCCATGGCAGGGGCCTTGGAATTGGATAAGCTTTAAGGTCCCTTCTCAACCCAAACCATTCTATGAATCTATGATGATCTTAAAGGTCTTTCCCAACCAAAAAGACTCTCTGAGAGGTGAGGGGCAGAGACATTCCTCTGTCCTGGTTATGGCACCACAAGCACTGCACAGCCACTGGGACAGCTTGCCATGGCCCCAAACCTGCTGGAAGAAGAAAGGCCCCCAGCACTGCTGCATGAGTTCTGATGCCAGCTGAGCTACTTCCTATCTGCTTCTAGACAAGCTGGAGTCCACAAGCCTGGTTACCACTTTATGTCAAATTTGTGACATGAGTTTATGAAATTCATTTTGTGTGTGTCTGAGATTCTCATGCTATCAACACAGCACTTTGATATACACAACTCAGAGAAACCCACACCTGAGGAAGGAACTCCCTTAAGTACCTAACACCAGAAGATCAGGCTGAGGATCTAATACCCAGTGACCCTACACACTACTCAGCCAAAATTAGAGCAACTTTGATGTCTTTTTGAAGTGTCAGAAATTCTCTGTTTGCCTGCAAATTCAGCTGTTCAGAACCATAAAGCCAAGTGGCTGCTGGAAACCTTCACCTTAGGAGGTGAAGTCTGGCAAACTCCAAACATAACAGCAGTCTCCTCTTAGCTGACTGACTCAAGTAAGCTCAGGGAACAGTCAAGGCTTAAGGGAAACTCAGCAAACCTGCTAATTTCAGCTGTCTAGTCAGTGGCTAAAGATGACCAGGGAGCCACTCAACACAACAGGAGAGCTTCATCTTGTTGAGTAGCACAGCACAAAGTGCAGTGCCCTCTCTTCAGGGCTTTGTCTGGGCCTTTTTCCAGGCAAAACAGACTTACAGTCATGTGCTGCCTTCCCCTTTTTTGAACTTACAGAAGTGAGCTCCATTTTTGGGAATATGGATTACACTCAGCTCTCAAGTTCATCTGACTGTTTATGTGACTGCATTAAAAAAGCAGCCGATCAGAAAGGAACAAACTGCCTGAGCTAGCTTTTGGATTCAGTAACAGCAGTGTCATTGCTGCAGCAAAGGCAGGCAGTTATTTGTAGCAAATGGAACTGTTATTTCTCTTCTGCTCTATTAAGTCACCAAATGCTTGCTTCAGAATGACCTGAAATAAGACCTGGCAGTAATGGGCCAGCTAGCTCCAAATAAATGCTAATCATGATCCATGTATTATTGAGCTTTGATTTAAATTTTAATCCTTCACTAACACCACAGGAGAAGTGAGCAACCTTCAGCAATGGCCACGGGTGCCAGAACTGCCACTTATCTTGCTCTTGCTGCACATCAGTTTACTGCAGTTTTCTGCTGAAGGGTCCTAACTAGACCACAAATATTCTTTGAAGTCTTCAATTATTTAAGTACCATCAGGATTTTCTTCCACAAGTGCTTACAATGCTTTTCCAGCCTTGCTACCACACACATTTTTCTAGTCCTGTTGCAAATGCCTTTTTTGTCCAACAATAAATTGCAGGATTACTTTTTGCGTTGGCATACCCTGTGCTCCCAGCCACTAAATGTACACCCTGCGTCAAGTGAGGGGTGTAGCTGCTTCCTCAGCAGCTGCTCCATGTTGTTTTGTGTTCTGAGGCCTTTCATTTATCTCCCACAGCTGTAGTCAAAGAAACTACATGAACTATCTCTATGACCTTGCTGCACAACAGAGGCAGCCAGTTCAGTCACATCCCCCAAGATGAGCTGAGCTGACACTCCCTGACACACACTTCTGGTTTCACTTGAGTCATCTGGCATGCTCAAGCCAAGGTCAACCATTAAGACAGAACTGTGTTGGAGCAGACAGCAAGATGCAGCATACTGATGAGCACAAAGGACATGGAAGTCAAGCCATCAGTGTAAAGAACTGTCTGTCATCCCATTTTCCCCTCTTCCCCTCCTCAGATCTGCTTCTAACTCTGGGACTGCATTCTCAAAGGCATTTCCAGGTTGGAATTAAATCATTTGATGTGGCGTAGAGTTACCTCTGCTCTGCAGAAGAGAGGTCGGTGGCCGTGGCTGAAGGCCCCAAAGGTTTTCCATCCCATTTCTGTCTTTTAGATCCAACAAGTGGATTAAAATCAAGGGATCTATATCAAGTAAACTGCTACTGGTTGTAGAGCCTAGGGCAGTTCCTCCTCGCCTTGAAGGCCTTCCACTTGCACTGGTGTAGCCATGGCTAGTACCTAAGGGAGAGTTACAGGGAAAGTGTGTGCACAGAACAGAGGTGATGCATAATGCCTTGTCAACACAGTGAGACAACTCTAAAAGCAGATCTGGAGTGAACACATTCCAAGGAGGCATCACTATTATTTCTAAAAGCAGTCGGATGTGCTGCTAACTTCAAAATGAAGTCCAAAAGCACTGTTAAATATGCCTTTCTAAACGCTCCCCACAGTGCTGTCTCCACAGGCACTGTGCTCCTAAACGCTGTCCTTTCAGAAGGAAACAGGCGTGACCCACAACGTGCAAAGGAATCTAAGATGTTTTGAAACAGCAGCTAAAAGCAGGACAATTAAGACATTCTGTTGCTCAAGCACTAGCACGACATCCACAGCACCATGAATACCACTTCCAGTGAGTGGCACCTCCACTCCCTTTGCCACAGATCCATGTCCTTATATTCAGTATACACAAATTCTTTCAGAATTTTGTGAACCTATTGCTAATTTAGGCCATAATCATCTCTAGGCAGCAAGACCTCTTAGGGCACCTCTTTGTTATTGCATTCCAAATGGATTCCTGCTTGACTTGGAGGGATCCTTAACAACATTCCCTCCTCATACCTCAGTGCACGAAAAGCTAAGTGAACTCATCACACACTCAGAGGCCACACAGGCATCAGCACCAACTGCTTGTCAGTCTACTTTTGATGGGATTAGAAGGGGTTCCAAAGCGGCAGAAAAAACTCCTTCCAAACTTACGGATCCTTTTTTAAACAAGCACATTCCAAAGAGTATCCCTCTGCTTTTTTTTTCTTGAGCCAATGAAACACTTCTGCCACAGTGCAATCATCAGCCCAAACCACATGATGCAGCATTTCCCAAAATAGAACTGCCTGCAGAACACAGCTTGGTGCTGCTTCCAAGAAGACGAGTGGAAGGAATCCAGCAGCGTCTCGCATGTATGGGAATTCTGAAGGCTGCTTTTCATACCTGATGCTCCAGGAGTAGCAGCAGCAGCTGCTGCATCCTCCATGAGGTCTCCTTCTTCCAGCTCCATATTGCTGCTATATTCCACATCATTTTCTCCAGACCTTAGGAGATCGTTGGGGTGAGAAAAGGAGAACACCATCATTATTAGCTTTTATTTCAGCTCTATGGCACACACCTCGCAAACAACCCCTGACACTGCTGCCTGCATTCCAAGCTACACAACCTGAACAGACCAGAGTGCGCTAATTATATGGCTGACTTGCTAAGCAGGAGTCCAAAAGTGCCAAATGCAGCTAGACCGTAACACCTGATCCTGTAAACATCTCCATTTGTATGTGTTACAACAAATCCTCACGCGGTAATGACGATTCCAGGATTTGACATGGTCTCAGCTAAGAACCTTCAATTCTCTAGTTTAAGAAGCTGTCCTCATCATCACTCTCCTACTACAACACTTCCTAATACCAAACCTCTTCCATTACAGTGCAGAAACAGATTTTTAATAGTGTTTTGAGAAAGGACCTTCACAGACTATCACTTGTCAGAGAGAATACAACACTAAAATGAAGGGATTAGAATGACAGCAACTGAGCTGTCTGAGAACGCAACATTCATTCATCTCTTGCCAGTTCTGTTGTTTCCAGGGAAGGAAACACCCCTCACACTGCACTGAAATTCCCCCACAAACCATAACTGTGAATTCCATTGGAACTGAGATGATCAGCCCGGGAGACAAGGTGATGATCTAAAAGGCACTAAGTTACTCACATAGTTTCTTCATCGATGTCATTTTCCTCGGTGTTACTAGTTGCTGTGGAGCTAGCTGAAGAGCTGCTACCATCGAGGTGGTTCACTTCATCCTCTCCAGCAAGATCTATATCCAAGTCACCATCCGAAAGCTCGTGCTAGAGGAGAATCAGGACAAGCTGTTCCAACAGCAAACATCTCAGCTGCACTTTGGTGCATTCACAAGAAGTGATGACCAGGATATCTCTCTCTGCCCAGCATATCACACTATTGTAAAGGAGTTGGGAAGGTCTCAAAACACAACAAATGCTGGCAACAAACAGAGTAGTTGGACTTCTCAGATGCAGCTTGGAAACTTTTTAGTGGTGGGATCCATTAGCTCTGTTCTGAAACACCTCTGCAACATCATCTCCTACTGCAAGCTCTAGGGTGTCTCATCTCCCATTTCCACAGATGATAGTAAACCTTATTTACATTTCAGAAGCTCACCTATGTTTCTACTGCTACCCTATCATAAAAAGCTACACAAAGAGGTAGGAACAAGATAATTCCTACATTAAAGTCTTCATGCTGGATCTTTTCTTCCTCCTCTTCCTTGCTATCTCGCACTAATCCTGGAGCAGCGACATTCTCAAGTAGGACTTCAGTGCTTTGTCCAGATTTCTTTGATCTTGCTTCTGGACCATCATCATTCTGGGGACTAAGATGGGTGTCTGGAGGTGAGATGCCTCGAGATTTCTGAGTCCGGGAAAGCTCAATGGCAAGCCTCTGATGTATGAGAGGGACACACAAAGGTACAGAGAGAAGGTGACAATGGAGTAACAGCATCACACCAGAGGCAGTCAGTCGACTTGAATATCAGACTACCAAGAGCAACCCAAACAAACAGCTGTCAAACAGGAGCACTGTAGAATTAAATTACCTTTTATTTGCCAGTCAGTTACATTAATATACATCCCACTTACTTCTTTAAGGTTGTTTATTTGCTGGATGTAACTCGTCTGAGCTGCTTCCAGCTGAGCAATGTACCAGTGCTGATCTCGGCACTTTTGGAAGAAGGTTGGGGAGCGCACTTCAAACCTTCAAAAGGAACCGTGGGCAAAGTTTTTAGGGTTGTATTTTGGCTTTGGGTTTATTCCCTGTCCCACCTCACCAAACATCTGAAAAGCTGTGCAGAACAGCCCACAACAATGATGAAACAAACTTAGCAACCAACACCTACTTCCAGTCAGTATCCTGAACAAAGAAGGGCTGCAGTTAAGTATCTTGCAGGAGGGGCAGATCTGAGAGGGAGATGCCTTCACAAGCCAGCACTACCAAAACTAACACACTATAGAAGCATTCAACAGCAGCAGGGGTAGGACTGTAGAGGGAATATTGGAAGTAGATGGATAAGCTTCTAGGTTTTGTTGGAACACTGAAATTGCCACTGACAGCATTAGGCCCCTCAAATTACAGACTCCCTTTATTCCCAAAGTTCTCCTGTGCTTCTCTCAAGAGAGGGAGAAAACACCTTTTGCCTTGAGTTCAGTTAGCTCCAGACCTCTAACCCAGACTTATAGCTGCTTCTCAAGAGAGATACCTGAACTTTCCACAACTCCCTTCAACTCATTTTCTTCTTCAAAGCCCATGACAGTGACAAAACGCATCAATGATTACTTCAAACTCGGCTACTTCCTAACTTCCTAATTCAGCTGTAGGTGTAACACTTGGAAACGACAGCAGAGAAGCCCCACCAAGCTGTCTTCCTTACCTCAGGATCACAGTGTCATTTTGCCTGTTCAAGTAGCCCTCGTTAGCCAGCAGGTCCAGGCGGAAGAACCTGTTGTAACCCCAGCACTCTCCAACCTCAAAATCAGAGGCAAACTCGCGGATGATGTTTTTGGTGGGGTCGTTGGTGGACTGGTGAACCATTTCCACTCGGTACTCGTACCTGCACAGGGGAAGGTCACAGCTATCACTACCAAAAATGTCAGAATTGCTGTGTCAAGTTTGGCAACCTGCTCTGCCAGGGAGGCCTGTGGGCCCAGCTGAAGAGGTGATGCAGCTTGATTGTGGTGCTGAGAGACAGAGCACAGGTTGCCTAGAGAGGTAGTTGAGGCTCCATTCAATAGGTTTTACTTCAATAGAATAGAATCAAGCAGGTTGGAAGAGACCTCCAAGATCATCCAGTTCAACCTATCACCCAGCCCTAGCCAATCAACTAGACCATGGCACTAAGTGCCTCATCCAGTCTTTTCCTGAACACCCCCAGGGACGGTGACTCCACCACCCCCCTGGGCAGCCCATTCCAATGCCAATCACTCTGTGTGAAGAACTTCCTCCTAATATCGAGCCTATACCTCCCCTGGCACAACTTGAGACTGTGTCCCCTTGTTCCATTCCTGGAGATACAAGGTGAGGCTCAACAGGGCTCTGGGCAACCTGACTTAGTTAAGCATGTTCCTGCTCATTGCTGGGGGGTTAGACTAGATGACCTTTAGAGGTCCCTTCCAACCTGTGTGATTCTATGATTCCATAACATGGTTCAGTGGTGGCCTGGCAGTGCTGGGTTAACTGCTGGAGTCAATGGTCTTAAAGGTCTCTTCTGACCAAAACGATTCTGTATTTATCTGAACAATAAAAGAGGAAAAAGGTAAGAGTAGGAAGCAGAGAGTTAAACCAGCTCCAGGACTAAACACCAGGAGATGGATCCTGGTTGTCTTGCCACACTCTTCATCTCAAGAAAGCCAAGGAGTAACAATTTTAAGAGATTATCTTTGGGCACAATTCAAATGGCCAACAGAAGCCTCATTATTATTATTTTCAAGAAGGCTCTGCAGGTCCCTGGCAAGACTACAGAACCTGGACTCCAAACCTCTCCAGATGCTTTACCAACAGAAAACACACAGCTGCTCTTACTACAGGATTGCTTACTTAGAAGTCTCTGGCAGGCCAGCAGACAGCTCCAGGAACACCGACAGGTAGTAGCCTCGTACTACTCCGTTTCCATCCTTGAATAAAATTAAGAAATTGATTAAGAGAGAAAGCCAAACCCAGAAAAACAAAACAAAACACCCTGAGATATCCTCAATATTTAGAAAACAGCTCCAGTCACAGAATTTGCATCAGCAGCCTACTTTGTGTCCTAGTTTGGATTTTCAGCCTTCTCTTGTTGCAGCTTGAGCCAACACGGAGCTTACGCCTAGAAGCAGGAATGCCACCTAGGACTGCTATCTCAGATACACATCCCAAACCAAAACTACTAATTACTTAAGGGTTCAGTTAAGAAGAAGACTTGAACAGACAAATATTTGTCAGTGTGTGGGAAAAACATTATAGAAAAGTCAGTAAAAAAAAAAAAAAGTCCTAAAAATCTCCTCAAGCAGTTTGTATTAGAGTCCAATTCTTCTCGAATTCTCAACACAGGAACAGCTCAGGTTAAAGCATTAGTTCTGAAATGTTTTACACACAGCTGCACTTCAAACCTACTCAACTTTGGAGAGAGTAATTTCTTCAGGAAAAAAAGACATGCACCACGAAGAAATGAGGTCAGTTTGCTGAGAAACAAGATTAGGACCACCAGAAGTCAGGAAAATGACACTCATGACACTCACCTTAGCCAAGGACGAAGAATGGCTCAACTCGAATCCTCTGGGTTGAAGAAACATTTCAACTTACCATTTAAAAAAAGTAAGATTTAATGCCTTCTGACAGCACACTGAGAACTGACACAGGGCTCTGCCTCTGCTCTGCAAGAGCACAACTCTCTGCATACATGGGCTAACAAACTAATCCAGTCCTCTGTGTAAACCACTAACAAACCAAATCTGTTCTACACCTCTAATCATGTATTTCTCCAAACACAGCTGGAGTAGCAGCCAGAGCTCCCTGGCTGCACTGAGCAGACCAGTGGGCTGCAAAAAGATCATACCTTGTGGGTAACACTGCAGTGCTGGCAAAGATACTGCTTCAGCAATCTGAATGTGGAGCCCACGGCAAGGACCTCAGTAAACACACAGCTTTTAATGTCAGCATTTGAGAACTGGATGCACAGGAGTTCAGCTAATGCCTTGTTCTCCTCCCAACCCCCCATTCCTACGGCATATTGGGAAGACTCACGTTTGACTGCTCTTCAATTATTCTGATTACCCACAGAGAGAACATTCCTGCTGGATATATCTGGAGGCAGAGACGGAATGCTCCAAGGGTTGGTGAGCAACTCTACAAACTCTCTTTTCACACAGCTTTTTTAATACACAATGTGAGAAGAGACTACCTGCTGTTTCCTCACAAGAGAAGCACATGAATGCTGGTTAAGTGTTCTGGATGGGATAACAACTTCTAGTTGAAAAATAACTCACTGGATAAACTTTTAACCTCCAGCAAAGTCCTGACACTTGAAGAGGTGGGCTGTAAACAGGATCTGCTCGCTGGCGCAACGTACTATTGAGAGAGGAGAGGAGAGGAGAGAAAAAGGTTGTTATAGGGACAAAGCAAACCCCTCCATAAAATAGTAAGCTATGTGTACACTTGCACTCTTATACCCTGGAACCATCCTTGCAGCTGCACAGAGCATGCAGCAGCACAAGGACCATTCAAAACATGAAGTGTCCATACAAATGTAGATGTTCATCCAAAAAACTACCCAATCTTTATTAAGATAAATAAACAGCTTATCTTCAGCATGGAAAATCTTTTTAGCCAGGGATAATTGTTCATCTGGCAAACAATAGGGTTTTGATTGAATTCCTACAGCTTAGATCTTATCTGTTTTCTGTAGCAACTATCCTGTGTTTCAGAACTACAGAAGGAACAGAGAAAGCCTCCCAATACTCAGTCATTTAAGATGTATTCTTACCTGAAGTTTTGCAAGATAAATGTAGTTGAGTCATAGGCTGGAACCAATTCACTGTGGGGGAAAAGAGGTTAAAGAAATTTGAATAACATGATGCTAAAAATCATAGAATGGCTCAGGTTGGAAGGGACCTCAGAGATCATCTACTCCAACCTCCTGGCCGTGGGCAGGCCTCTCAACCAGACTCAGCTGCTCAAGGCCTCAGCCAGCTTGGGGGTGTTCAAGACCACAACCTCCCTGGCTGATCTGTTCCAGAGTCTCACCACCCTTGTACTGAAGAACTTCTTCCTCAGCTCCAGTCTAACCCTGCTCTTCCTCAGCTTCAAACCATTCCCCCTTGCCCTGTCTCCAGACACCCTCACAAAAAGTCCCCCTGCAGCCTTCCTGTAGGCTCTCTTCAGGTATTAGAAGGCAGTTCTAAGGCCCCCCTGGGTGTTTTCTCCTCCCTAGGCTGAACAATCCTGACGTTACCAGAGCCACTGAAAGTCCCCTGGACTACACTGAGATACTTCAGTACTTCTGAAAATCCTACTGGTAAGCCTTGTTGTGTCATGTCCCACAAGGAAACAACTATTTTATGTTACGAAGGAAAGAACAACCAAAAGTATGAGAGAATTTGCCCTTTCACCCATAATGGCCAAGGATTTCTTCAATTAGTATGGTGAATTTGTAATGTAAAACTCTCTGGTAGTTCTAGAAAAGATAAAGCTATTGCCTGGCTGAAAGCCAAAGCTGAAGTGAGTTGCTTCAGAGCAGGAGACACCTGACTGCCATCAGAATATGAACAACCAGATTTCAAAGGGTGAAATACTGGCAGAGGTTGCCCAGGGAGATTGTAGATGCTCCCTCCCTAGAGGTGTTCAAGGCCAGGCTAGATGAGGCCTTGAGCAATCTGTTCTAGTGGAAGGTGTCTCTGCCTATGGCAGGGGGCTAGAACTGGATGATCTTTGAGGGCCCTTCCAACCTAAACCATTCTATGATTCTATTCTGTAAGTCTCTTCAGAGAGGCTTTTAATTGTTCCTTCCAGAAAGCATGGCAGGGAAATCGTTTTGAGATTGCAGGTAAAAGCAAGACAAACTCATTTTTGCTCAAGAACATTACATTATGTAAGAACTTTGTAGAATCACAGAATCAGTCAGGGTTGGAAGGGACCACAAGATTCATCTAGTTCCACCCCCCCCTGCCATGGGCAGGGACACCCTACCCTAGATCAGGCTGTCTAGAGCCTCATCCAGCCTGGCCTTAAACACCTCCAGGGATGGGGCCTCAACCACTTCCCTGGCCAACCTTTCCAGGGTCTCACCACCCTCATGGTAAGAACTTCTTCCTAACATCCAGTCTGAATCTACCCATTTCTAGCTCTGTTCCATTCCTCCCAGACCTATCACTACCTGACAGCCTAAAAAGTCTCTCCCCAGCTTTCTCATAGGCCCCCTAAAGATACTGAGAGGCCACATGAAAGGCCACAATCTAACACTTCTTAGATGTAATTTAAGACTGCTTTCAATTTTTGGGAAGCTGGTTTTGGCCTAACCTCTCTATAGATCCCTTAGAACCCAGCCCCAGCAGCATGCTCTTGGAGGAATTGTGCTCTGCAGTGATTTTGGTTAGGTATTCTGAATTAGGGTGACCTGCAGAGCCATCTCATGAGAGCCTTGACCCAGTAATAAGAGAAAAAGGACAAATCAGTAAACTAAGTGTAACAGAGGGGGAAAAAAAAACTACCAGCTGGAACCTGCTGTCCTGGCTCCTCATCAGGGACTGCAGACATAAAATAAGCCCTACTGGAACAGAAAAGCCTACTTGCAGTATAGGTTACTAGAAGGAGTAAGTTGAAGCAGTTGATCATTTTCAGTGTATAAAGCTGGAGCAGAATCAGTCAGAGCTATCAAGTTTAAACACAGAAGTGGACTGAATTGTGTTACCTGACAGGCTGCCATTGCTCATAAAGCTGAGAAGTGTGGCTCTCCTTCACCGGAGGTGGCTACCAGGTAAGCTCTTGAGCAACAGACTGCTCCCCACTCTTCAAACCCACTGATAAATCCTTTACAGAAGACTGAGACTTGCAGGAATACATCTCCCTCCTGGACTCCCTGGCACATGCTACTCCAAACAGCAGTAGAGGAAAACAGGAGAGGTCCTCTGCACTGTTACTGTAAACATTCTTTAACAAGCAAACAAACTTTTATAGGATGGTTCTGGAATAGGCTGCCCAGGGAGGCTGTGGATGCCTCCTCCCTCAGGGTGTTCAAGGCCAGGTTGGACAAGGCCTTGAGCCCAGTTGAGCCTAGTTGAGGCTGAGTGGTGAATGACTGGAGAGAAGCCCTGAGGAAAAGGACCTGAGGGTCTGGGTTGATGAAAAGCTCAACATGAGCTGGCAGTGTGAGTGCAGCTCAGACAGCAACAGCAGTGTGGCCAGCTGGGCAAGGGAGGGGATTCTGCCCCTTATTCTGCTCTCGTGAGCCCCACCTCAGTTCTGGATCCCCCAACACAAGAGGGACATGGAACTGTGGGAGTGAGTCCATAGCAGCTCTGCTGTGAGGACAGGCTATGAGAGTTAGAGCTCTGCAGCTGAGAGAAGACTTCGAGGAGACCTTTTAGTAAGCTTCCAGTATCTGAAAGGGGCTACAGGAGGGCTGGGGAGGGACTGCTTACAAGGTCTTGTAATAACAGGATGAGGAGTAATGGGTTTAAACTGGTAGAGGGGAGATTGAAACTGTATGTTAGGAAGACGTTCTTTACAGTGAGAGTGGTGAAACACTGGCACAGGTTGCCCAGGGAGGTTGTGGCTGCTCCCTCCCCAGACGGGTTCAAGGCCAGGTTGGATGAGGCCTTGAGCGACCTGTTCCAGTGGGAGGTGTCCCTGTCTATGGCAGGGGGCTGGAACTGGATGATCTTTGAGGTCCCTTCCAACCTAAACCATTCCATGATTCTATGACATCCCTGCCCTTGGCAGGAGGTTGGAGTAGACAATCTCTAAGGTCCCTTCCAACCTAAGCCATCTTATGACATTCAAACTACAGGAGAAAGGAAACTGTGCTTTACCTTGTGAAGTCTGGGGGAACAGGAGTAGTGACAAACGAGGCCATAGGCTTCCGATGCACCTGCTGGAACATCATCAGGATCTCTGCACTCTTGGAGATCAGCTCACTCTTGCTGCACGAGCGCAGCTGCAGGGGAAGAACCAGCAGCACCATTCTGTTACTGCTTTAACCTTTGGGCCTTTTTCTGCAAAAGCAAAGCTGACTGCAGAGCTGCTTACACACTGCTAGTCAGGATTTAGAGTGTCCATTGGGACTGTAACTTCAGTAATTTCCGAGTGCTCTACACACAGAGAGCTCTTAGATGCGTGCTAGGCCACAGCACTCATCCTCCTGATGTCATCGAGTCTTCAACTAAGACACTGCAGCTATTAACTTAAGTGCAAGAAGATGATCATCTCTGATCAGGTGACAAAGCCAGCTTAGCATTCTTACTCAAAAGTAGTTCAGGGAATGAAAAAGGAATTCAGGACAAGAGGCATCACTCAAAGAAGCTTAGGCCCCAACCTCTGCTGAAAGGTGAAGGAATAAAAAAGCACGAAGAAACTGTTCAGGGCAAGTACAACCAAGCTCTGCAGAACCTGAGTACTTCATTTGCAAAAGCTGAGCTTGCCTAGCCAAGGGCAGGATGAAAAAAGTGACAGCACATCATCTTCTTGGAAAGACAGGTAGGCAGAAATAAAAGAACTAGAACCAGCTCAGCTGCCCTCAAAAGCACAGAGAAACAGAACATTTTTGTTCACTCTCCATTCATAGCCATCACTATCCTCACACAGTTGGCAGCAGCAGAACTAACAGAACCTGCCCACACCATCTGAATGCTGCCACCTCAAACACCTAACTGCTGGTTTATGTGACACTGCTACACAGCAACAGGAGAGATCACTTCTAATTGTTTCTAGAAGACACCCTTGTTAAAGAAGAAATTGTGCAACCTAAGGCCACTTAAAAAGATTCTCAAGAGCCAGCCAGGAACTGACAGCTTGAAAACAAATGAAATAAAAGGTGACTGAGAAGAGATCTGTGTAAGACATTCCAGCTCTTTCTGTAATCACCTGATGTTCTACTTCTTGAAGCAGGGATTCCAGAAGTTCAGTTTCTTGCGTAAGTGATGTCTTTTGACCTGTTCAGAGAAAAGAAAATGGGTTTAAAAGGAGAAAAAAAGACATACTGGATGTTATGAAACTGAGCTTTCCCCCCCGCCCCTTATTTTTTCTCTTTAACCTGGAAGCTGCCCCAGGACTTGCCAAGGTAAAGGATTTGTAAATATACCAAGGTTGATTGAGAATGCATTTTACAAGCAAGCCTACACTTTTAATTAGAGCTGTAGTGAGAAATTCACTTGAGGTTAGGATGGTACTGAAACATGCTGTGTCCCAGAAGTGGCAGGTTTGTTGTTCTGGAGTGCTTTTTTAGACAAAAAAAAAATCCCCCAAAACCAGGTAGTGAGGTGGGGGTTGGTCTCTTCTCCCTAGTATCAGGTGACTGAACAAGAAGCCTGACATTTGAATATTAGGAAGAATTTCAGGCACTGGAACAGGCTGCCCAGGGAAGTGGTGCAGTCACCATCCCTAGAGGTGTGCAAAAAAACAAGTGTGGACATGGCACCTGGGAACAGGGTTTCGTGGCCATAATGGTCAGACATGATCTTAGAAGTCTTTTCCAACTGAAACAGGAAGAAGTTCTTAAGTACAAGCTTGGTGAGACTCTGGAATAGGCTGCCCAGGGAAGCTGTGGATGAATCCTCCCTGGGGGTGTTCAAGGCCAGCTCGGATGAGGCCTTGAGCAGCTGAATCTAGCTGAGATGCATTGCTGCCCATGGTGGGGAAGTTCACAGGATCACAGGCAGTCAGGGGTTGAAAGGGACCCGAAGAGATCTTCGAGTCCAACCCCTCTGCCAGAGCAGGACCATACAATCTAGCTCAGGTCACACAGGAACACATCCAGACAAGCCAGAGGAGAAGACTCCACAACCTCTCTGGGGAGCCTGCTCCAGTGCTCTGGGACCATTATGGTAAAGAAGTTCCCCCTTGTGTTGAGGTTGGAGTAGATGATCTCTGAGGTCCCTTCAGATCTAAGCCAGTCTATGACTGTGCTCCTACTCAGAGGAGATCAGGCAAGTACCCACCCATTAATGTTATCAGCTTGTTCTTCAGCTGAGTGTCCAGGCGAGCGATCATCATCTCCACCGCGTTCCTGATCTCCCGCACTCGTTCATCCTTGGCACTACGCACGGCCTCCACATTCCTCTCCTAAAATAGGGATCAGGTTAAAAACCACTCACAAAACCAAAGCCTTCACACTTCTGTCTATTCTACTCACACGCTGAATCCACTCTCAAATCTCAGAAATGCTCAGGCCACCCTGAAGCCCCCTCCGACCCTGTTCTCACATGAGAAAGAAACCCAAACACTAATCCTGGGTTTACTGAAGTCTGCAAGTTCAGAACAAGAACCAGGGATGAGTTTTCAGATGAGCTTATCCCAGGCTGTCCCTGTCACCAGCTGTAAAGATCCTTTGACTTCCACTCAGTGCCTGCGTGTGCCCTCTGGTGGGTGACCAAAGGTTAACAGCAAAGCTGAGCAGCGTCTCCTCTCGGCACTGAGAATCTGTCCCATGGGGATTCTTCAGTATCAGAATTTGTAAACACAACTGCCAGTTTCTCTTCTGGAAGTGCAGTAGCACAGAGAAGTGACCTCCTCATCAACAGCAATCATTGATAAAAGTTGCACCCTTCACCCTGAAATCCTCTCAACAGAGAAGCATATAATGGTCTGGGTTGGAAGGGACCTCCAAAGGTCATCCAGACCAACCCCCTCTGCACTAAGCAGGGACATCCTCAACTATATCAGGTTGTCCAGAGCCCTGTCAAGCCTCTCCTTGAATATCTCCAGGGACAGGGCCTCAACCACCTCGCTGGGCAACCTGTTCCAGTGTTCCAATACTCTCATGGTGCAGAACTTGCTCCTAACATCCAATCTGAATCTGCTCTGCTCTAGTTTGAAGCCATTCCTATCACTACAGGCCTTTACAAACACAAGCAGCCTATTTGGGTGATAGAACAGTCAATCTGGAGCAGAGCTAACCTACCTCTGCATGCAGTAAACCCAGTGGCAGTATAGACAAAAAACATGCAAAAACTTGTTTAAACTCTCCCCTTGTTTCATCTGTACAAAGACTACATCATAAACGTAACAGGACACACAGAAGTCATCCTTCCTAGAAAGCAAGGAACTGGACTGAGCTGCTGGAACTCCCACTGCAAGTGCCAAAGCTGAACATGTTGATGGTTGAACGTCCAACACATTTAACCCAACAGGGAAGGAAAAGGAAGTACACAAACTTCCAATCTCCAACCACTGAGCTGCTCTACAGCCCATCCTGTAGGCTCCAAAGTACTTAGAGCTTATTCTCCTAGAGAGACTAAATCAGCTCTATCAGAACAAAGCATTTTTACACTGGTTTAGCATAGCAGACTGCACTTGGCTAAGTGCTGACAAAGGAATACCTTTCAAAGAACTGCCCAACTCCAGCTTTTTCAAATAGCACACATCAAAAGAGAAGTTCCCTGTCAGCCAGCTCACATCCTTCTCTATCTGGCACCTATAGAAGCTTTGTTGAAAACATCTTCCCATACCATACAAAGAGTCAAAATGCCTCTGTGGAACTGCCTCCGCAGAAGCCACAGGGACTGCTCAGACCATGAGTGTACACAATGTACAGTATTCCCACCCCCCTTCACAGTTATCCTTTGACAATGGAACACTACAGGAAAACTTATTATCTTGGATCGGTTTCTCACCACTTCTTGCACCAAACTGATCAATTCCATGAGTCTTCTCCTAAGCTTTGCCACTTCTTCGTTGACTTTGGTGACGTGTTGCTCGTAGATTTCTGCCAGTGGCTTAAAAGTATGTCCTCCATGCTGTTAAAACAGAAAAAGGAGTGAGGAGGAGGTGGGGAATAATACAGCATCTCATTTTCACTTTATTCCACTCCTATTAAATTACTGAGGGGAAGAAAGCTGCCTAGTGTATCACTCATCTTGGAAGAATTCCAAAGCAGATTGTATGTAGGAAGTCTGTCTTCCACTTCCCTTTCACAAGAAATCATGAATTTGGCTTTCATATCATCAAAGCTTCCTGTCAAGACTTATTTGGAGTCTCAACAGTACTCCAAAAATAAACTGGTCCATTCACTGTGTGATTCTCTAACAAGTCAAGTAACAACAGAAGGGCTATTTTATTTTTATTATTATTAAAACATCCTTCCCAAACAAAGGCAGGGCAGTGTTAGCCACTTGTACTGGAAACCATGACAGCAGCTTCTTCATGAGAGGATATTAAAGTGTGGTGCATTGTGCTACTAACAGAGCTTTGAAGATACTCATGATTCAGGCCAGGGAGCATTCAAATAACTTAAGTGTTAACTGTATTTCCTGAGAGACTTCTTGCTTTGCCCATAAAATTCATCCCCATCTAAAGCTTGTAACAAGGAAGGCAATTTTCAGCTCCTGTCAGCAAAACTTCACCTTGCTTCTCCAAGTACAAACAGGAGCTATTGCCTTTCACAGCCAATGTCCACACTCCATTCTAACTACCCACACAAGCAGAGCATTTTCACAGCACCTCAAGAGCCAGAACATCATTTTCACAGCATCCCTATTTCTTCAAGCTGCTGTCAAGCAGAACACTTGCAGCCTCTTACACACCACATCTGGATGACAAGTCTCTTACCATTCCACCCCAAAGAGCACATTGGTGGCAGATACACTTCTTGCAGGTCCAGCAGAAAACGCTAAGCTTTTCATGATGATTTTCACACCTTAAACAAGCAAAAAAAAACACCACAAACCAACAGAAAACAGCTTTGAATGTTCTGCAAACTCCAGTTTATCATTTTCTTCTGTTTTGCTTCCCAATACCAAGAGTAAAACACAAAACCTCACCAGTTTTGCAAGACCACTTCTATTCAGCAAAAACCTCTTGTAAAGTAAATGTTGCTCTCTCAGGAAGCACTTCAGAGAGAAGTACATGTCTAAAATTGGTTTTTTACCCAGCAGATAAAGTACCATCAACAAATCCAGCTCAGAATTCTAGGATTTAATACTTCAGGAAGTGGATGAGAAGGATTTTAATAATGTGAAGTAACCACAGAGTAACAACTCAGGAGCTTTTTGGACAAACTGATCTTTGTCATTTGTCAAGATGTCAGGCACAACAATCTACAATCTAAAGCAGAGAGCAGGCCAGAACTAAAGTACATTCCTCTCCCTTCCCTCTCTATTAGCATTCAGGAGCCTGGGGAGGAGGCAGGTACATAACACATTGTCCCTGATAATTCTTCAATGTTTCTTTTCACATTTTTCTTCTCTAAATCTCCAGAATCTTAAAACATGATAGCACTGGCAATAGGAAAAAGAGCCAGCAGAAAAGCCTCCTGAAAAAGTACTGACAGCAGCTCCCAGGAAGAAAATATATCAGAAAACAGAAGAGGCTTCAGAGACAAGGAAGGAGAACAGCAGTAATGTGACAGACAGCAGTAGCAGTGCTTTCTGGGGGACCTGGTGTATTTTTTTTAATCTCAAAGTGGTTGTATTTTCACAAGGGACTAGAAGGCATCCTCTCAGAACAGCTTCTCTGCTTTTATGTGCTGAGAATACCACATCAGCACCCATAGCCTAATGGGACTGCCAAATGAGCAAGCCATTGAGAGAAGGCTTCCGCTTCAGATATATGGTCACCAAGAAGGGCTAAGAGCCTCAAGAAGCATTACTGCCCTCCATGCTTCCTGTAGCTCCCATTTTAACTCCATTGAGACAAACTAAGAATGGTTGCTGTTTTCTAGACAAAGACACTGAAGAGCTTTTCTCCTTCCATTAAGCATGACAGAAATGAACTTCAACTCCTAGGCAGACATTGTGCACAACCCAGCTTTCAAGTCACCAGTCTATTCCCTCATTTCAATAGTGAGCTGAAATTAAAAGCCTGCAAGGCAAACTGCAGAACACTTGATGTGAAAAATGCTCCATTTACTTGTCCTTTTCGTTCTCCTCATGCTTTGTGAGGCTGCACAGTTGAAGAGTATCAAGCTGCTGCGTGACCTCTTCTGCCCAGCGACAGTTCACGAGCTCTCGGAGCTGGAGAGGGGCTCTGCAAGAAGCATGGTGACAGTCAGAGCAAGACCTCAGCTTCAGGAGTTGGAAGAGAAGCACTGAAGTGAATTCAGCTCATCAGTTCTTCAGCAACAAGCTGAAGCTATAGAAAACACTTCAGGGGAGGGAAAAGAAAAAGGAATTTCATGTTTCAGGTTGATTTGCTCATTTGAGGGCTTGGGGGAGGCAGGAACCACTACAACCCCCCCACAGTGACACACAGAATAACAGCTCCATGGGGAACAGTTTCCAGATTTCTTGACAGGATCCTGGATAATGCTGGGCAATTAATTTTGATTCTCAGTGGTTCTTCAATTTCAGCTATGCCCACTGTGGTGCTTCAATTATCCCCTCTGTAAAATTTAAATTTATTTATCTCCTTGCAAGCATTTTCAGAGTTGTTAAATACTTTAAAAGCTCAATATTAAAAAAGTGCTCCAGAAAATGGCTGCTTAGTTGATTTTAAATGCCTCCCCTCCCTCAGGGGAAAATAAAACATGCTACCTTCCAATGTTTTGGCTGTCAGGAACTAGAATTGTTAAGTACTCAAGAGGTAGAGGTGCTAAGGGGAATCAGGACTTGGGAGCAGGGTGAAGCATTGCATTAAACAAAAAAAAAAAGGACAAAATGACCAATAATTGTTGCAGACAAATCTACATCTGCAACACAGAGCAGGACTCGTGAATTATAGGTATTAAAAACCCCCACATGTTCCAGTCTGACACCTGAACCTCCTGGTCTCTGCTTCTTGCAAGAAGAACATAAAGAGTTGTAAGGGGAACACCATTTAGTAACTCAGAGTCATAGAATGGCTTAGGTCTGAAGGGACCTTAGGGATCATCTACTCCAACTTTCCTGCCATGGGCAGGGACACCTCTCAACTAGACTCTGCTGATCAAGGCTGCATCCAGCCTGACCTTGAATACCCCCAGGCAGGAGGCATCCACAACCTTCCTGGGCAAGCTCTAACAGAATTGTCAGAGAGGAAGAACAAAGATCTTGCTTAGTTTGGCATGAAGCTAAAATATACTTTAGAGTAAGCATTATACCATGCTACATTTTTATAGCAACAGCAAGGAGGTCTCAAAAGATCAAGGTAACAAATTTAATGCAACTTGCACTGCAAAATATCAACTGCAACAGGGCAGTGCACTCAATTCCTGGTAATTTAATTCTGATTTTAAAAACACCTTACCTACAATGTGGGCACTGAGCTCTTTGTTCAGTCAGCCAACGCTGTGAAGGAACAAGGAAGAAAGCATTTTAAAAGGAGACTGTAAGGAAAGAGCTGCAAGCAAGCATATTCTATCCTTAACTAGAAGTTCCTTCTGTTTTTTACAGCCTTTATGGATTTTATTCCCTTTTTTTCCCCTTGGTTCTACAATTTGTACTTTTAATTGCTCAGCCACTTAGTCACGTAGGAAGCTGCTATTTGTATCTTAGTAACAAAGGCACCAATTGTTCTTCAACCACTTACGTTCAGTTATAATGACACAGAGAATTTTGAGGTACCAAATATCCCACCTGGTGTGGGCTGCCAGAGTCACAGGCTGAAGAGCATGTTTCAATAAAAGAAAGCAAAACATACCACAAGTGTAGCTTTTGAGTCTAACGTATTCATTTTCAAGGTAAAATCGTAGAATGGTTTAGGTTGGAAGGGGCCTCAAAGCTCACCCAGTTCCAATCTCCCACCATAGGCAGGGACACCTCCCACTAGAACAGGTTGATCAAGGCCTCATCCAACCTGGCCTTGAACACCTCCAGGGAGGTGTTCCACAACCTCCCTGGACAACCTGTGCCAGTGTCTCACCACCCTCACTGCAAAGAATTTCTACCTAACATCTAGTTTAAATCTCCCCTCTGCCAGTTGAAACCCATTAAGGTACCTTACTGCTTCCTCTCAAGCTATTTACATGCGAGTTCAATGACCAACTCCACAAGGACCCTTTGAACGTTCCTCTTCCAGAAAGCTCCAAAGAGAACTATCTGGGGAAAGAACTTCACCTGCCCACTGCAACTCACAAGTGGAAAAAAGCTCAGCAGCTGAAGGGCTTACATTTGTCAGCTCACTACTACATTTAAAGATTCTCATGAATAATCTCTCACCACCCTGCAACAATCTGTCATCTAACGTTCTTAATATGCAACACAAATCCTTCACCCACAGCTCTTGTCAGAGCTTTCAAAGCAGATGACGATTGCTGTGATTTCTGGAAATACTACCCGAGGTCTAAAAACCTCAGCTGAACCCTCTCCCTCTGCACTGACACATAACAACGTCTGGACTCAGAACTGAAGTGCTAAACACTGGTAACCATGTCCTTAATAAATGAGTTGAGGTTCAGGTGCTGCTTCAGCCTGCTCTACCAGACTCCCTGGAGAAAGATTCAGCCTAGGCTGATAAAGCATTTAAAAGCAGCTCCAAGATGACTAGAGGAGATGACCTTCCAGTGCTCCATACTGACAGGTGCAAACTCAGCATCTGATTCCTGTGCCAACTTCTGTCTTCCAGACAGGCATCACTGACTCTATGCTAAAGAAGGGATCATTAAATGTTGGTTTCTTAACAACCATTATTCCAGCCAGTCTCTATAATTAGCACTGCTGAACGCAGTGCACAGCCTGCCCAGCTCTACCTCAGGGTGCTGTAAAAGATTCGGAAAAGGAAACAAAACATCACAGAGCAGGGGAAAAAAATAACAACAGGAATTCTTAGAACTGCAAGAAAATAAGCAAGGTAGCAAGAACGTGTTGGTAAGATGAGTCGCTTTTAAGTTCACACATTTGCAAGATTAAACTAGGCTCAGCAAACTCACCCGAATGCAGCTGAAGCAGCACAGCTTGGAGCAGTGAGGGCAGAGGCGCGCATCGCGCAGCTTCTCCATACAAATAAAGCATCGGAATACCTCAGCAATGCTCTGCAAAGGGGAGATTACTGTTAAGCTACAGACTTCAAACATATCAAGAGCTGGATTTGTTTTCCAGGCAGCGTGCCAGGTTCTGTGAATGCAGTCCCATTCCAAACAGCTCTGCATAACGCACCTCAGAGCGAGATGCTCAACCACCATGGCTCTCCCCCACACTTTCTCTTGCACTATGTTAGCTCACAGCATCTGGTCTCTAACGCTCTCCTTCAAGGAATTGTTTGGCTTGGTTTTTTTTTTCCCAAATGGGCCTTTCTGTAGCCAAGATATTATTCCTGCTTGTGTTCACACAGGTTTAACAGTTGCCAGAAGAAACTGCACTGTGCATGAATGCTCTGAACCCAGGAGTTTCCGTGTGCTGATGCTGAACCAACTCAAATGCGTGGCAAGCGCATGTACGGATCATAGAGAATGTCAAGACAAGGGGATGAAGTGGACAAGGTATTTTTTTTAAGTTTTATATGACTTACACTCTTTTAAAGTCTACCATTAGCACTAGCTCCATGACTTCTACACTCTCACACACCACTTAATTAATCTCAGGCAATAAAAATGTAATTTAACCTTTTTTTTTTCTTATATATATATCCATTTGAAAAAGAAGCATTTTGCTGCTGTAGAATATAACCACTTCATCTCTTTGCACTCCCCAAATGAGAAAGGTATTTTGAAAGACAATGTTTGATTTCCATACTGACAGATATCTTATGATAATCATAAGTAGTTTTGCACTCAGTGTTGGACAGGGGTTAGACCCCTTCTGATTTAACCGGAAAGATGCTTTCAGATGGGTTCATTTTTTTCCCCACCGAGTTGAAACTACACATCAGCAGAGGAATGAAGTATAGCTTCAAGTTACAGACCCCACAGTATCTCCCATATATTAGTGCCTCCTTGAGTAGTTGCCAACCATTAAAACGCAATACATGCATTTACGGGAAGCCAAGGCACAAGGTGTTTTCAGTTCTTCTCTTTACGGTTGCTATTAATACGACCCACAGCAAGGCGTGCAAGCTACCCAGGTTAGACACCGCTGAGCACTGTGCCTGCCCGCATGCCAGACTGGGTTCTGTCAGCAGCAGCTCTCCCTCCATCTGCCGCCTGAACAGGTCCCTCCTATGCTCCATCAGGTTATTTTCTAACCCTGACTACGTAAAATAACTGCAGGCCACCTTGCAGTTCCACCTCTTTACACCTTGCCTCTTCCCTACCCAGCTCATCCGTGCCCACACGAGCCAAGCTCCCTGCCATGCGCATCCCTGCCCACCGCAGAGCTGCAATCTGTTTCTCGCCTCCCGTGCCACACACATAGCTCGGTGCCGTTTGGCCTCCCTCCCCCCAGACAAGGGAGGAGGAACCTGCCGAGGGCTCTGCGGCCCCGGTGCCACCCGCCAGCCCTCTCCGCTGACCAGTAAACAGGCCAGGATGCTTTGCCCCGGCCTCCCGAGGGAAAGGCCCGAGGCCGCCGCTCGCCATCCCCTGTGGAGGTGCAGGAGTAGCCGCCCAACCTGCTCCCTCGCGGCATCGGGACTGCGGGTCCGGGGAGGCAGAGCTGCCCCGCATCGCCCTTCCCGCCAGCGCCAACCGCCGCCCAACCGCTCACCTCCACGCTCTGCTCGTCCATGGCTCTGCCGGCGGGGAATGAGCGGGGCTCTGCCTGGCCCCTCTCCCTGCTGCACCGTCTGGGAATGAAAAGCGCAAATGCGAGGGGCGCTCAGACAGCGCAGGGCAGAGGCCGTGCCCCGGCCCCAGCCACATTCGCGGGGAGCAGCACAGCTCCTCCCTCCGCAGCACCGCCCTGCGGCCGCGGCCTGCAGGCGGGGCCTGGCTGCCGCACTGCGCATGCGCCACGGCCCCGGCACGCCGCTAGAGGGCGGAGCAGCACCGCCCTGCCGGCCTGGCGCCCGCCGGTCAGCGGCGCGGGTAAAAGCCGGGAGCGATCAGAAAGCAGGGCAGGGAAACGGAACCGGCAGGGAACCGGCAGCGCACCGGCGCGCCGCTGAACACCGATCAACGTGAAATGTTTTCTCTCAGGAGCTGGGAAGTGCTGGCTTTGCGGGCACGACGCTCTGCACGCACTGTGTGCTGTTGACGGATTGAAGTGCTAGCAAGGCAGCGCCGAACAGAATCTAGCTGCAGGGATGGATTTCCACACCTGACATGGCTTCAGAAGCAGAGGGTGCCTGTCCTCAGGGCTGCACCGCCAGTTCAATTACACGCAGCACAATCTGCAGTTGTTTTCTTACTAATAAGTACCTTTCATTGTTTTAGCTAAATTCCAGTAATAAATACAAAACACTGCCGAAGGTGGTGAGAGTAAGGGTTGCACTAAAAACGCAAATAAATAGAACCACAAAATATCTCAAGTGGGAAGGAACCATAAGCATCATTGAGTCCAAGTCCCTGTCCCTCCCAACTACCTAAAACTAAATGGATCCAGTTGATTTAAGTCTAAGTGATTTAACATTAAATCAGCTTGTGATGTGATAGCAACCTTGTAGGTAAACAGGGACTCTGGGCAGCAGACAGCAGGGAATCAAGCAATCTCTGGCCTTTTCTCCTCATTCTTCAATACACACCTTGATCCTCTTCCCAGAGTAAATGGGCCAACCCATCAATTGATCAGAAGTCACTGATCAGTTCAGAAATCAGCCTTTCCCTGCCTAAGGCCATGGACTGAAACATCTCTCCTTCAGAAGGCATAATTTTTCACAAAAAACTTCAGATACTTTCCGCTCTCAAGATGCAATAAACACATCAAACGTGAGCAAAAGCCCCACTTTTGTTTCTGCTGTGAGAGTGGTCAAACACTACAATGGAGGTTGTAACATCTCTATCCTTGGAAGCTTTTCAGGACAATGCTCTGAGTAGCCTGCTGTAGGCTCTGTTCTGTGCGGGAGGTAGGACTGGACGATCTCCAGAGGTCCCTTCCAACCTCAGCTGTTATGGAAGTCTACAGTTTGCTGGACTGTTAAAAAAAAAAAAAAAAAGCAAACAACAAAAAACCCACACACAACCAAGGCAGTTCACATCAAAGGAAAATGAAAAGGGTCAGGGGTGAGGGCATGGCTCAGGAGTCAAGTAAACAAGAGTGCAATAAATCTCCAGCCTCGTCTCCTTGGCCTTCATCATTTATTCAGGAATGTAAGGACAATTAAGTGGCTTGGGTTATGTCTTAAAAACCCACTCAGGAATGTAAGCAAGAATAAGGAAATGTCATGTGGCTAACAACACTCTGCAAAAGTGCATCAATGGCAGTCCTATAAATACCTAAAACACCAACCTGGATGGTTTTTAACTCTCTCATTTTAAGTTTTATAAATAGAAGGTGTACAGAGAAGCATTAACAGCTTTCCAGCAGGGCACTTGGAAGTCACAGAGACCACGGAAATCCTTGCTGTTAGTAATCCTGGAGCCACGACCAAGATGCTTGTGTGCCAAATGAGAATGGTCTGAGCTTTCATTTACACCACCAATTCAACATTTCCTGGCTTGTCGAGTTCCATAACAGCAAATTCTTTCAAGATTTGTATTCTTGAAGTGTGTTCATCTGCCAAACACTCAGTGCTGCTCTGTAAGAGAAAAGAAAACTCTTTAGCAAAGCAGGGTATCAACCATCAGCTCTGGCAGAGGGTGGCTAAAAGCACCTAGTGTTTAATGAATGGTTGCTGCAAGTGCTCTGTAATTTTCAGGCTTACTCAGACTGTCCTTAACTTTTCTGTGCTACTTCAAATTGAGAACAGTCATTTGCTAATCCAATCTCAGGGTTAAAGAGACAATTCCTGAGTTAAAAACTTCCTCATTTTTAATACTGGCTTGCAAGAAATCTGTAGCAGACATCCCAGACAGGGGTCAGGGCTAGGAGTGGCAGGAGGGGTTGAAGCAGAGAGGGCAAGGGTCAGGGTTTAGCATCAGGGCTTTGCTTTTCCAGCCTGAATGCAGATTCCCAGAGCTAAAAGAGTTTGGTGGTATGACTGTGTCAGCAAAACTTTCCTGACTAGACCAAGTTGAGGACATCTGTACAGTGAAACCAAAGTGAAAAATAACTGGTTTTGAACAACTTGACACTGCAGTTTTGAGAATGGTCAAATCATAGAAGCCATTTGTATACAAATTAACTTCTGACAGCTTAACCAGGATGGGGAGTAAAAGCTGACTGTGAAGTTAGAATAGAGCACAAACATTTAGCTAACTGGTTTTGGTCAGTCTGAAAAGGTTAGATTCCTTTACTGCTCATAACATTTTTAACTAATAAACGGCTTTAAGTCTGTCTCTTCATATTTACAATGAAGTGGTTAAATAATTCTCTGTACAAATTCTTCAAGTCTGCTAGTTTAACAGTACTACTGAGTAGTCACAAGTGTTTCCTCATTCACTGGGTGGACTTTTTTCTTCACTTAGGCCAAAAGATAGAAAGTACTTTTATTACTTTTCCAAAACTCCCCCTGAGTCTAAAGGAGGATTTTTCAGCAGGAGGAAGAAGAGAAGAAAGATCCTGTCTCCAAACTGTCACTGTATCTGCAGACCCAGGGAAAAATAATTTGAGATCTGATGGGGATTAATAAAATCTGGTCTGTCTGTGACTGAAAAAAATAAAACCAAAAACCCAAAGAACAAACACACAAAACTCCTAAAGAACTGGTAAAATTCCTTTCTATAAGTAGGAATAAATGGATTTAACCAGAGCTAATGCTGTAGCTAAGACAAGCAAACCATTTCTTCCAGACCATAAACACAACAGTATTCACTTCCACCAAAAGCAAGAAAAACTCTACACATGGAATATAACTAAGGGCTCACCTGCCTCTATTCATGTCTGAAATTCTTCACTACACAAAGCCAGTACTCGCCAGTGCTTTAGAGTGAATTTGGGCTCTGTATTTTCACAATGAAAGAGCTCAGAAACCATAGCTAGGTCTGTCCCCACATACTGTGAGATTTGGCCATCTGTGAGCTAGGGGTAAATCAGCCCTTATTTGTCCTCTTTTTTATGGTATCTGCCTTTTCAGAAACAGTTTAATTCATTACTCCCTGAATCCTAGATAGTAACTGGGATGTTTAAATAGCACAGAGCTATTAGAGATGGAAGCCTTAGGAGAGTTCAGTACTATTCACAAAGCTTGCTTATGGCAGGGGGAGATCAGACAAGAAACAAAGAAAACAGCAGGAAGATGACTATTTCTGCACTTACCTTTAGTTGAGCCACAAACTGTAGACTCTGAGAAAAACAGCTAAAAAAAAAAAAAAACAAAACAAAAGATAATGTCAGGATTTGCTGGAATTTTGTTTAGAAAGTATTTTTTCCCATTCCATTTCTGCACGAGTAATTATGTCTTACTATCGGATAACCAAGGATCTGGCAGCCATTGAAGTCAACTACAAAATCTGAGGCATTAAACAAATCCTAGTTTCAAATAAAACTAAGTAAGAAATGGATACAGAAGGATTTATATGCAAGTCAGATGAGCCTCTTCAGCTTTCTCCTTTGCATTGCAGCATGGATCTAGCTGAAAGCACTGCACATGCAGAAAAGGAAGAAGATGGCTTCCCTATTCTCAAGCAGCCTTCAGAAGCTGACAGCTCTGACAGGCTAAATCTAACTCTCCTCAGCCAGAAAAACAGCACTGGCAAAAAGGTAATAAAAAAATCACAGGGCCTTGGTGGCACCTTCCCATTCTTCCTCTCTCAGAGAATACCTTCAAACCACAACAACATAGGTGCTGACACCAATTTAACCGGCCACAGCAGCAGCAGGATATAGCTACACTGGGCTGCTTTATGCCATCTGTGTCTTAAGTGATTTAGAATTAACAGAAGGGTAGAAATCAAGAGCACTTATCAAGGTAGGCAAAGAGTGAATGAACCCGCAAGATACTGAATGGCTTTCATACAAAGCACTGGTAGCAAGAGAGGGCAGAAGAGTAGTGAGCAGTGGGAGGACACGTAGAAGACAATCAGGTCAATAAGATAATGTGGGAACTGAGGAAGGGAGTCAACTAGACCACATCCCTGTGTATCCTTGACACAAGATTAAGGTTAGAAACATAGTAAACTGGTGTGCTCACCTTGTGTAACATTTGTACAGAAGCACAGTAAATTTAGAACAAAGAACTGAAAGTAGTCTGTGCCAAGATAGCCAACACTTCACTGTTATCCAATAAGAACGTTAAAACCAATGTTTCAACCAGTCACTGTGTTCCATAACTGGTAGAGTTACCACAATTTGTAGAGTGGCACACAAAAAGACTGCTACTGTAGTAATAAATGGCTTCAGCTTCAACTACTATATCTACATATTCTTGTGTTGCTGTTATTTTGTCCATCACTAACTAATATATACAGCAACAAGATAATTGCACTCTATTAGCCTTAATAGTTTGCTTTTAATACAAGACCCAGATCAAATCTTAGCAGTTAATATTAGAAGTTTGTACTCTAAGTACCTATGTGAGAATTAGACTAATTTTTAACAAGTACTTGTTTAGATCTGTCTTTTACTGCACCACAGTTAGAACATACTTATTTGTACTCAGATTGCAAAGTTTATTCAGTATTTTACAGGAAGTTACATTTGTCTCCATTTTGGTATACGTTGGTTTGCATCAATTACATCCTTCACTCTCAAATGTGCTAACAAAGCAACAGGATGGACAAGAGCAACCAAATATGTCTCTGAAAAGAAAGATAAACACATCCCAATTAAAAACAAGAGGAACAAAGCCTCTCTTTGAAGCAAATTTTTCCTTTGTGGACAATGTAATTGGAACAAATCATAAGCTTAATCAGTACACAATAAGGGAAAAAAAGGCTCATTAGAAACTGTAGTCCCATTTCTGAAAAACTCCATTGATTAGAGAGGTATTAAGTCACAAACCAACCCTTCTGACTTCAGCTGAGCTGCTCAGGATTAATGGTTTCTGGAATACTGACACTCTGTGGCCTAATTACCTCTTTTGCTAGTCATTCCACTTCTTTAACAGTTTAGCAAGTTAACTGCTGTTCTGCAGGCTCTTCTTCTTCTGACTCTTCTTCCTCCTGCTAAAAAAAACCCAAACACAGACAAGTGTGATACTTCCAGTTCCTAGGGTGATGATACTTAGAGAAGAACTCAAAATTTGTACAGCCCTTTTCTTGTGGAAATAGTAGTCTTCTACTTGCCTTCAAATGAAAGCAAAGCAGTTTTGAAAAATCCAAGTGTAATATTGCTTTAATATCAATACCATAAATGATTCAGACAGAAAAGAAATTATTCAATAAAAAGAAGCACTTCACTTAAAGATTTAACATTTCTCTGCAACAGTTTAACACATACTTGGTTTAGGACACATACTAAGCACAAGAAAATTTGTATCTAAAAAGTGTGAACATAATGGGATGGGTTGGAAGGGATCTTAAAAGATGACCTAGGTTCAACTCTCTGTCACGGGCAGGGACATCTGCTACTAGACTAGGTTGCTCAAGGCCACGTCCAATGTGGTTTTGAACACTTCCAGGGTTGGAACTTTTCTGGGTAACCTGTTCCAGTGCCTCACCAGCCTCATGGGAAATAATTTCCTTCTAATATCTAATCTAAATCCAGCTTCATCCAGTTTGAAACCATTAGCCCTTTCATCCTGTCACTCCATGCTGTTAAAAAGTCCCTCTCATACAACTCCAGAGAAGAGTCTTTCACTGTAACAAAATACTAATATGAAATTATTTTTTGGCAGCATATCCGTGGAAAACAGAGAGAAAATGTTTTCCTTTCTGTGACATGTAACTGCACAGTACATTTTAGCTATAGACTCACTAGTAACTTATCTGGAACTGTTAGCAGATTAAACACTGTCTCAAGGCACTGTCATTAGAATGTTCAAGTGAGAGCTGAGATCTGGCAATGTGTTTCAGTCACAGCAGTTCTGTCTTTGCCACCAGACTATCAATTAGTTTGTTGGACCTAAATCACCTTATTTGTAAAGGGACAAAATTAATGCTTTCACAACCTCTTCAAAAAACTGTCTGAAGACAGTGTTGTGGTTGGTTTTTAATAGATAGGCATTATCTTAATGCCTATTTCTTTGCTCTGATAGCAATTCCACCACATGTGTTATAACACATTGTGTTTAACTTACTTTAGACAGTGCAAATACATTTGCCATTTAAGAGCTCTTTTGCCTTTAAAATTTGAGTTCATGTCCAAATTTCTTTAAGATGGCTGCTTTTTAAAACTGTCACTGCAGAACTGGGACATAGCTGTGCACAAACTGTTTTGAACCTGTTCAAACCTGTGTCATTCTAATCACACTATGATAGTATGATTTCAGCTCCAAAACTGAGTACCACCAGATTAACTGTTGCTTTACAGAACCACCTCCCATCCTGCAATCATCTCTTCAGCTAAGCAGCCTTCTCATCTTCTAAGAGTCTTTCAAAAGTCAGTACACAGAATTGGTTTGGTTGAAAAAGACCTCTAAGATCACCCAGTCCAACCACTGACCAACCACCACTATGGCCATCAAACCATATCCCAAAGTACCACGTCCGTGTTGCTTGAACGCCTCCACGCTGATGTAAAGGCTACATGAACAGACCTTCATTTACAGCAGTGAGACCCAAGTGATTGAAAAGAAAGCCTTACCTCAAGATGAGTATGTTGCTGCAATGCCTGAACCATCTTCATGGTGTTCTCTACAGCAGCACGGATTGCTGCCATGGATTCTTGCTGCTCTGTGGAAATCTTGTCCAGCTTCATACATAACATTTTATAACGAGATTTCACCACTGCGAGTTCTTCCAAGACAGCAACTGGATTCTCCTGGGTAGAAATTAAAAGTACATTCAAACTATTTAAGAAGATAAAAATCAATGTGGCCACATTCCAGTTATAAGCAGAGGTTGTTAGAGCCACTAAAACAGGTCAGAGTGGCTGGAGTGCAGCCAGACAGAGAGGGATCTGGGGGTGCTGATTGATACCCGCCTGAACATGAGCCAGCAGTGTGCCCAGGTGGCCAAGAGAGCCAATGGCATCCTGGCCTGCATCAGGAATGGTGTGGTCAGCAGGAGCAGGGAGGTCATTCTGCCCCTGTACTCTGCACTGGTTACACCACACCTTGAGTACTGTGTTCAGTTCTGGGCCGCCCAGTTTAGAAGGGACATTGAGATGCTTGAGCGTATCCAGAGAATGGCGACGAGGCTGGTGAGAGGCCTCGAGCACAGCCCTACGAGGAGAGGCTGAGGGAGCTGGGATTGTTTAGCCTGGAGAAGAGGAGGTTCAGGGGTGACCTTATTGCTGTCTACAACTACCTGAGGGGTGGTTGTAGCCAGGAGGAGGTTGCTCTCTTCTCTCAGGTGGCCAGCGCCAGAACGAGAGGGCACAGCCTCAGGCTGCGCCGGGGGAAGTTTAGGCTTGAGGTGAGGAGAAAGTTCTTCACTGAGAGAGTCATTGGACACTGGAATGGGCTGCCCAGGGAGGTGGTGGAGTCGCCGTCCCTGGAGCTGTTCAAGGCAAGGTTGGACGTGGCACTTGGTGCCATGGTCTAGCCTTGAGCTCTGTGGTAAAGGGTTGGACTTGATGATCTGTGAGGTCTCTTCCAACCTTGGTGATACTGTGATACTGTAAGGTGAAATGACCCTTTACAGTGAGAAGCATAGTTGAGAGCTTCTCTTCAATCCACTTTTTTTTCATAAACAAAAACCAAAGTGATAATAAAAAAGTACCACTCTGGGGTTCTGTACCAAATACAGGAGGGTGCATTTGTTATGCTGTTGAATTTTAAGGGCTTTTCTGAGTTGGACTTAGTTAGGGACTTCTGAAAGATTAGTTTTCCACTCTGTTTCAATATACATGCAGACAGGGACTAATTCATAAAATCTTTGACATGATGCTATTTATTGTTTCTCTATCATCTCTCCCTCAAATCTGAATTTAGTTGTTTGTTAGCAGGTTTCTCCTTGAGCAAGGGTGCACTTCAGCTCAGACTGGAATCAGCCTCTCAAAGGTAGGTGTTAACACCTCATTTCTCAAAGCAGAATGTGGAGAATTTCTCTATACCAAGAAATCAAGGAAGTTTTGCTGGTATCTGTGCTGAATTTGTATTAGGCCAGTTATGTCTGCATATGTAGCAAGAAAAAAAAATAGAATAATAGCAACTAAAAGAACAGTCATTTAAGACTGAAGATTACCCATTTATTACCAACTTCTAGTAAAATCAATTAATCTGAAAATACTACCTCTGCTGCTGAATCATCAGGAAGACTTTTCCTTATTTCATACTCCACTCTGTGTTGAATATAATCCAGATCAGATTCTGCCTTCTGGAACTAAAATATTTAAGGTCAGCCACACAGTAGTAGAAAACAAAAATTGCAGACAAAACCCAGCCATTTGCATTTCCTGTATTTTGGGAAAGCAGAAGCCAGCTGCCTCCCTTTTAAAGGCTCCCATACTATGAAAGTTAAATTTCTACTCCTCCAGTCTATTCCATTAGCTAACATTTACCAGTTCTGCTGACACACTTCTGGCTTGAAAAATATAAAGCATTTTCCTCTCACATCTAAGAGTTACACACTCACACTTCTATTAATTTTACCCTCTCTCCATCTGTCTAACCCAAATTACCCAACTCCTCTTTGTGCATTTTGACATCACTCCCTTTTTTGAGCAGCTCCCCAAAATGCATGGAGACATTTCCATCTCTTCCTGTGCCATATGCCCTTGCAGAGCCAAACGTCAAGATGCAACACTACACCAAAGAGGTAAAATTCTATCAATAGAAAAGAAAGAACATCCATCTTTTAAGCTGATCTTCACTGAACACAGGAGATGCTTGATTTTTTCTTTCCTCTCTCTCAAAATATTAACATATTTTCCATGATTTTTTAGGTCTTTTTCTTGGGTGGTAGTTTTTCTTTTCAACCACTCACAAAGTTCTGTTAGCAAAACTGCAACTCTTAAGGTAGTTGCACAGCAGAGATCATGAATTCAGGATCCATGCACATCAACAGAGATTTTATTATTAATTATATCCAGAATGCATCCTCTCAGATGGTTTTAATACCCATAATACATTTTATTAGTCCCCAATAAACCAGACTGACAAATAGATAATAAAATTGATGACATCACATTTATTTCCTTGGGACAAATAAGCCACCAGAGAATATCTAATTGCCTTAGAAAACAGCCTGCTGATAGCATTATTATTTAATTAATTTTAGTCTGCAATTTTAATATCTATTAAGGGCATCTGCTTTAGAGAGTTTTTCCAATTCACAAACAACTCATGAACTTCTAAATGTAATCATTCAAGGATTTTACAGTCACTAAAGAGACTCCAAGGAAAGCAAGTTAAAAAATAATTCACTTGGTGTGGGTTTGACTGTTTATATTAACCCCAGAGTACTAATTACAACTTTTTTTAATTGTGCTTGGCAACTATCCCAAAATACTACCTAGCAGTGCTCTACTGCTAGCTAAAGTGGCCAGCTCCAGAGGTCTTTGGATGGAGCCCATAGCCAGGCCTGGATGCTATAAAGACGTTTGTTCTAAGCATCAGCCTTGGGATCCCCCTTCGGGAGCTGTCACAATACCCTTGAGGGTCTGGATCTTCAGCTAGCCTAAAGGATATTCTATAAGTAAAATCCCCTTTCTGGTGTAATGAAAATGTATCATCTTTAATATCTATGAAAACACCTTCAGCAAATCTTCAAAGAGCCTAAAAAGAGAAAAATCAGTCTAGTCACATCCTTGAGCGTCTAACTACTCAAGAAAGCTTTCATTCCTTACTCCTATAACTTAATATCTGCCCAGCAAAAATCCTTCCCACATCTACTCCAGAAACCAGTCATAAAAAAAAGTAAAACAAACCAAAACCAGGAGAATAAAACTTTTATTACACTATGTATTTTTAAAGAATTCATGAGGGATTTTCCCCTAACTGCTCAATTGCTCCTCTTCTCCTCCACTAGCAAACATTTACAAGTTTTCCTTTCTAGAGGCAAACACCTCAAAAAGATTTTTTGTATTTTTCCAACTCCTCCATCTGATTACTATTGGGAAAGCAGACAGTGAATATGAGTTGCTTTTAAAATTACCCATAAAGCTCTCTTCCTGAAATACTCAATAGTGATAATTTGAGGTTTGCAGAATGACAGTAAGCCACTAATACCATGCTGCTGCTGCTCTGACTCCAGACATTAAAAATTTAATGTCAACCTGAATGCTTATCTACAATTGTAAGATTTGTGCTTAATGGAAATATTAACACAGTTCAGTTATCACCGGAAGTGTTCTAACTCTAAAAGAAGGAGAATTTAGGATCAGCAATTTCAAAGCATGTTTGTAAGCACTGTTATGTTTATAAAGTAACAAATGAGGAATATTTATTTGTTGCTGTATTTCAGGAAACACAACTGCAGAAACCTCAGCATTACAAGTTAGGACCCCTGGGGTGCCGAGTATTGTACAATGATGACACAGAAAACACAGTTGTTGAAACATAAATGTGTCATTTACTCACAGGGTTAGGAGAAAGCATTAGAAACTGTGAGGCAAGGCTGAAGCCACGGCTGGGTGCTCTGCTTTCAGATGCTTTGACAATACTATTGCACTGCTAGCTGTACAGTACAGTAGTGCAATAAAGTCAGAGCATCTGTTAGCAGCAAGAATCCTGTCCAAGTCATTAACACACTCAAAAGAGGCATCAGAAAAACTAGGTTGAGTCAGGTAGTGGTTTCTGTGAATCATGGAGAACTGGGTAAGTTTCATGCTCACCAAGTCTGATATAGACACACAAGAACTCACCTATTTCAAGACATTATTATTATTATTCATAATCCCACTCCCCAAAAGGGGGGAAATGAGAAAAACACTCAACAAAACGCTCAACAAATCTGTCAGAAACCCAATGTCAAGCAATGTGGTTTTCTTTTAACTGGAAACTAAATTTCCAAATCTAAGCGGGTTTAGATTTGCCTCATAGCAAGCAAAGATTCTAAACTGCTACCAGACAGCTGTTCTCAAACTGCATTATAGGGAACATTTTCTGGACAGCAGAGTTTATTCTTCTCAATTGCAGGTGGTGAATCACTTCAAAACGCACTCAAATGCATACTAATTTCCCAGCATTGTGGGTGTGCATTACCACTGGGGTTACCAGTCATAGTGGGGGTATATTTCATCAATAAAGGTGTTTAACAAACCAGTAACACCATATAAAAATTCTGAGAACTCTTTGGGTTTGAAGGCACCAAAGATCCTTAACAACAAAATGCAACAGTGGAGAGATGGATGATTGCTGATGCACACACAGCAACAACCTAAGTCAACCCCACACCTGCAATCCCATTTCACACTTGTTTTTCACGTCACTTTCTGGTCTCAGACACACAACAGTGACTTTAGACTTGTGACTAGAACAGTAAAAAGAACGCAGACAGCATTGCTGGCCAATGCCCTTTTAACATTGCACTGCTTTTTGTGCATGATCACTAGTAGTACAACATAAAAAGGGCACTGGACAGACATCATTCAGAAGAAAAACCAAGGTCCACTATACCAAAACCACAGTGGGAAAAATGAACTGAGTAGCTCTGAATGAAGCACTCACAGCTCACCTGACAGTTTATCTGTTGCTTATCAGATTTTACTAAATGGATGTCCACAAAATTCCTCTGTGCAGACTGCTGAATTGTGCACTGGAAGGCACTAGCTCAGTATGTGAAGTTCTGAGCAGTAAAAGATAATGAAATTATGGTTGGACAGGAAGACAGCTTGATCACCAGCAACACCATGTACTGGATTTTCATTGCAGTTGTGACTCAGTGTCTGTTGAAGCTGTTAGAAAGATCTCCAGAGCACTTATGCAGAATTGTCTCAGGTGCCCAACTCCTAAAATATGGCACCCAGTATTATTTAAATTGCTAATAGGTCAGTTTTACAATCTTTTGCCTGATGAATCTTATCTGATACTGCAGATGCTGTGCTTCATTCTGCTCTTCTCTGAGCTGACTGTACTTTGAGCAGTAGTCCCAAATCACCATCAATTACCTGGTATTTTCATAGGCATTGTTCATTTTAGGATCCTACAAATTAGTTCATTCCTGGTTCCATGAGACTAAATTGCGTCCTTATATGAGGTGCATGTCAAAACCTCTGGGGAAGTAAGAAGTGCTATTTTATCACACATCTGTGGAGAGAGCTGGTTTCACTGGAAAACCAGGAAGAAGAAACAATAAGCAGAAGGAAAAGTAAGAAACATGAAGCTGTGATACGCAGCTGCCAATGTACATACTCTGATGAACTTCAACACTGACAAAGAGAAATACTGCACTGGATGAGGTTTGTAGACAAGAAATTAAGAGGTTAAATGGTTTGAGGTGTATTTAAGAAAATATCTTTTTTTTGTAGAAAACAAACCACGCCAAAACAGATGAAAATGCAACTGCTTTGTGCCACTCTTGTGCAGTTTTAAAGGCAGAAGGCCTGCTAGAAGAAATTAACAGAAGAATCAAACAGAAAAATGTAAGAGTAACAGAATAAAATAAAAATCAAATCAGCTTCAACTGGCTTGAGGTAATTAGAACAGGGTGAAAGACCAATCTATAATCTCAAAGTTGTTACACACCATCTGTGCAGATAATTGACCCAAACAAGCTCTCTACCTATAAACTGTGCGATGATCATATGATCATTTTGGTCTTTACCTCAAGTAGATCATAAGACAGTTTTCCATGAATGTTTTCTTCCACTACCATATATGAAAGCCCCTCCTAACTTTTAAGGGGGCAAACTATTTACATGTCCTAAAATAAGAATCACTTGAAGGCAAGACTTTGAATGAAGTACATAAATAAAGCATACTGTGAATTAAGTAAACATCTAACTTAAGGATCGCTGAAAAAAAAATAGTAATACCACCAATAGATATGGAGAGGTCAAGCTTACACTATGGGCAAGACTGAAGTTTTGAATGTGAAACCAGAACAAATTCAGAGCTCTGAAAAGAGTGGAGCATATCACTGAATTCAAATACTCTCTAATGTTATCACTCTCAGTATTCAGTGTGCTGACTACAGTCCAATAGCTAAGGGAGAGCAAAAACAACCCCTTCTGCTCTGAAGTGTGGTGCCTGCAAAGAAAGCATAAGCCAGACCACACCACCTTGCTTTTAAAGTGCAGTAAACCTGAGAAATAGGTAGGATAGTTTGAATTCTCTCGATTTTTGACTAATGCAGGAATTTGGGCATTTATTCCAACTGTTATTTTTTATTTCAAAACCGAAGTAACATCACAGCTTAAAATATTCCTTCAAAAGCTCCTCACTGTTGCAATGAGATGCAGGTCACTCAATGAAACGACAAAAGTTTGTCAGCAGCAGCTCACATTTTAGCAACTTTAAGCCAGTTGCTTCCTTTTCAGACAACAAACTGTTCTAAAGGTTTATGGGACATAAGCTGGTGCTGGACAAAAGTGACTGAAGGAGAGGTAGAGTGAGAAGGAAACTCTGGGCACCCAGCAGCACCCCAATCCTGCGTATTCAAGCCTAATGCTCATTAAGGGATAGTGATATACAGCATTTCCTGTCATGTTGTTCCAGTGTGCCTTCTAACCTTCATTCTTCTTGAATATTTCATTTTGGTGATGCTACTGTGTACAGATAAAACTTGGAGACCATTAAAGTCATTTTTATGCATTTCTTTTTGAGAACTTGAAACCAAGATTGCCAGAAGACAAAACCCTTCAGGTATGTCTGTTGTATTCTTGTCTATGTATTTAATACTGTACTTTTTTTTTTTTTTCCTCCAGGAGGACAAGTGTAGGTAACAATTAAAAGTACCTAACGCTGTGCTAGGACAATTAGCATTACAAAAATACTTCTGGAAGCTTCCAAGGAAAACCAAAGGAACATTGTATTTTGAACTGTCAGTACAAGCATTTTAATTTATGTTAAAGAACATAAATTCTATCATCTATTAAGCATTTGGATACATAAAATATTCCTAGAGCATTAAAAGTATATTAAATAGACACAGAAATGAAGATCAAGATTTGAAGGATGCCACAGGGAACTTAGCTGCTTAAGAAGATACTTTTGCAGTGTATCCCAGTACGTGATAGCATAACAATGCCTTTCCTCTCTCCTTTTTTTTTTCCTTCCTTTGCTTTTCCGAGAGCGGGACAGGCAGAAAGGCAGCTATTACATAAGGTAGCTCGGTCTTGCCTTCAGGGGCTGTCTCAGAGCGTGCTGAAACGAAGTTCAACGCGGTGAAGAGCTACGCGAACTTGAATGGCTGAAGGAAAAGCCACCCCTCTTCTCAGGACTGGCTGCAGCCGAGACCCCGCCAAGGAAGAAGCGCCGGGCGGACGAGCGCGCTGCTGCTCCTAAGGCGCCGAAGGCCTGGCTGGTGGCCCGGGCGGAGGTCGCGCTGCCGTTCCGGCCCCTCACGCACCCCTGAAGGTGGGTGGCCTGCCGCAGCGACAAGAGACTGCCCAGCTCCTTGCCCACCGTCAGACCCATGGACCTGTCCCGTCCTCCCCGACAGAGGAGAAGTAGAGTGCGAGGAGCGGCGGGAAACCACCCCAGCGGGAACTCATCCAGCCGCATCGCCCCGGTACCGGCACCAATGAAACAGTCCAACCGGCCTCTCCTCCCCGAGCACCCCCGCAGGGAAAATGGTCCCGCCCAGGTGTGAGCTCCACCCTCGTCCCCCGTTGAGAGAAAATGGACTAATCTGAGAACGCTCCACTCGACGCCGTCCTCCCCCCACCACGACGGGGACATGAAACGGACCGGACTGCTCCGGCCGCGCCCCTCAAAGGCCCCGTGTCCCCGCCGCGGAGAGCAATAAAGGCGCGCGGGACTGAGCTGAACCCGCCTCTGCTATTCCTCCCGCCCCCCCCAGGTGAGAGGGAAATGGCCGGGCCCTGCCCCCGCGCTGAGGGGGTGAATGAAGCGGCACCAGCAAGCCCCGCCCCCCTCAGGGTGTGTGGGGGGAGCAGAATGGACCGGCCCGGCCGAACTCGCCTGACCCGAACAGCAGCCGCCCCAGGGAAAGCAGCGCGGGCTCCGCTCAGGGCCCGGATGGGGCGCGGGCGCGGCTGGAGGCGCGAAGGGGGAACGGCCGCTCTTCCTCTCACGCCCCCAGCCGCGCCCGCGCCCCGCTTTCCCTCTCTTAAGCGCTGCACCCTCCTTGTAACCTCAGCCCTGCGTCCTCTGAGGCGCTCCCGCTGCCGCCTCACCGTCTCCCGGCCCGGCCGCCCTTCAGCCCGGCCGCCGGCCGCGCCGCCCGGACTCACCATGGCCTCAAGCTTGGTAACCGCCGTCTCCATGTTGAATAGTTGACATTCCTCAGGCGGCGGCGGGGAGATATCCACCCCCCGCTCCGCAGGGTGGGAGAGCCGCCGGTCCCCATTGGGCAGCTGTCACTCGCCGCTCGTCTCCCATTGGTCCGCCGCTGACAGAAGGCGCTCACTATTGGGTAGGGAAGAATGTAAACCCGCTCCGAGGTAGGGGAGAACTCATTGGTTGGTAGAAAAGCTGCAGCCAGCGATTGGCTAGGTGAGGAGCGCCGCGAAACGCTATTGGTCCGGAGTGGAACCTAGCCATTATTGGCTGGAGTAGGAGAGCGGAGCACTGCAATTGGCGGGAAAGGGAACGGTCGATTAATTGCGACTCTTCTGTGGCTGGGCAGGGGGGCGCCGGTCACCCGCCTTTAAACCGCGTTCGCCTTTTCCAGCCGAGCTGTGTCCCGCAACTCATTGGCGGGGCTGAAAAGCCTTTATCCAATGACGGGGCGGGCCTCCTCAGCGCGCCCCGGACGGGGCGTGGCAGCGCTCGGTCCTCTCCAGTCGAGCTCAGGCCCGCGTTCTTCCAGCGGCCAATCAGTGGGTAGATAGAACTGTCAGCGGGGGCGGAGACGGAAGAGAGCGGCACTCCCATTGGCTGTTCACGGCGCGGGGAGCGGTTTGAATCGACAGCACCGGGCGGGAGGTGAGCCGTGGCTGCGGAGGGGCGGGGGGAAGTGAAGCGGGTCGGGGTCCCTGGTCACCCCTGATTCCCCTTCATTGCTGCCCTTCCAGTTCAGGTGGGGCGACTGTGTGTAAGGAGCCGCCTACCCCTCGGTGAGGACTCCTTAGAGAGCGGGGATGGCCAACGCAGGATCTGGGAGGTTGCAGGGCCGCGGCCGCAGGGGGTCGCATCAGGGGGCTGAGGAGTGGTTGGTCAGGCAACGGCTGAGTAGGGTCAGGGTATCAGGTCCTCCTTTTGTGGTTGCTTCATGCCTGTTGCTGCTATCTCCACAGAAGTGATTTTCCCCCGATGCAACATCTGTCATTTCAGGACAAAGAAAAGCTAACAGCTATGTCCCGTATAAAATGGTACTTTCTACATCCTTCATTCCTCTCGTGTACAAATGCATCTTACAGGAATTTAAGGATTTTTTTTTATCAGCTGCATGTGATGCTTCTAACGAGACAACTGATGCAGTCCACCTTCTTCCTTGTATTTGGTGACAGCTCTGTCCTCATGTCCAATTTCTATACGTTAAATTTAAATCTAACTTTTTAACAGCAATGGCAAAGTATAGGAAACACAGACGGAAACGGAGAGCCCGAGCAAAATTTCTGTTGGGAAAAAAAGGAGATGTTATGAACACTCAGGGCTCTGGTTGTCCTCCACGGTAAGAGGCTCACTTTGAACTTTTGCTTAACTCAGTTTCTAGGTCCACTGTTAGCTCCTGAGGGTTGATGGAAATAAGGAATAGGATTGTCTGGGGTCTATCTGTATCTTGGCATTGATGCTGTTAATTTGTTTCATTGTGTATATCTTCTAGTGTTCTGTTGTTAATGTGCAGGAAAGGCAATTTGTATAGAAATGTATTGCAAATACGATTTTTTTGCCACCTTTATCAAAATGTATCTTTGCCTTTCCCAAACTCAATGCTTCTGTTTACACTGTTGTCACCTGCTGTTGTTGGTACTTGTCATTTCCAGGTAACTGGTTATGAACATTTTTTAAAGGCTGAAATTAGAGATATAATTATGACATTCTGATATGCTGTGTCCTAGGTCAGCAGGTGACCTTCCTCTGAACATGCCATCTGTCCCAAGCCATCTGTCCTCATTCTGGTCATTAGCTTTACCCAGTGTAAAAAATGTGGTAAAACCCTTTACAACAACCGCCTCATTTTTGTATTGTTGGTGCCAGAACACGGTTGCACAGGTAAATGTTCTGCTTCTCTATTTTTGCCAACGTGTGAGGTTTTCAGTGCCCTGATGCAGGATAGAGAGTCAGATTTGAGAGCTATGTTGTCAATTAAGTTAGGTGTATTGAAACATCTAAAGTACATTTAGTGTTTGCTGTTGAAGGAATAATGCAAGAGTGTCAAGGCAGCTGTGGACATTAAATGCATTGACATATCAGAAGGATTTACAGTGACAGAGGGTGCAGCCTTTCTTCCACAGCAGAAATTACTCTCTAAGCTTTTTAGGTCAAATACAAATTATACTTTACAGTTCCAAGATGAAGTTAAAGTTTTTTTGGAGCAAGTCACTCCTTGGTTTCCTGCCAAGAAACTACTTATTAGTGTTTTGTATCTTCATGTTGTCTTTCAGCTGTCTACAGCAAGATTGTACAACAGAACTTTAAATAGTAATCATAGTCCTGTCTCTGGAAGCATAATATGGTCAAAACACTTTCCTGGTTTCTTTTTATGCTTAGAGTTTTAAGGTGGTGAAAGACACTATATTTCCATCACAATTCTACTTAAGGGAGCTAAATACATTCAGAGAGCAGCTGGAAAAGTTGGAAGCTGAATTTTCTAAACTACAAGGAACACTCCAGGTCAGTCTCAATCCCTGTGGGGCAGGGTAATGTTTGCTTGTGTAAGCGTGTAAAGAGCTGTGGTCAGTGCAGATAAACTGAAATCTTCAGAGCTTCTCACTGGTCAGGGTTTCACCTCTTCACATTCAGCATTACTAACTGTGGTTACTTCATAGCTAGAGGGAACTGGTTTGCTGTTGCTCTCTCAACTAAGGCTAGAACCTTTGTTTTCTAAAATTTCATCTGCTTTTTCTAGTGGACTGGATAGTCTCTGATTTATTTACATGTATTGTTTTCAGATGAATGGAACTGCAGCCTTGTCTTCAGGAAACTCTGTTTGTCAAAGGTGTAACAAACCAGTTCAGGGTACTCCTGTACAAATGCAGGTGGGCCTGCCATCAGCAGCATCTGAGCCTTCCACAATACAGCTGCAGCCACTATCTGTACCCCCTCCACCTCTTCCACCTCCACCACCACCACCACCACTGCCCCCACCGACACTGCCTCCAGCACCTCTCCTCCTCAAACGGGGCAATGGCTCTAAAGCATCTCTGGTAGGGACTAAGAAGGTTTCTCTATTTCATCTCTCATGGCTGTCTGGACCTGGTTCCAGAAGGAACTGTCAATGCTCAGTCACTTACCAAACCTAATTTCCCTTCCAACCACCTTCATTTTTAGTCACCCTCACTGAAAAAAGATGGGCCAATGCAGATCACTCTCAAAGACCTCCTGAATGTCAAACTGAAGAAGACAGGCAGCAACCTGAGAACAGACAAGGTAAACCAGAGGACATGTGGCTAAATGGACAATGGTGTGTTGAGGAAAACCAGAACCAGTTTATTTCTTGCAGTACTTGCCATAGGCACTCACAGAAATTTTTGAGATGTAATTGTCTTCCAAAATCTCAGTTTTAAGTAATCCTAATTCTTCACCTGGGCATTTTAACTCCACTGTCAGCAGGCATGCAGCAGTACTAAATTTTGAGAGAACATGTAGCTTTCTTGTGCTTTGTCTGTGAGCTATCAACAGATTGGGGCTTTCTTTTGCCCAGCTGACATCTTTGCAAAAGTGTTTTTTAATAGATCTATTTTTATCCTAGGCACATTGAAATCTTAATGATTCATAAAAGCCATAAACCACAGGTATCTTTCAGAGTATAAATGTGAAATAGATGTAAGGTCAATGAGACCTTCTAAAATGTTATTTGTGGTAATATCTCTTTTCTCATTTTAGGCAGAGTCACCAGCGAGGACACGCAGGGCACTAATTACAGTCTCAGATTTGCAAAGTGTTAGTCTGAGACTCAAATCCAAGCCATCAGTTCATATTGCCAACTCCTTAATGTAAGATGCCTTCTTCCTTTCTCTGATACTAGATTTTTTTCTGTTCTAAACAGTGATTAACATTATTTACAGAGTGGAAAATACTTCATTCTAACAATTTGTTTTGTTCTTTCAGTACCCCTCCTAAAAATCAATTAGATCTTCGGAAACACCTGAAGAAAGTCAATATACAAAGGTAAATTCCTTCCTCATTCTCTTGTTTGTTTTTTTTTGTTTGTTTGTTTTTTTAAAAATAGAGAGCTAATCCTAATTCCCCATTATTTCCAATCTTTTCAGAAGTCCTGGTGGCACTCCTCTAAATAGCAAAGAAAACATTGAATGTGGCTCTGGGTTGACACCAATAATGACACAAGCACTGCGGCGCAAATTTCAGGCAAGTCATGGTGTCTCCTTTGGGGCTGATAAATGGGCTTTGAAATTCATACAATTTCATACCCACAGTGCTACAAGGCAAAAAACGAGTATGTGTTGCCTTATTTCTCATCCAAAGCCCTAAGTACCACAAATAAAGATGCTTGTTTTACTAATTCCCAATTAATGGTAAGGAAACTGCAGAATGAAAGTGCCATTGCCCATCTCTCAGCAGGTTATTTGGCAATGCTAAGAGGGGAAGTTGGTGTTTTTGTTGGCCTTTCAGGTGCCTCAGTGTGATCTCTAACTTCACTGTTCCAATATGCAACAGAACAAAACCTGAGGCTTGGTCATGTCTTTTATCTTAAGGATTTGTTGCATTGTCTGTTTTCTTTTATGGTTTCAGTTAACAATTGCAATGTATTTTATCTCAGTCACAATCAGTATTAAGTTCATCTTCCAGTATCTGACCCCTGTTCTTATTTTGACAGATGGCTCACCCAAAGAGTCCCTCACCTGCCCGGTTAAGCACTGCAAACAGCTTTGATGACCAGAAGTAGGTTTATGGACCAATGTATTTTTCATATGGTCAAGGAAGCCACTTGGATCCCATTTTTATCTCACTCAGGCATACATATTTGTGAGTAAATCTGCCACATTTTGAAACCCCTTTAGGAGAATTCTGCTCTTTAAAGGTCTAATGTGTCTCAACCTGGTTGCATCATCTTTAATGGAAAAAAGCCATGAAATTTCCCAAGTCTCATGCTACCTGGCTTATGCTGAAGCAGGGACTATTATGTTCCCACCACCGGTGCTGCTTGTAAGATAAATATGTGTGTATTTGCTGAAATTCAGTATTGGTTTTGCTTTTTTATTAAAAAAAAAGGTTGTGATGGTCATTATACAGGTTCAAAGAAAAGGAACAGTTTGGCACTGTTATTGGAGTGATAGGCTGCAAGTTTCCCCAAGCAATTCAATTATGTGGGTAAGAAGGTGTGAAGCAATTGCAGAGTGCATTGCTTTTGGCTGTTGTTTAACTTGTTAAGACTGCACTGCTTAAGGGCAAGTAGCTGAAAGCCTCCTTGTAAAGTCAAGTTCACCAAGTGATAGATGGATAATTCACTACAGTGGTTGATAGGCAATGTGCCTATCCTACAGTTCTTGGTGGTGACAATGACCTGCTGTCATCTATCACTGGAGCTGCTTTCCAGACAGATGATGGTACAGCCTGAGTTTGAGTTCCGGTAGCCCAGTATGACACTGACTGTCAGTGCACTGCCCTCTCAGCCTGACCCATCCCTTTTGGGGGCATCACAGCTCTGCATAACTGGAAACCTGGGCTGCTGAGAGATTCTCATGATCGGTGATGTGGGCTGGAACCCCTTTGTGCTTGAGGACAGGCAGGAGAGTCGAGGTTCAAGTACTTAAAGGGGCAAGTCAGAAAGTTTGAGAAAGACTTTTTATTAGGGCCTGTTATGCCATGACAAGTAGTGATGGCTTTCAACTCAAAGAGGGAATTTTACACTAGAGAGAGGAAAAAATTGTTTATGCTGAGGGTGGTGAGACCCTGGCTGGCCCAGGTTACCCAGAGAGGTAGGTGCTTCATCCCTGGAAACATTCCAGGTCAAGTATGGGGCTCTAAGCAACCTGCTGTAGTGGCAGATGTCCCTGCAGGGGGGTAGGACTAGGTCGCCTTTAAAGGTCCTTTCCACTCCAACTGTGACATGCAGTCCACCACTCAAGATCCTTCCCCTTCTCCTTGCTCCCGGCTTCTCGCTTAGAGTTTCCGCGATGTGTCTCTCGCAGCCCTGCTCGCTGGCTCGCTCTCGTTATGTCCGTGCACAGCCCGTCTCCAGCTGGCACCGAGAGCACTTGACCCGCGCCTCACGGTCGCACCGTGACCGCGGCCGCAGCCGTAACGCCCGTCTGGGGCGGAGCCGCGCATGCGCGAGGCTGAAGCCGCCGCCGCCGCTTCCGGGCGCGGAGCGGAGCGTGGCCATGCCGCTGCCGGTGGGGCCGCCGGGAGGGGCGGCGGCGGTGGGGCCCGTGAGCCTGCGGGAGCTGCTGCTGAGTGCCACGGCGGCTGCCGAGGGGGGCGGCGCGGCGGCCGGCGGCGATGAGGAGGTTTGCGTCGTGGGCATCTTCGGGAAGACGGCCCTGCAGCTGTGTTCCGAGAAGGCGGCCCTGGTGAGCACCGTCTGCGACCGGCAGGTCTTCCCCCTCTTCGAGCAAGAGGACCCTGAGCTGGCTGACGGCTCCTCGGGGCAAGACAGCGACCCGACGACCAAAGACTACAATCATTTGCAGGCCTACTACTGCCAAGAGAGCCGAGTACTGTACCTGGTGCTCACCTCCATCTGCGATACGCCGCAGCTGCTGCGGGCCTGCGGGGACCTGGCGGCGGCCGAGAGCAGGGAGAGCGGGCCCGGCCACCCTTCCGGCGGTCCGGCCCCGCTGCCGCACGCCGAGGCCCACGAGTTCTGGAAGCACCAGGAGAAACTGCACTGCCTGAGCCTCCTCTACCTCTTCTCTGTCTGCCACATCCTGCTGCTAGTGCACCCCACCTGCTCCTTCGATATCACCTATGACCGCGTATTCAGGGCGCTGGATGGGCTGCGGCAAAAGGTCCTGCCCTCCCTTAAGGCGGCCATCAAAGACTGTCCTGTAGGCAAGGAGTGGAAGCTCAACTGCAGGCCATGCCCTCCACGCCTGCTCTTCCTCTTTCAGCTTAACGGGGCCCTGAAGGTGGATCCCCCTCCAAGCAGGGGCCAAGATGCCTGCGGTCACCTGGAAAAGCCACCCCCCAAGAAGCACTCCCCAAAGAGGAGGTTGCAGCATGCTCTGGAGGATCAGATCTACCGCATCTTCCGCAAGAGCAGGGTGTTAACGAACCAAAGCATCAACTGTCTGTTTACTGTGCCTGCTAACCAGGCTTTTGTGTATATAGTGGCTGGTGGGGCCCAGGATGGAGATGATCCAGTAGCCATGCTTCTTGACCAACTCAGAAGCAACTGCACCATGAGAGAGACTGACTCACTGCTGGCTCCCACCCTCTCGGGTCCCAGGAGGTATCAGATGATGCGGCACGGTAGGCAGCAGCTATCCTTCCATGCAGAGAGCAGCAGCAGCAGCTCCAGCTCTTCTGGGCAGCTTGTGGACTGCACCCTCAAGGAGTTCTTGTGGCAGCACGTAGAGCTGGTGCTGAGCAAGAAGGGCTTTGATGACAGCGTGGGGAGGAACCCACAGCCCTCTCACTTTGAGCTCCCAACCTACCAGAAGTGGGTTGCTGCAGCTTTAAAACTGTATGAAGTGACCATTGAAGGTAAAGACGATGATCCAACCTCCCTCACTGGTGAACTCAGCTCAAAAATCATGGGCAGCATCAAAGTCTTGGAAGGCTATTTAGATATAGACACCAAGTTCTCAGAAAACCGTTGCCAGAAAGCTCTCCCCATGGCCCACAGCGCCTATCAGTCCAACCTGCCTCACAACTACACCATGACTGTCCATAAGAACCAACTGGCACAGGCCCTGCGCGTGTACAGCCAGCACGCCCGCGGGCCAGCCTTCCACAAGTATGCCATGCAGCTTAACGAGGACTGCTACAAGTTCTGGAGCAATGGGCACCAGCTCTGCGAAGAGCGGAGTTTAACCGACCAGCACTGCGTGCATAAGTTTCATCTGCTCCCCAAAGCAGGTAAAGCAGCTCGCTTGTGGGTGGGTTCCGTGGTTTGCTTTTGTCTCTGCGTTAAAATGTTGCAGGCTGAAAACCTGAGTCTGACATATTTGTGGAAGGTTGGGGCTTTCAAGAATCATACTTGCACAGTGGGATTAATTATAGCAGTGCTGTTGTGCAGGTTCCCTTATGTTGATTAACATTTAGGAGCAAGTCACAGGATCACAGGATGTCAGGGGTTGGAAGGGACCCAAACAAATCATCGAGTCCAATCCTCTTGCCAGAGCAAGACCACACAGTCTAGCTCAGGTCACAGAGGAACACATCCAGACAGGCCTTACAGTAAAGAAGATCCCCCTTGTGTTGAGGTGGAACCTCCTGTCCTGTAGCTTACATCCATTGCTCCTTGTCCTATCCCAGGCAGCAAGTGAGCAGAGCCTGTCCCCCCTGCTTCTGACCCCCAGCCCTCAGATAGTTAGAAACATTTATTAAATCCTCTCTCAGTCTTCTTCTCCAGACTAAACAGCTCCAGGTCCCTCAGCCTCTCCTCATCAGGCAGTGCTCCAGTCTCCTAATCATCCTTGTAGCCCTCTGCTGGACCTTCTCCAGCAGATCCCTGTTCCTCTTAAACTGGGGAGCCCAAAGCTGACTGTTAGTAGTAACTTTGATTTTAGTAGGAACCCTGATTCCATCTGGCTAATTAGAAGCATTACGCTGGAGTTGTTCTAACCGATAATATGTAAAGGCAAAAGTTGTCCAGGAATCATAAGTGCCTCTTCCCCGCTTATTTTTCAGTAGCTCGAACAGATCAAGGGATAGAAGCTATCTGAGACATACTCACTGCAGGCAGATGAACTATTGATGCCTTCTGGGAAGAGACTAAAACCAAAGAAGATTCTGGATAGTGGTATAACCTACCCTGGAAGTTTGTATTTTGAAGTGGGAAAAGGAGGAGCTGCTTGACAAACTGGTATTGCTGGTAGATGATTTTTGGATTTGTATATAGCAAGGAGGAAGCAGAGTATGGAGGGAATTAAAAACTTTCTAGAAATGGTGAGCAATTTGTTTATAGAGCTTGATTGGTTTTGATTTTAGGGGAAAAGCCAGAAGCCGACAGAAATCCTCCAATTCTCTACCATAACAGCCGAGCTCGTTCCACCGGGGCCTGTAACTGTGGAAGGAAACAAGCTCCTCGTGATGACCCATTTGATATCAAAGCAGCTAATTATGACTTCTACCAGGTAATTGTTAGGTGTCTGCTTTTGCTTCATCAACAAAGCCTGCATTCTGAAGTGACCACAAGTAAGTTTCCCCTTAACCTAAGCAAAGTGTAAATGGTGCTTGGGGAAGATGTTTCTGGGAGCAGAAAGTGTTTGCAGGATGGGCTGACCAGCATAGGCAGCTCCAGTCTGCGCCAGTGTGTGTGTGCATGCAGGAGCATCTATTTACACTTCAAGTGAGTCCATGTGCATTGTAAATCCATCGTGTCCATGAGCTGTGCTCCCATCACTGCTTTGATTCTCGTGTAGCGCAAGCCTCTTGAATCTTAATTGTAGCAGCTGAATGTTATGACTCTTCACTCTTATCTCAGAGATGGAAGATGGGAAGTTAACCACATTTTCTTTCTCATAGCTGCTGGAAGAAAAGTGCTGTGGGAAGCTGGAGCACATCAACTTTCCCATATTTCAGCCAAGCACACCTGATCCAGCCCCTGCTCGGGATGAGTCTTCTCCTGCCCCTTTGGAAGGCGAGATTGAGAAACTTAAAGAGAAAGAACCTCAGACTCAGGGAGAAAGCACAGGCCTGAGCTTAGCTCTCAGCCTGGGTCAGTCCACAGGCAGCTTGGGCACTTACCCACCCGATGCCCAGGGTGGAGGGGAAAATGCAGACAGTCACGGGCAGAGTGGGGATTCCAAAGGTGAGAAAAGGCCAAGCCTGGTAGACCGCCAGGCGTCCACTGTTGAGTACCTGCCTGGGATGCTCCATTCAAATTGCCCCAAAGGCCTTTTGCCCAAATTCTCCAGTTGGTCACTGGTTAAGCTGGGGCCTGCTAAGGCTTATAACTTCCACACAGGCTTAGATCAGCAAGGCTTTATCCCAGGAACAAACTATTTAATGCCTTGGGACATTGTCATCAGGACGAGAGCTGAAGATGAAGGAGACTTAGATACCAATTCCTGGCCTGCACCCAACAAGGCTGTTCCTGGGAAACGAAGTGCGGTTGTGATGGGAAGAGGAAGACGGAGAGATGACATAGCTCGAGCTTTTGTAGGATTTGAGTATGAAGATGCACGTGGTAGGAGGTTCATGTGTTCAGGGCCTGATAAGGTCATGAAAGTGATGGGAGGGGGGCCGAAGGAATCTGCCATCAAAGCCCTCAACTCTGACATGCCACTGTACATCCTGTCATCGACGCAGGGACGAGGACTCAAGCCACATTATGCTCAGTTCATGAGACTCTTCGTGGTGGTTCCTGATGCTCCACTGCAGATCACATTAACACCTCAGGTAAGAACTGGAAGAGGGAATTTGGTAACTACAAAGACATGGTTAGTTGTTGCAACATCAGCTGCAGTACTAGCAGGTGCAAGGGTGGTGGGCAAAGTGTCAGAAGGATGCTGCAAGAAACTCAAAGCAACTTCAGTCAGATTTGCTAAGACCAGAAGTATGTTCTATAAACAATTGAGGATTTTTTTTTTTTAATATAAAGATGGGCTTATGCCAGAATTTCACTTTGTGTAAAGTAAATTTTAAGAACTCTTATCAAGGATGAAATAGTAGCACTTCATACTATAATAATGGCTTCTTTCTAGAAGGATACCAAGTAATGACTGTAAGAATTAATTTCTCATTTTAAATGTCAGTGAGAAAAGCAGTGACTCAAAGCTGAGATTAATTTTTATTAGTTACCCTTTGAATTTAGGAGGTGAAAAGGTGTTGAGTTTTTTAATTGGAGATTTTTTTTCTTGTTTTCTAACGTAGTTTAAAAAATGAAGAAAAATCTCCACTTAGTCACTTTTTTTAAGGCAGTAAAATGTGAGCAAGTACCTTCCTTCAGTTATCACTCTGAAGTGTGTATCTAAGTGCTTATTACTTGTTAGGCTGTGGCCAGAAACATCATGTTTATTGTATAGTAGTGTCACTGAAACCCAGCAGTGAGCACAAAACCCATGGATATTGGAAAGCAGGCAGATTGTGGAACATTTTGGAACCTTTCAGACTGTTTGGGAAGCACCACAAGATCCTTCATGCTCAATTGCATGGCAACAGATTGGCTTCTTCTATGAGGTACCTTCAGCTACTCGAACAGGAACCTGCTTTCAGTAGTTAAAGGTGAAATGCTGACTGAAACCTGGCACCAACACCAAAATCTCAACGTGGGCTGCAGTTTATCTTGTTAGTGTTTGAAACGGGCAGGAACCGAAGGTTCAGTGTGTGCTGATACTTGGCTCTTCATTCCCGGCTTACATCTCTATCAAAACTTTTGACTCCTATGGATGTATTTTTATTTGGAAAATCCATTATGCTCTGTGTTGTGGGTTCCACACATCAGCATCTCATGTGAAGAAGACATTCTGAATCGTTTAATATGAATTATTCAAGAGCCCTTTTAAATGTTGCTGAAAATTCCCATTGGTTTAAAGTGAGGTAACAGGTCAGGGCTCTCTGAACTACCTTTTGGAAATCTGCTGTTGGAGTGTTAACTGCTGCCCAGAGGCAAATGTCTTGTGTTTGAGTTGTGGATCTCTGATAGGATATAATCTGCTGCCTTAAATGTGGTATCTTCACTGATAAAACTGGAAATCTACCCATGTCTTGCTGCAACAGTACCATGGCTTCCTGGAGTGCACTCCAATGGATAAGAACCTGCTTGTAGGCAATATTTAAGAGGCTTCCTTGGATTCAGTTTGCTCTTAAGTTTGGTTTAGGCTAATTTTTTTTTTTTCTAATGATGTCTGATTATTAATTTCCTTTTGTTTTTAGGTGCAACCAGGACCACCACCTTGTCCTGTATTTTACCCCGAGAAGCAGGAAATAACCCTTCCGTCTGATGGACTGTGGGTGCTTCGGTTTCCGTACGCGTACGTGACAGAACGTGGACCCTGCTTTCCTCCCAAGGAAAGCCAACAGTTGATGAGTTACAAAGTTCTCAGAGGAATACTGAAAGCAATTACACAATAAGAATTATTCTGGTAGATACGGTTTAGGTTTTTTTAAAAGGTTATCCTCGATCCCAATAATGGATTTTGATTGGTGTTTGTTACTCGGCAGCCATCACTGCAATCGAGCGAAGCCCACTGTATTCCAGTGGAACAGTCAGATTGAAAATCAGCTCTGATATCAAAGCAGAGAAAGGAATCTGAGACGTGTGCATTTTCAGTTTATTAAATTTTCATGTGTACAAAATAAAAGCTGTTTTTTGCAATGTCCAGAGCCTGTACCGCTAGAGGGTTTGATGACAACACTCTTCCCCATCCCATCTTTCTATGTACATACTTAGGAATATGAAAAACTAGCATTGCCTGAAATCAGGTCTCCTTTGTCATATTGAGGTAATCATGGGAAGAATCTTTTCTCCTTTTCCAAAGCTGTTTGTGTGCAAACAATAAATGTTTCTAGTCTGGTGAAGTGAGAAATTGTTCAGATTTTGATCTTGACTTAAAAAAAAAGCCAAACAAAATATTGCAGTTCTGAGTTGTATTAATACCACAGCCAAAACCTGCTTGCCTGTATCCAGTTGAGGTATTTCACTGTATTTATAGATCACATTTTGTTGATTTTGTGTTTTGGAATGCCAGATGTCTTTGGGAACTGAGCCTGCTGGTCAATGCACAGCTGTATGTGGTTGGTTTATTGTAAGCAGATGAAGGTTAATTGTGAGTGTAGTTTGATTTGTAGTGATTAAATAGTCCTTTTAGCAACAAAAAAAAAAATCTGTTTTAGCCCAGTTTGAATCTCAGGTTGAGGGGGTTTGGTTAATTGTGCTGCTCATCTGAAAAGATGTGCTACACGATGTACTGAGAGGTACTTTAAATCCTCTGAGCTTCACACGTGGCCATGGGTGCCAAAAAATTAGTCACAGTAAATCAACTTCTGCCTTTTTGTCGAGGGTAGGATAGAGTAGTGGGCTGAATGCTGAGACCTAATTTGATTTCTAGAATATTTATTTTTAATGAGCTTGCATGCAAAATTTAATTTGCCCATTTGTTGTAATGCAGGAATTATACCGCATGACCGGAGTTGGACTTGATTTGTTTGGTGTAGGACCTCCCTGCTCAGCTGGGTCTGGAAAACACTTCCCTCGGTGTGTGAGGAAGACAAGATCTCCCTCTGCACGCCCTAATGAATTTAGATTTACCCAAGCACTTAAGAGATTCTCGAGCGCAGTCAATAAAATGAAATGCGCTACAGAGCACAGTTGTCTGTCGGAGACGCGGCTGTGCTACCGGCGCTGGGGAAAGCCAAATGGGAAATTAAAGCTTGTAATTGGAAATCGCTCGTAGCGTTTATTAACTACTTTTAGAAAGTGACAGCCGTGTAGAAAGGGAGGTTGAGGCCGAGCCGCCCCGGCTGAGGAGACCCAGCGCCTCTGAGGGGAGCCAGCCTCACTCCGAGCGCTTGGCGGGAAGGGCGGGGGTCCCCCCGCGCCTGCGCAGTCCCCGGCTCGGGGGCGGAGGGGAGGCGGTGCGGCTGCGCGCCTGCAGTGGCAGCGGCTCCCGCAGCGACGCCGCTTCGCTGGGAGCCGGCTGCGGGCCGGGCCGGGCGAGGGGCGGGACAGGACGGGAGCGGCCGGGCCGGGAGCGCGGGGTTAGCCGGCGGGACACGCAGGATGTCGGCGACGCTGTATCTGCTCTCCACGCTGGGCGGATATGTCCTCACCTCGGCGTTTTTCCTCAAGTGTCCGGGACTGCTCCACCGGCCCAAGCGGCAGCGCTTCCGATGCCGGCACATCTCCCACCGCGGCGGTAAGTGAGGGGGTGCAGAGGGGGAGACTGCCCGCCGCGCCCCGGGAGGCACCGCTTCTCGCCCTCCCCACAGCGGAGGCTGCCCGCAGGTCCGTGAGGGCTGCATCCCGCCCTGGCTCCCGGCGCTCAGGGACTCTCCCGGGAACGATACCACCCCGCTCCCTCTGGACGCTTCTCTCCCTGGCGCCTTGTCCGGGCAGGCGCTGCTGGAGCCCTGTCGGGAGGGTGCTGAGGGGCTTCTTTGCGAGGCCAGTCGCTCGCAGCGGGCTCCCTTTAAACCTTCCTCCTGCAACCTAATTTTAGGTGCCACCTGCTGACCAGTGCTTGATTTCAAAGCTGAATTAATCTCCCAACTCAAAACACGTCAGCCGAAATCAGCTTGTTTTACGCGGGTCGTGATAGTTTCCCTCTCAAAACGTAGGTGTAATTTTTTGCTTCCTATTGTTTCTATACTAGGATGTTTCCCTTCCTACTGAGAGGGGCGCTTGACTGGTTTAGAGCCGGTACAACAGGATAAAAAAATCAGTCTTTCTGCCTCCAGCCGCCTGTTTGCTTTCTGGTTTCACAAGAAAAGCAGTTAGCTGTGACTGTTCTTGTTCTTCTTACTGTTATAGACCATTAGTGGTTCAGTGCCCTGGTAAAAGCGATCTCAGTTTGAGAGGCTGCTCCCCTCCATGCACTAAGGCCTTGCGGGTGGGTTGGTTGCTCCTCTGAAATAACAGGATGATGTTTTTAAAGCGGTTTCTACTTTTTTTCAACGTATTGGGAGGAAAAAAATAAAATGCATCACATTTTATTTCCCATTAACATGAAGATGAGTTCTGTGCTTTTCCCTGCTCCTTCCTTCAATTTGTGGAAATAGTCAGTTTTCAAGTAAGTATTTTTCCTGCTGAGTTAGGACAGTTTTCAGTGTCCTATCTAATGCCAGTTTACACAGTTCTAGCCACTGCTACTGCCTTGAATTGTTAAAATACCAAAGTTGATATCTTCTACATCGTGTTACTTGCCTTTCTTAGATACAGTTTATAAAACATATTAAGTGGGGATTTTTTTTTATAATCATAGTCTTAAAGTGCACCTCTTGATTAGGAAATGTATGTTGGCTGTTTCCTGGTAGGTGTGTATTTTCATTTCAACAAGCAAAGGTTCTTAAGTTTGTTTGGTAGCTGTTTGTTAATGTACAAGCTCTTAGAAACTTGCAGATGACTTTGTTGGAGCTTGGTATGATCTCCTTAATCTTCTTTGTTCTCACTTCTTTGCAATGAACTTAGTGAAGATTACAGCCTTAAGCCTAGAATGCAAGTGTTTGGCCAGTTGCAGTAAGCCCCATTGGAGCAACAGGAAAGCCTTATTCAACAGGAGGATTATTCGTTAGGAGAGAAACAATTCACGGTCTGTGAATTGTTCTGGGACCACAGGTACACTGTGAAATGCACCTACAGTAGAAATACAGCACTTAAACATCATCTCAGGCAGCTCTTTGCTCATTGAGTGCTGTAAGACTGAATATCACTTGCTTTTTACTCCCTGTAATATTTACCCTGCAACTTAAATTCCTGTGGGAGTTAAATTCTCATCAGGCTTTAGTCATCCTATACCTTTAGACTCGGTATCAGGTTTCCTAATGCGTTACTCCTATTAACTTTGGAGATCAAGATAACAGTTGTTAGCCTTTTTTTCTCTCTAGGATGAAGCCTTTTATATGTCACTGTTTAAGTCTGTGCATTTCAATTCCACGTCTTTGTTCATGCAAAAATTCTCTTATCTTTGAGCTCACCAGTGGAAGCATCCATAAATTATTTATTCATTTCAGCACAATTTTGAAAGCGGTCACTTCTGAGATGAATAATTGAGTCTTGATACTCTGTGTTAGAGTCCTCTGTCAATGCCAGCTGCCTGGGCTGGATTGCAGAGTCTTTGAGACAGGGTAACGAGATGGATTTTAGAGAATCACAAAATACTTGAGATGATCTCCAGAGGTGTCTTCCAACCTCATCTGGCCAGAGCAAGGGAAACTAGAACAGATTGATCAGGACCTTGTCCAGTTAGGTTTTGAATACATCCAAGGATGGAGGCTCCACAGCATCTCCAGGCAGCCTGTTCCAGTTTGATTACTCTTTCAAAAGAAGTTATTTTCTTACATTTTTTTGATCTGAATTTCTTGTTGCCTCTCATCCCTTCCTTGGGCACTATTAAAGAGACTATTAAAGAGAGTTTGGCTCAGTTATCTTTACTTCCTCCCATCCTGCATTCATACACATTGGTAAGATCTTTTTAAACCTCTCTTCTCCAATTCTGACACCCTCAGCCTCTTGTTGTATGCAAGACTCTCTCATCCCTTAGTTTTCACAGCCCTTGTCTGGACTTCTTCCGGCAGATCCATGTCTGTATTGTACTTTGGAGCCTAGAACTGGATATGGCACACCAGATGTGGCTTTACCAATGCTAAATAGAAGGGAACAGTTACCTCCATTGACCTGCTGGCAACATTTTTCCTAATGGGCTTCTTTGCTTCTGTTAGAAGGGGAAAAACCTCAAAACAACAGAACTTCTAAGGGTCATCTCCTTGAGCCAGTGCTTGACACTCACTCCCTTTTGTCCCATGGTGGTGCATTCAAAGCCACAGTATGCAACTGGAACGTTTGAATGTGGCCAGTTTAGGAGAGGTAATTTACTCCCTGAACCTGGAGCTGCATTTGAGGAAATTTGAGGAATCCCTTCAGTCAGCCCAGCCTTTTCGTTTTTAAGGAAGGAAACTGATCTGGTACATCACATTGCTCTTGTGTAGTTCCCTTTTCTGAGTATAGCTTGTGAAAGCCACATTGCTGTTTTAGCTCATTTCCCCCAAACCCAAGTCAGGCGTTTTGTTACCAACTGGTTTGACTTGCCATACCTAGCTCTCAAACCTGGCACTTCTTAGATCAGTCACTTACAGTCTTAGTTTTGGAAATTTCTGCCCAGGAATGTCAAGATGCTGTTGGTTTGTTCACAAATTAAAGAGTGACTCTTTTTTTTCACCTCTTTCTTACCATCCAGGATATCTGGGCTGTATTGTCACGGTCAATAAGTTATCTAAACACTCAATTTTTATTGCAGTTAACTTGTAACTAACTCATCCAGGTCCCGTGGCTGTTTTTCCCATCTGTTGGGTAATCATTTGAAGTATAGGATGCAATTCTCATCATCCTCTTTTGCCTCTCAGCCCATTTTAGGAATCACATTCCATAAGACACTGGTGAACATTTTCATTCCATGAAGTATTGGTGAATCTTTGTTCACAGAAGCTGCCTCGTGGAGTTGCCATATTGGTTTGGGTTAAACCATACAGATTTTGGCATTATGACTGGGAGTTAGTTTACCAAAAGAAAGCCTTGACTTACCTGATTAAAAACTTGCCTGATAACAACAATTTGAAGTCACAGGTGGCATGTGCATAGAGTTGCCTTGCTTTCATTAAGAACTAAAGACAGGCTTAGGTCAGTATGATCTGATGAGATCTTGTTAACAGGCAAGGCCATAATTGGAGCTTTTATAATTGGTGTTTACAGAGTCTATCATCCGTCATTGTCAAAGAGTAGTTAAAATTTGCATTAATAGCCTCACCACTGCGTGTATCTGCCTGAAGTGGTTTTGGTTTTCAGTGTAAAATGTTGTCTGTTTTCTGAGAAGACACTTTTCCAGTCCCTAACTAGGCTGACTTTCCAAGATTTTTGTGTAAAGAGTGATGCTTTAAGAGTCAGAGTTTACTCCTGCCTAAGAGAGAATTTCATTTGCTTTGTCCTTTAATTTCTTAACTGGAGTTGATGTGTTTCATTCCTTGCGTAGCAGACCTCCCTTTGCCCTCAGTGTAAACATTTATTGACAGATTTCAGGAATTTCCTTGCACTGAAAAATGAGGTTGTCACCTCTTTAAGCATCAACTCAGTTATGCATTTAGGGAATAGAAGTTTTACAGAGTGGGTTTTTTTCCCCCCTTCTCTTCCCCCTTTTTTTCTTGTTATTCCTCCCACTACCTCTGAAATAAACTTTCTTGTCCTGTGGAGTACATTGTCATAGCCAAATACAACACCTTTAAGCACAAACAGGAGGTCCAACTTCTGGTAAAACAAACAGCTTGGTTTGTGTATTCAAAGTGTTATACAAATCCAAGATAACAGTTTGGGTGTTTTTTTTCCCAGTTGTTACACTTTGAGAGTAGAAGTCCTGTCTCTTGGGTCTCCCCAGTAGGTTAGCAGTAGTAGGGTTTATTTACTTCAGTTTCATGTTTATTCCTTCACATATTTCCTCAAAATATGTACATGTGAAAAATGTGGGGTTTTTTTCCACTGGAATTGAGAAAAGGAAAAGGATTTTGTACATGTCTGAGCTTTTGTTGTTTTTGTAGGTGCTGGAGAGAACCTGGAAAACACAATGGCAGCCTTTCACCAGTGAGTACAAATGGAACCAATCATGCCTCAATTAGTGGCATTTTCATTGTCTGTAGTGAGCGAAGCAGTCGAGAAACATAGGACAAGAAATATTAAACGTAAGGAGGAAATTCTTTCTTATGGGAGTGGTGAGGCACTGGAGCAGGTTGCCCAGAGAAGCTGGGGAAGCTCCAACTCTGGAAGAGTTCAAAGCCAGGTTTGATGGGGCCTTGAGCAACCTGGTCTAATAGGAAGTGTCCTTGCCTATGGCAGGGATTTTGGAACTAGATCATCTTTGAGGTCACCTCCAACCCAAACCATTCCATGACTTCTGTCAGGTGTTTGGGGTGCAGTGTCCTTGTTCTGAGAGCCATCTTTCCTTTAGATGTCTTCCATGGATTGCTAAACATCACTCAAATTAAACTGGAAGGAATTGGGATACCTGAAGCCATGATTTCTACACACTAACATGGTAGATTGGAAGTAAACTAGTGTGTACTGCATGTAAAATTCCTGAGGCCTGATTCTTCCTATGCTGGCTAATAAAACATGAACTACTGCTTCTCTTTTTAATGGGGTTTTTCTTTATCATCCTAAAGCTATTTTTCGTAACTATATAGAACACTAATAATTTGTCTTCTAGAATTACTATGACTGAAATCCAAATGTTAAGTAACTTTTGATACGCCATCTGTAAAGCTGTTTATAATATGGTTTATCTTTTTTCCCTCCATACACGTATTTCATTGGCCCAATGTGTGAAACCCTCTGATCCAGGGTTTTAAAATGGAGTTGGTACCGGAAAACCTTTTAAGCCTCCAAGTATATAAGTAGCGAACTCTAAGAAGATTCTCAAAGCTACTTGAAAAAGGTGGATATCTAAAACTGCAGCCACCAGTGAGAAGTGACCAAATGGTATAGGCTTCTCTTTGGTTTGTTTGGATGTTTTTCACTTTGCTCTGTGCTAAGCAGCCTCATCAGTTTGCACATTTCCTTGCAGAGTGAGGAGTGCCAACAGCGCTATTGAAAGTGCTGCAGTATTTTCTATCTCCATGGAAGCTTAGCAGAGTTTGGTGTTTGGTTTGTTTTTTTTCCTGCTGGCCTGCCTTTTATTCAAGTCTGCTGTCACACTTGCTTCAAAGTGCTTTGCTTGATTGTTGGGGTTTTTTGACTTCTTAGTTTTCACTAAGTATCATACTGTGGTGTTTTTTTAGTATATATAGGGCTCTTGCAAAGCAGGTTACATCACAACAAAAACACAAACTTGAGCATAAGAAGTTCCTTCTAAACAAGAGGAGGAACTGCTTTAATTTAGTGATGGCCAAGCACTGAATCAGGCTGCCCAGAGAGGTAGTGGAGGCTCCATCTCTGGAGACACTCAAAACCCACCCAGACATATTCCTGTGTGACCTTCCCTAGGTGATCCTATCTTGACAGCAGGGTCAGACTTAATCTCCGGAGGTCCCTTCCAACCCCTACTATTCTGGATTCTGTGATAGCTTATTTTAATTTCATTCCCAGAAGTAAGCTGTAGTACTTAGAGTAAGGACTGTGCTAAGAGTCAGGTAATGTTCTGTGGTAACACAGACATTTGTCTGACTCTTATGACCATTTTAGTTGTTTCACACTTATACTGTAACAAATATGTTGAGTGAGGTCCACTTTTTGAATTCCTCACAACTGCCAATAGTTTCAGTTACTTGCTTTGAGAGGGCTTTTTTTTGTGGTTGAATAATAATGAAGATCTGTTACTACTGCAGAAAGCAGCTAGGGCGATCACCTTGCATTAGGTACTTGAAAGTCTTCTGGCTTCATCTGTGAAGGGGCAAAGGCTTTGTCCCTTCCTATCTGCTCATTCCCATCTTTGCTGATAAGACAGCAAAAGGAACTGGGTAGAAAATTGGTGCTCTGCATAAAGAAAAATTATCTGGATTGGCTAAGGCAGCTGATATGAGTTTGCATGAAGCCAAGTAGGGTGTGCCTGCAGGAGCTGCGTCTGCAGGTTGGGACAGGCAGGTGGATTTGACCCTGGATGGAGTTGCAGCCAAAAGAGCATTCTTGTCTGCAGCTAAACCCTACCTCCTGCTTTTGCCTTGTCGACAGTAACCTGAGTATTAACAAGCAAAATGTTTTTGTTTGCACTTTAACAGTGATTGAAGAATATTAAATACAACTCCATGATAATGAAGAAATAATAATATAGAAAGTGTATGGGGAGGGGAGGCCTTACTGGTGATTTCAAGTGCTGTGTTAGCTTAAATTGCAAATATTCTGGAAAGCAATCACAAGGTTTTTATACCAAAGCCAGCAGGTTTTGATTTTGTATGGTAAACTATTTTTAGGGGACTGTAAATGCTTATATAGTGGGGTTAGGTTTTAGTTTTAAGCTAAAAGAGACACTGGCAGTATCTTCAGTTGTTTGGGCATCTGGCATAATAGATGTCCTGAGAATTTAATTGCCAGTTTAATTGTCCCTAATACAGCCCTGTACTTTAATACTGTTTTGACAAGAAGCTGCTGAGTAAACTCTACAGATAGTTTCTCATTGGATTTTCTTTTCTTTTATGAACATACTCAGCTTACAGGGAGAGCTTTAGAAGCTCTAATTACAGCAATAAAAGTAGGTGGTCTACTTAGTATTTGTAAATACTATCCATTGTGCTCCATGAGACCTTGCCTAATGGAATTTGGTTTCCAAGGTAAGGCTTTTCTTCTGTATTTCTTGGTATGTCCTGGAAAACATTTGGAGTTAAACACAGGAAAGAGCTCTCTCATCGTAACTTGCAATTGTGAGCCTGCTTCACAGCTTGAGTTCTGGAGCAGTTGGTTTTGAATCCCACACGTTCCTCTGAATCTGGAGTCTTCTCTGGAGCAGTGCAGATTTGATGTGTTGTTACAGAGCTGCAGAACAAACTGATTTCCAGCTGAAAGAACTCAGCATGTTAAGGAAGCTTATTTAGCAGCAAGCTGCTAGTAAGAGCCTGGCAAATTCTCAAATTGCTCAGAAGGAAAGTTGTTGTTCTCCTGTTTTTCCATGCAGCATCAGTCCTGAATGTCTCAAGCAGTAATATTCCTGATAAATTTTGCTGGTTAAATGATAATAATGTGCTGTTAGATGGGAACAGCTCCTACAGATGGGGCAAATCTCCCACAGCCTGTTTGGAGATGCTTTGCCTCGGGAGGAAAAATTACACAGAGCAGGCTGCGTATTTTCCCTGTGTAACAGGATTTTGTTCCTCTCCTAATTCTTAATTAGTGGCACTGGAAAACCGTTAACAAATTGGTTTTAATTTGACAACCCTCCTCTTCACCATTATCCCAGCCGGGCCAGTAACTGTGTTAAACACTTAGAGGAGTATCTTCTGATTTGTGGGTGTTCCTGCCCTGTCTGTTCCTCAGCAGTCAGTAAAGTCCTTTCCTTAAGAGAGGTGCCACAGAGCTATGGGTCCTGTATAGCACAGACATATGTTGTGGCTGTCTTCACGGGTGGGCAAAAAGAACAACCCAGTATTTAGAAGGAAGCATTCAAACTTAAGGTTAGGACTTGTAGCTTCTGCTGCAATGATACTTTCAGAGTACCTTTTCTAAAGAAATGAGCAATGCACTTCTTGTTGGAGTAAAACTTTGTTTCTCTCTTCCAGTGTGACACTTCTTTTGCTGGTTTTTCATCAATATCATTGCTACTTTCTGCTTTCCTTATTCCTCCTCCTACGAGCTAAGCTTCTGTAGGGTGGATTTGGGATTGGATTAGAACTTCTAAAAGCAGCAGGGAGTTGGAACAGGAATATTTTTTTCTGTTTGGTTTTGGGTTTTCTGGTTATTTTTTTGTTTGTGTGGCGGTTGGGACAGCTGGTTGGTGTTGTGATTGTAGTGGTTGGATGTGGGGGTGGTGGCAATGGTGGTGGTTGGTTTTAAATTTTGAATTAAAACTTTCTGATTTAGTTTTTAATGTTGTTTTGCCAGCCATGAGTCTGAAAGCCTCGTTGCTAATTTCCTGGTCCATCCCTTACTGATTAACTGAAACCAAGTGAAAAAAGACTCTCGCACCCCTGTTGTTGCTTGTTTACCACAAAACTGATTGATTTCTTTCAGTGGTAAATGTGCTGATACTAATAAACATCACACTCAAGAATCAATGCTTTAGGGGTGGGTTTCTCAGTCCTTGGAGGTAGATGCAATTGACAGGTAGGCTACTTCATTTCCATGGAAGACAGAGCCAAAGCTCTTGAGTTCAAGTTCCATCTCTGATTCATAATACCTTGTTTATTCTTGCGTCAGCTTTCCTGCTGCAGCAGAGTTATTTGCTTCTTGCTTTGCAGCAAGGCTGTGAGGATTCATTGCATCAGAAAGCATCTGAAGTACTTCCAGTGGGATTAGTTTAATGCAATAGCCTGTGTTGGGTTTGTACCTGTGCAAAATCCACGTGTTGTTCAAGGAAAGCTTCTTCATTTCCAGCGCGGTTAATTTAGGAACAGACATGCTGGAGCTGGATTGTCACCTGACAAAAGATGAGCAAGTGGTCGTGTCCCACGATGAGAACCTGAAGAGATCAACAGGAGTTGATGTCAACATATCAGACCTCAAATACTCTGTAAGTTGCAAGAAAAATATTAATGCTGGATGATGTTTAAAAATGCATTTGTGGAGTGGCTGGGGTGGGCAGGAAGGTTGCGTGCATGTGTGTGCGCGTCTGGGATCGAAAATCATTTGGGGCCCCAAATTCATCATCTTTGACTTGTAAAAAAAAAAAAGGCTAAATGACTGTGGAGTCAAGGGAGGAAAACCAGCACCTCTCCAGAGGGTGATTAAGTCCCTCCAGTAGCAGGGTGGATGAACACCTTTCTGTAGGTGGGCCTGTTTTGCCGTGCTGATGACAAAGGAAGCTTAGTCAGCAAGCTCCTTCTTGTGCAATCAGCTTTTTAATGGCAAAGCTGGTAGGTGAATCCCACCTACATTGACAGTTTTAGAAGCCTGTTTTATAGAGCTGTGTTTCCATCTGATTTTTGAAGTGCAATTCTCAGAATTTTCAGACAGCTGTCTCTAAATGTTTTGCTTTATTCAGCTGCAGGTAACACAAGTCTAAGAATACCAAATAGTTCAAGTGAGAATGAATAGAGTGCTTCTGAATCACTTTTTGGACAAGATCATTTTAAAAACACATCATTTTTTTTATATCTTTAAAGCTAACTCACATGGCTTATGAATTAAAATGCCTTTTTTTGAGGGAAGTCTTGTTTGTGTCCCTGCATTTAACTGAGTGTCCCATTTCCCTTTTGCTTTTAAGGAACTTCCACCGTATCTGTGCCGGTTGGATGTCACATTTCAGAAAGGTGAGGCCTTGTCTCTTGCTGCTTCAATTTGCTGCTCTCATTCTATATTAATCTCATTGCCTTTGTGTGGTAACTGAATCCATGTTTGCTATTTCAGGATATTAACTATGCCTGCACTCCTACTGTTACTAAATAATGTCTGAATTCATGAAATTCAAAGCTAAATGTGTGATATGCCCAGGTAGTTTTCATTATGCAAGAGAGCTTGTCATAATTAATTACAACTACCTGAGTGAAGTCAAGTTGTGGGGTTTTTTTTCAGTTTTAAAATTTCCTAACTCTAGGAACTATATATTATTGTTAAGTCTAGGAAAACAAGTGATCTGACCTCTCAGCTCTTACTTAAGGTATGTTAAAAATGGTCTCAGCAGTGTCACTGTTCCTCTTTCCCCAGAATGTCACTGTGAGGGAAAAGACAACCGTATTCCTCTCCTGAAAGAGGTGTTTGAGGCATTTCCACAAACTCCTGTCAACATTGACATCAAAGTGAACAACAACGTGTTGATCAGAAAGGTAGGGCAACTTCTACACTGCACTACAAGCAAATGAGGTGTAATGATGTTGAAATTCAGAAAGTAATGTTCCACACAGATCCTAGCAGTCTGTGACACTAAAGTCTTCGTTCTCAGACTGCTTCATACTTGTGTGCTAGATCTTGCTCTGTCTGTGAGGTGATACAGAAGACAGAGAAGTGATTTTGGGCAAGTTATTCAGCAAACAGCTCTTTACCTACCCTGTATCTTGACATGAAACTGATGCTGCACTCTTAGAGATGCGTTTGGTTTGTACTTAGAATGATCTTATGGACTGTTGCATGCCAAAGCAGCCTGCAGACATGAAGTCAGTGTAAAGATGAGTGCTCGTCGCACAATAGGAGATCTGCTTTCCAGAAGATACTGTTTTCCTTAAATTCTCAGAGAATCAGTCAGGGTTGGAAGGGACCACAGGGATCATCTAGTTCCAAGTCCCCTGCCATGGGCAGGGCCACCCTACCCTAGATCAGGCTGTCCACAGCCTCATCCAGCCTGGCCTTAAACACCTTCAGGGATGGGGCCTCAACCACCTCCCTGGGCAACCCATTCCAGGCTCTCACCACTCTCATGCTCAACAACTTCCTCCTTGCATCCAGTCTGAACCTACCCATCTCCAGCTTCGTTCCATTCTTCCTGGTCCTGTCACTACCTGATAGCCTAAAAAGTCCCTCCCCAGCTTTTTTGTAGGCCCCTTTCAGATACTGAAAGGCCACAATAAGGTCACCTGGGAGCCTCCTCTTCCCCAGACTGAACAGCCCCAACTCTTTCAGTCTGTCCTCCAGGTGGGGTCTCATCAGAGTAGAGTAGAGAGGGAGAATCACCTCCCTTGAGCTGCTGGCCACACTTCTGATGCAGCCCAGGATCTGGTTGGCTTTCTGGGCTGCAAGTGCACACTGCTGGTTCATTTTGAGCTTCTCGTCCAGCAGCAGCCCCAAGTCCCTCTCCTCAGGGCTGCTCTCCAGCCACTCACTGCTCAGCCTGGATTTGTGCTTGGGATTGCCTCGACGACCGAGATGCAGGGCCTTGCACTTGGTCTTGTTAAACCTCATGACGTTGGCTTGTGCCCACCTCTCCAGCCTGTCCAGGTCCCTCTGGATGGCATCCCTGCCCTCCAGCCTGTCTGCTGCACCACACAGCTTGTTGTTGTCAGAAAGCTAGCTGAGTCTGCACTCAGTGCCACTGTCCATGGCACCCACAGATATTGAAAAAGACTGGTCCCAGGAATGATCTCTGAGGGACTCTGCTTGTTTCTGGCCTCCACTTAGTTTTTAATGGGTATAATGGTCCTGCCTTTTGCCTGTTGACCTGAGCACCTGTTTCTTCCCAAAGCAGCACTATCAACTTGAAATAGGAGAGTGCGTAGAATCGCAGAATGGCTCGGTTTGGAAGGGACCTCAGAGATCATCTATTCCAACCTCCCTAGCATGTGCAGGGATGCCTCTCAACTAGATTTGACTGCTCAAGGCCTCATCCAACCTGGCCCTCAACACTTCCAGGGAGGAGGTATCCACAACTTCCGTGGGCAACCTATTCCAGAGTTCCCCTACCCTCATGCTGAAGCACTTCTTCCTAAGATGTAGTCTAAACCATTCCCCCTTGTTCTATTCCTAGATACCCTTCTGAAACGTCTCTCTACAGCCTTCCTGTAGGTCCCCTTCATGTTTTGGAAGGCAGCTCTGAGGTCTTCTCTAGGCTAAACAACCTCAGCTCGCTCAGCCTATCCTCATAGCAGAGGTGTCCCAGCCTTTGGATCACCTTATAGAAGAGCTATCATTTTGTATAATAACTCGGTGTAGTTGAAAAGAGCAAGAAGAGTTTCAGTTAAATCCTGCACATAGTTTTCAGTGACTCCATATTAGTGTTCTGCTGGTTTTGTATTGCAGGTTTCAGAGCTGGTGAGTCAGTACAAGCGAGAGCATTTGACAGTGTGGGGGAATGTCAATTATGAGATTGTATCCAAGTGTTTTAAGGAGGTAAGAATGGTCTAGCTGAACTTTTTTCTTTCCTGCTTATTATGTGGTGCCAGATTGTACAGAAAAGCATTCTGTAAATCAAGATCTAGCCAGCTCTGCCAGGCTTCTGGATGTGCTGAGAAACTTTTATGCTTGCTAGACTGCTACAGTAAGTCAAGCACCAGTTATCACCCATATGCTCTGCAATGAAATACTTAAGGAGTTAAGCTTGGTCATGTTGTATTCACAGAAACATCCAGGTTGGAAAAGCCCCACAGGATCAAGTCCAACCTACTCTACAAGATTCACCTTAAACCATATGCCTAAGCACCACATCCAAATGACCCTTAAACACATCCAGGGTGGGTGACTCCACCACTTCTCTGGGCAACTCATTCCAGTCCCTGACCACTCTCTCCATGAAAAACTTTGTCCTAATATCCAATCTAAACCTCCCCAGCCTCAGCTTGAGGCCATTCCCTCTTGTTCTGTCTCCACTTACCTGTGAGAAGAGACCAGCAGCAGCCTCTCCACCATGTCCCTTCAGGTAATTGTAGACAGCAATGAGGTCTCTTTTTCAAGCTAAACAGCCGCAGTGTTCTTATCCTGTAAGATAAAAGGCTTTTAAGATTTCCTGCCAGCAGCTGCCAGAGCTCATTTTGTGCATCCTTCACCTGGTGCAAAAGCAATTTTGGGAAGGATTGCTCTTTGTGTGTTTTTCTCTGTGAAAGTAATGGATGTGGCCAGTTACATGGGTACAAAGCTGATTTACAGCTGTAGGTTCTGATCCTCTTTGTGCTGAGGAATTGCGAAATTAGGAATGAAAATTGTGCTTAGCTGAAGATAATCATGCACCTCTGAAACTGATCTAGCTGAGGGTGCAGTTACTGTTCTGATCTGACTGTGCAGGACAACACATCATTTCCTACCTGAGCAGATTTATTTGCTGTCATAGCATCAGTGCCCAAATCTTTGGGATCATAAACCAGTATCTTTGAAAATGTGTTGTGAAGTGAGCTGATGTGACACCAGACCATAACAGGTCTTCTGCTAAAGCACAGCTTGATCTTTGTACTAATACTAGCCTGAGAGAAAATGCTCCATGGTCTGGGAAGGTGATGAAGGCAGGTAATAAAATCAGTACTGCAACCACTGAGACTTTACCTTTTCAGATCCCATTTTCCTTCAAATTGTGTAACACTTTGGTTTGGCTTCCAAGCTACCAGTGATTTAAATCTAGTGCTAGGCACATCCTAACACAAACCAGTTGGCAGCCTAATCTTTAGGTGCAAGTGCTGAACTGTAAATGTGCATTGCTGAGCACGTTCCATTGCCACAGGCACAACAACCTACCAAGTTAATCCAGAATCTTTCTTTCCTGGTTCCTGCAGAACGCTGACATTCCCATCATCTTCTGTTTGCAACGTGTCCTCCTGCTTCTTGGCCTGTTCTACACTGGTCTGCTGCCATTCATTCCTTTCAAGGAAGAATTCCTGGAAATCCCCATGCCTTCAATCATCCTCAAGTGAGTTGGACTTCTCTGGGGGCTGCTGCACTGAAATGATAGTAAAGCTAGTGAATCACAGGATGGTTAGGGGTTGGAAGGGACCTCCAGAGATCAAGTCCAACCCTTAAGTCAGAGCAGGATTACCTAGGACGGGCCACGTAGGAATGCATCCAGGCAGATAAAAAATGCCAGCTTTAGCACTGGTTTGGTCAGTGTGCTCAGGCTGAGTATGCTGTTTTGTTAGTTTCAGGACCTCTGTATATTCCTAAGAGAAAGCCATGCAAATCTTCTGCTCCTATGTTTAACCTAGCTCAGTTACTCAGTGTTAGTGTTTATCAACAGTTCCTGTTTACAGCATCCCTGCCTTCCTGCAGCTGCTGTTGCCGTCTAGATGGTGATGTCTACACATAACTAATTCTTGCCCTTTTCACCCTCTTTCTTGAGATCAAATTAGTCTTATTAAGACCAAGAAGCAGGTCAATAGGCTGGATGCAAGATTTCACATGCTCTTTAGTTTTCATCCTTTACTCAGAGGCTGCTGAATGCCAGACTGCTGCCTCTCTTAAATGTAGCACAATTCTCTCGTGTAACCCAATTTTAAGTCATTGTCTGACAATGAAATTGCTGCTCCAATTTAAGAACCTGCAAGATTACTTTTCCATGTTCCTTTTGCAGGAACATCTGAAATAATATTTTAATCTGTGCTCTGGTTTTTTTTTTCTGTCTCTTCTTCCTCAACAGGCTGAAAGAACCACACAAGATGACAAGAAGCCAGAGATTTATTATCTGGCTGGCTGACACGTAAGATTTTCATCTGATTACATCTTTATTTATCTTTTGCCTGCATATTAGCAGTCCCAATTGCTTGAACTCCAACTAGTTATTGCTGTAGCTACTTGTTATGTTTGGTTGGTTTGGTTGGTTTTTTTCTTTGTCAGTTTCTTCTAGCTCTCTTGTCCGTGCAGCATAAATCATAGTGAAATCTTACCTAGATGTTCCTATATGCTTTCAGCTTTCATACACTGACATATCCTTAAAACAGTGAGGATTCTTTCATATGAGCTTCTGTCATTAAGTGGTCTCGGCTAATGAGCATGCAAATGGATTCAGAATGCAGCTTTCACATTTCATGGGGTTGTGACTGATGGTATTGTCAGAGGGGATAAAGACAGAGGCTTCCGTGGAGCACTTTGCATGTCAAGAATCTCTGTGCTTCAGAGGAGGTTCAGTCTTGTGCTTTCAACAAGTCTCTCGTGGCTCTTGCTCCTGTGTCTGGCATTTGTTAATTTGATTTCTTGAGTGGCCAGTAGAATTTTGATGTCTTCTGGTGTGAAGGATAAAACCTCTTCTGAAAGCCAAGCGATCAATTTATCTGATGTGGTACAAGATACCTGTGTGATGAGTGAGGGTTCTGCTGGGTTTGAGCCTCAGAAGAGTTGCTGCAGATAGCCACAGCTAAAGCAAAGTTCAGCGTAGCTGTGTTAACCAGCCTCGAGTCGCTTGCCGTGGGGATTTTCTGTAATTGGGCTTCTTAATCACTTGTGGAAAACATTTGAATCTAAATGCTGTGTGGGAAACTTATTACAGGACATCAACAGACATTGAAAGTTTCCTTAAACAATTTCTTTCTCCTTTCTGCAGACTGCTGATGCGGAAAGCGCTTTTTGACCACCTCACTGCTCGAGGCATTCAGGTATGGTGTGGCAAAGCAGAAGGAAATGTGTTTATAACCTAGTAAGAATTTGAACCAGCCAGATACGACCTTATTATGGGTTCATGTTCTCCCCAGCATGTTCTGGTGTGTTGCTGGGACTACAGATTGCTTTCTGGTTCCTGAGCAATAGCTTCTGCTGTTGTAATTCTGTCATTTCAAAGGACGAATTGTATGCTTGGAAAAAGACTCTTTAATTTAAGTCCCTTGAAGATTATTTAGTTTCTTTTTCCCCAAATTAAACTTAAGCCTATTAAAATCAGCTAAACTGCCCATTTTGTTTTGATCTTTAGAAATATCTGAAGTCTTGAATAACAAAATGGAGTCACCACTAGGAGATGTGTCCTTTGGGAAGGCAGCAGGGAAGAAGCTGGATGCAATTATTTGTGCTTTTGCCATCATACTTCAATAATTTACCATTTAAAATACAGCAGCACCTCTCACACAAAACAATTTAGGTCAAAAGTAATTTTTTTTTCCAAATTTGAGTGTTTTCTGCAATAATTTGTCATTCTGTCCTATCTTACAGGTGTATATTTGGGTGCTGAATGAAGAACAAGAATACAAGAGAGCGTTTGATCTGGGAGCAACTGGAGTGATGACAGACTACCCAACAAAACTGAAGGAGTTTTTACACCATTATCCAGCATAAAGGCAGAAAATGTAGGAAGTTCTTGAGTAGATTGAGACAGGGTTTTCCTTCCTTAACCAACAACAAACAATTGAGCAGCATACACAGATCATTTTGTTTGAGAGATGTAGTTGGGTCATCTGTCACCTTGTCAAGTCACTACTACCTAATGTAAAGGTCTATTTATTTTAAAACTTTAATGACATAGTTTACATTTGTAAATAGCTCATTTAGCACCAGCACACTTCACTAGGATGGAAGTTGCTGGGTAGGATACCTGTAGAAAAAATAAGCATTACTTGACCTGTCACAAACATTCCTGAGCAGGTGTCAGGACATGTCAGTTATTCCAGTTCTATTCTAGTGGGCAGAAGCTAAAGAATTTCTGAAAGGGTATCCTGTGTGTAGACATTTTGTGTGTTGCTTTTAGCTTTCTGATAACTTACAGGGTGAAGAAGAAGAACAACACACAGGAGCAATAGGAGGCAAAATCTGTGGGTAGCCAGATAGTTTAGGCTGTGAAGTGTAGTCAGCAAAGGCAGTCACTTTTGTTACCAAAATTAACTCAGTATAGATTTACTTTTTCACTTGTACTGATAAGAGCACTGAGCTTGACTTGCAGCTGTATGTAGACCCTTCCCTGATGTGATGGTAATACTGTACCCTGTTCCCTCAAGGTCTAGATCCAGTATTTAAGTTAGGTTCTGGGTTTAACACTTGAATTCCACTGCAAGGGTTTCAGTTTACCCCCTGGTTCTGGTCTACCTGTCAGGCTACCATAGCATGGCAGTAGCTAGCTTTCCAGAAGAGAAGATTACACTTACTATAGGTTGGAAATACACTTGCTATAGTTGGAAATAGTCTTTTCACAAAGGAAACCAATGTCTGACAAGTCTTTTGCACATTTATAGTTCTAATATTTGTTTGGCTTGATGAATGGGAAGTTGCTTTTAGGGTGAGGGACCAAAGATGAAGTTTGGTCAGGGGTTTCAGACACAAATTCAAATATTCCTAATGGAGCAAATATCAATCTAGAACATTTGTACATTTTAGTCTTCCCACAAAACTACATTCAATATTCATGAAGTTTATGTGCATAGACATGGCAATAACTTGGGTAGCCAAAGCCAGGAAACCCACAGTGTGATGGAATGGGGATAGATGGGAAGGTATTTCTGGAAGCTTCCAAGCTGTTCTGTCTTTGTAAACAAGTGTCAAACAGATTTGAGCCTGCTGTGCCTGCATGTTCTGGTGCTGTCATGTTAGTGGTAGGGCTCTTCAGAAGGAAATTGTTTGCTGTAGAGTGTGATGATGCACCAATGTGTACAGCTCAGACAGCTGATCATCAGATGTGCTGGAACAAAACTATTATTTAATGATGGAATCTACTTCTGTTTAAGGAGCTTCATGTGAAAATCATGGATCTTAATGCATACAGTGGCCAAATGCAAGAGTATATTTACTGCAAGGTGTACTCACTGTTACAGAAACTTGGACAGTAATTTTCCCCTCTGGCTAGCAGAGATTTGGTAGGGCTCATGTCACTCCACTGCCTGCTGTGCCCTATGTTTTACCATGGAGTGTCTTTGCCATTCATTATGTCTGGCAGTGCTCACAGGATGTTAGGGATTGGGAAGGACCTCTGGAGATTGAGTCCACTTCCCCCCTGCCAGAGCAGGACCATAATCTAGTGCAGGTCACACAGGAACACATCCAGACAGGTCTTGAAAGTCTCCAGAGAAGGAGACTCCACCATCTCTCTGGGGAGTGTGTTCCAGTGCTCTGGGAACCTTACAATAAAGGTGTTGAGGTGGAACTTCTGTGTTAGAATGTCAAGTCCAGCTGGATGGACTGGCTGGAGCAGCTCTGCTATGAGGACAGGCTACAAGAGTTGGGGCTCTTCAGCCTAGAGAAGCAAAGACTTCATGGAGACGTTGTAGTAGCCTTCCAGTATCTGAAGGGGCCAGTAGGAGGGCTGGAGAGGGACTATTGACAAGGTCTTGTAATGACAGGATGAGGAGTAATGGGTTTGAACTGGCAGAGGGGAGATTTAAACTGGATGTTAGGAAGAAGTTCTTTACAGTGAAAGTGGTGAAACACTGGCACAGGTTGCCCAGGGAGGCTGTGGATGCTCCCTCCCTGGAGGTGTTCAAAGCTAGGTTACATGAGGCCTTGAGCAACCTGTTCTAGTGAGAGGTGTCCCTGCCTATGGCAGGGAGTTGGAACTAGATGATCTTTGAGGTCCCTTCCAACCTAAACCATTCCATGATTCTATCTGGAGTATTTTTACAGGGACAAAGTGGAAGAAACTACTGCATTTACAGCTTAGGTGAACATGTGTTGCTGGTAGCAAACGAGCTAAGGTATCCTAAATATCTACCTGGTTAAGATTGGCTTGAGATTCAATTTCCTCTTAATCAAGTTTGTTGCACATTGAATGGAAGAGAAGAAAATGTGATTTCCAAACTGTTAATGGGGGAAAAGGAGGAAATTATTTACTATGTGCTAAACTTCTTGTTTCCTTTTCAGACCCCTTATTTCTGGTCAGAGAATTGCTGGTAATTAGACTAGCCATAGTTCTGCCTGCTTTGTGGTTGTGACAGAACAGTTCTAGAACAGGCTTCCTCCAGCTCAGAAGGTAAATGAAAGCCTCTCACCCTTTCTCTCTTTGGTTTCCTAGCCAGGGTGTAGCGCCAGATAAGTTTCTGTGCAGTGTGGTTTTCTTCACTTTAATTGCTATCAGATTTCCAGCTCACACCTTTAAGATGCAGGTGTAACTCTGCTTTTGGAGGATACTACCCAGTAATACTTAAATGTTAAATCTGGCTTTTAGATTAGAAAAAAAAATAAGTTGTAAAGTATCAGTCTTGATTTCTGGACTTGATCTCTCAAGGCACATGTGATGACTTAATTTATATCTGAAGTTTCCCTCATGACTGCATAAAGAAAGTGTTTTGCTTTACACTGAATGACTCACTTATTGAAATCACAACCTCCATTTTTTAACTTCATTTTGATCTTTTTTTCCTATTTAGCAGTGCTGTTGGAAACTTCTGCCTTCAAATCATGGAATGTTAGGGGTTGGAAGGGACTTCCAGAGATTGAGTCCAATCCCCCTGCCAAAGCATCAAAGATGTTTTGTACATTTCTAAACCTTCCTACATCTGATGTAGCTTTGGACTGTGCTGTTTATACATCACCTCTCTTTGATTAGTTTACTACTGGATATCTGAAATTTGAATGAGTCAGGTTTCATGGGAGCAAAAAAGCTGCTGAAATTTCACTGATGGAAAAGCTGCTGAATTTTTTTCAGTCACCCACTTGGGCTTTAGTATCAGAGCTAAACTTTGACCTCTTAAGACAGACAATGTTGCATGGATAAGGCCATGAATCCAAGCACCAGTGCACAGGGCTGAGGCCATGATAACTGTTTCTAACAACACAGAATTGAGGTAACTGTAGAATGCTTGTTGTAGCAAATCATTGTTTTGAATATTCCAGAACTTGCTGTGTGATTTTTAAGCCACTTGTACAGAAAAGCATTTGTTGAGAACTTGCACAGCTCTCCAGGAGGATGTTCGGTTAATATCTCTCTCTCTCTGCAAGGAGAGATTCTTTTCAGGTAATTTTAACTCTCAATATTGTTTAACACTTCCTATGTTCTCAGCTCTACTGCAGAATATTTTATGTATGAAGGATGATGCATGTATTTCATGCACTTTTAATTTGCAGAAAGTCTTGTGGACCTCTCTAGCTCCAACTCTGTTTTGCTTTTCTTGTAAAGAAAGACGGATGCTCTTGAAATGTGACACATTAAAACGTCTTTGCTCATAAAAGATCTGAAACTAAATAGTCATCAATTGTGAATTCTTTGCCTAAAAGTATAATTTCTGAGGTTATGGTTTTTATAGTGTGGTAAACATTGAGCTTTTGATGGTGGTTGCTGAAAAGAAGGGGATGCCTTATGTGCTCTGAACTTCTAAGGAATGCTGGGCAATGAGATTGGTTTTCTGATGGAGTAATGATGGTGTCTGCAGCTATATGCAGCTAAATGGAGCCCTACCTTCTCCATGTGCAGATGGACTTCCAAGTAAAACTGTGTTCAGTTCCCTGTCCATTCTTGCTCCCTGGACAGCTTGTGCCAAGACTTAACCATTCTTTCAGGGAAGAAATGTTCCTTATGTCTAATCTAAACCTTCCCTGTCACAACCTGAGAGCGGTTTCCTCTCATTCTGTCAGGTCTCACCTAGGAGAAGAGACCTGCCTCCACCTCACCACAACCTCCTTTCTGGGAGTTAGAATGAGAAGGTGTCTCGTGAGCCTCCTTTTCTCCTGACTAAAGCATTCCAGTTCCCTCAGCCACTCCTCAGGAAGTTTTGTGCTCAAGACCCTTCTCCAGCTTCATTGTCCTTCTTTGGATGTGCTTCAGCACCTCAGTGTCCTTGCAGTGAGGGATAGATTGGTCTTGTATAGTTAGGGTAGGGGGAGAATTATGGATGAAGATTCACAGATTGCATCAGGTTGGAAGGGACCCTCAAGGGTCATCTTGTCCAACCCCCCTGCAATGAGCAGGGACACCTCTAACCAGATCCCAAGGGTCTGAACTCCAACAGCATGTCAGAGCCAGTTCTGTGTGCTGCTGTCATCAGCATCATGCAGTGTAAGTCATCACCAAATTCTGCTTGCTTAGCTAGAATTGTAGCACTTTTAATTTAAGATGCACTCTGTAGTTCTGTATGGGTGAAAACAATGTGAAATGAGCTCAAATTGCTTCTTTCTTTACTAGTATTTTGAGAATTACTACATATGCTAGCATTTTGGACAGCCATGCTGGGAAGTGTGAGAGCCCTGGCCTTTGCTCTGCGCAGCAGTGTGGGAATGGCTGCCTGCATCAGAGCTGCTTTCTGATCACTTATTTTTAGAAATCATGATCCTTAATTCCTAAGCACAGCAATGCAGGCCTGAGTAAATACCAGTCTCTTTTTTTTTTGTTTGGGGAACATGTCTTGTTAAGTACCCTGCTGTTTATCCAGCCCGATGACTACTGGCCCAGTTCTGCCAGTGTAACAAGGCTTTATTACTTTGTTGGGTTTTTTTTTTTCCCCTGAGCACAGTTATAGTAGTACAGGTTTTGAAAATGCAGACAAAATCATCTTATGTGGCCCGGTTCTAGACATCAGCTCTGACCTATAATCTGGCTCATGAGTTTAATTACAGCATGTGGGAGTTCACAGCTGTGCAGGGTATTGTAGGCTATCTCTGTTTGTGTATCATACCTGAATTGAAAGTGCTTGGTTATTTCTGCATGTGAGGTAGTCATAGCAGAGGGACCAGTCTGAGATTGAAAGCTTGAGGAGGGCAGATTTAGACTGGGTATTAGAAATTCTTTACAGTGAGGGTGGTGAGGTTGGAACAGGTTACCCAGGGAGGTCATGGATCACAGTATCACAGTATCACCAAGGTTGGAAGAGACCTCACAGATCATCAAGTCCAACCCTTTACCACAGAGCTCAAGGCTAGACCATGGCACCAAGTGCCACGTCCAACCTTGCCTTGAACAGCCCCAGGGACGGCGACTCCACCACCTCCCTGGGCAGCCCATTCCAGTGTCCAATGCCCCCTCTCTGGAGGTGTTCAAGGCCAGGGTGGATGAAGCCTTGAGCAGCCTGGGCTAGTGGGAAGTGTCCCTGCCCATGGCAGAGGGGTTGAATCCAGGTGATCTTTAAGGTCCCTTCCAACCCAAACCATTCTGAGATTCTATGAATCTATGAAATGAGAACCTTCCTTATAAAAAGGCTTTATCTGCCTTTTTTCCCTGTGGTTAATAAGCACAGATTTCCATTTGTTCTCTGTGGCAATGGTAAATAGCTGATCACGTAGACAACTTCAGAAGCTCTTCTACTATCTCCTTCATTCTGGAATACATTTTCTGTAATGTCCTTGGGACACTTGTTCTAGCTAACCATCTGCCCCATTCAATTGTGTCTTCTACAGGCTCGCTTCTGTGATTTACATGAAAGGTTGTGGATGATCAGTGAAAGATCAGTGGACTTTGGAGCATAAAAAACTTTTGACGGTACCAATTGTGAACTGGGAACAGCAAACTTGCTGTGTCCTGAGCATGTTCACACCCCACTTGCAGCAGGTTTCTGTACAGTGCCGTGCTGCCCTGTGTTGGGTGCTAGGAACAGCACTATGATGACAAGTGGGTCAGTGTTTTCCTCTAGTCCCAGAGGTAAATTTCCATTATGTGACATTAAATGCTAGGCTTTAGGCCAAGTTGTCATTTTAAAGCCTTGAGGCTTCATATTAAGTAAGAGAGGTGAATTGGAGGTTTTGTATGTAACAGGATTTAGTACCTTTTACAGGATTTTGGCAGGCTGGTGAGAGGATTCCTCAGACTGCTCTGGGCAGTGTTTTGTTACCACATATGGTAAATGGTTAAAAAACAGAAATTGAGAAACATTAATGAATGATGATAAGTCCTTTAATGTACAGAATCATAGCATTGTTTCCTTTGGAAAAGGCCTTTAGGATCATCAAATCCAAGTGTCATTGTAGGACCATTAAACCATGTCCCAAAGTGCCATGTCCACACAATTCCAGAACACCTCCAGTGATGGTGACTCCACCACCTCCTTCTTTGTGATCACTTTACCATGGAAAATGTTTGTCTGCGATTCCTTCACAGTTGTCTAACCCATCGCAAGTCTGCAGTAGTGAGACTTGGTTCTCAGGACATTCGGATGAGTGAAACAGCTGATGCAAAGCAGGAAGGCTTGAGATGCAGATTGCCATGTGCTTTCAGGATAGCCTTGTCTCCATCGATGAGCAAGATGTCGGCAGAACTCTGAAGAGATTCTGGTTTGTCCCTGGAATTCCCTACTCGTGTGCATAATGGATTGGTTTTCTGTCTGTGTGAAATGCCCTGCTGAACTGCGCAGAAAACAGGGAGCTCTGAACACCTTTGCGAAGAGGCAAAGACCTAAGTGGCAGCAGGGGAAGAGGCACCTGCCTGTCCTCCTCTCGCTGGCCGCTGGAGGCCGCCCCAGCCCTGCTCATTCTTGCGGCACTCCAGGACTCGGTCCCCCCACGCAGGGAGAGGTGACTAGGAAGCTGAGCTGCAATGCAGAGCTGCCTCAAAAGTAGGTATCCAGCTACACATTCTTTTTTTCACGGTTCTGGGGCTGGTCAAGCTGGACGGTGGATTTCGGATGGTCTAGTGCCTCACTGAAGTTGTATCTTGACCTGGGAAGTGAGACAAAGTGATTAGCAGCCTGTGGGTACTGAGGGGTTTTGTAGCTTCGCTGGTGGTGACTGGGGGGGACAACAAGATGAAGCACCGGGAAACAGTTGTTGTTTGGTGTTGGACCTAAAATAACGATGCTGCAAGTAAGGGGGAAAACAACTCTTGTTAACAGAGGAAATTACATTTCTTTGATCTGAAGGAACACAGGATGTCAGGAGTTGGAAGGGACCCAAAGAGATCATCAAGTCCAATCCCCCTGCCAGAGCAGGACCATACAATCTAGCTCAGGTCACACAGAAACACATCCAGACACGCCTTGAAAGTTGCCAGAGAAGGAAACTCCACAACTTCTCTGGGAAGCTTGTTCCAGTGCTCTGGGACCTTTACAGTAATGAAGTTCTCCCTTGTGGTGAGGTGGAACCTCCTGTGCTCCAGCTTACATCCATTGCGCCTTGTCCTATCCCAGGCAGCAAGTGAGCACAGCCTTTCCCCCTCCTCCTGACCCCCAGCCCTCAGATATTTATGAACATTTATTAGATCCTCTCTCAGTCTTCTCTCCTGCAGACTAAACAGCCCCAGGTCCCTCAGCCTCTCCTCATCAGGCAGTGCTCCAGTCCCCTGACCGTTCTTGTCGCCCTCTGCTGGCCTCTCTCCAGCAGGCTCCTGTCCCACTTACTTGGGCTCCCCAGTTTACTTGAAGATGTTGTTTCACAATGTCCTGAAAAGCTCAAAGTATCCCCACTTTGCAAACAAAGATGAGGTATCTTAGTTTCAACACCAGTAACACCAGTGGCAAATAAAATTTAGGGGTGTTAAGAAAATGATTTTTAATAGATGTTAAGCCCCAGCTAATTCTGATGCGACCACAAAAATATTGAGGCAATATCTCAATGAGCAATTTGCTCTTTTCTCTCCTCTCCTTATTGCCACAGTAGTGGAGTAACAAAAGTTAGTTCTGGTCAGTGATGCTTTATCTGCCAGGGTTTTTCAGTCTGAATGGTGATAAAAGTTGGAATTGATGTCAGGCAGTGAGGAGGGAAACACCAGCTGTGCTGCTAAGGCTTCAAAAACTGGGTAAACCAGATAAATCATAAATCCTGCTTAGCTGTTCAGTTGAGCTGCCAAATAGGTTAGACACAAAATTCAGGGGCTTTTTGTGGGTTGGTTTATTTGTTTTGTTTTGTTGTTGGCTTGGGTTTTTTCCCCTAATGACTAGATTTCCTAAAAGTTTGGTCTAGGAAAAATGTTCATGACTAGACTCTGTAAGGCAGAATCAGAAGTGAAAGTGTGACTTGAAGCTTCACTGAGAAATTAACAAGGACCCAACTAGCATTTTAGTTTTCAAAAGTGAGTGAAATGCTGCTACTGCAGCACTGTTACCCTAAAAAGCTTCCAGATTTCATAAACTGCAGGGATTAGCACAAAGTTGAAAGATATTTTGGCTTTTTTGGGCTTGAAGTCCGTGCAAACCCCTGAATTTCCATGGTAATGCTGAACTTAACATCAGCATCACTCCAGTTAGCCACCACCTTAAAGCAAGTTTTTTTACAACAGAGAGCTTTGTATACACGTAAAGAATCTTGATGTGCTCCTTGCAAATGACAGTGGGTTTTTTAATTTGCAAACTGAAAATTCTGCAGTGCAACTCTCTGTTGGGTGTGGGGGGGGGAACCCTCCCTATTAGGCAGCAGCCTCTTGATGTTGTGTGATTATGTTTCGACTTCGGGTAGTTGTGGTTACTTTTTTTCTGAAGTCTTGGTGATTCAAAGGTCAAGCAAATTTTTCCACTGCTTCCTCCTGCACGTAACCACGTCTAGATCCGTTAAATATGGTTTCACTTAGCACTGGTGAGGCGGTCTGAACATTCATGTGTTGGTTCCTGCTGCTGGGCTCGAGAAGGAAGGAGGTTATCTAAGGAAAGAAGCAGCTTAAAGTAAGCCTGCAAAGTAGGCTGCTGTTGCTCTCGTAGCCATCTAGAGATAACAGGACAGTTTCCTCCTTCATCCGAGTGTATGTAGTAGCTGATCACTACCGTGGTGCTTGACTCTTTCCTTTTTTAAGAGAGTATTTAAATTGTACTTGGTAGTTCCAGTAGCTCACAGGGGAAAATGTCAGTTTGGATTTTAAAATATAGTCTGTAGAATCCCTTAATGACCTGGCAGCTGTTTCAGTAATGCCATCAGAGGGGTGTATTTTGATTCTGTGGAAGAAAAAATGTTTTACTTTGTGATATAAACTGGAAAGCTATTTCTCTAGCCACATGTGAAAATAAAATGTATGACAACTGAGAAATATTATCTTGTATTTGCCCCTTAAAGTCCATGTATTGAAGATACAAGGCCAATGGCCAAGAGGCCAGTGAGATCCTGGGGTGCATTAAGAAGAGTGTGTCCAGCAGATCAAGGGAGATTCTCTTCTCCCTCTACTCTGCCCTGGTGAGACCCCCTCTGGAGTACTGCACTCAGTTTTGGACTCCCCAGTTCAAGAGGGACAGGAATCTGCTGGAGAAGGTCCAGTGGAGGGCTAAGAGGGTGATTAGGGAACTGAAGCACTTCCACCCCCTGACATCTGTGTCACACAGAGCAGAATACCAATAATTACCTGAGAATTGCTCAGAATACTAGGACTTTGCTAAAGCAGTTGAGTGTTAGAACAAGGATAAATTATCAAGCCGATAAGATATCTAGCTCTTTTATCTCTTGATGTGAGAAAAGAGCAGATAGGAAATGTTATTAAAGCTGTACTTCATAGGGTGATAAATTACTGCTCCCAGCACTCACGATGTGAGCTGGAGCTGAAAGATGTGTGGGGAGAAGCCTCCAAATCAGCTCGTTGGGAGCTGTGTGTCCATGGACACACATGTGCATGCTGAGGCTGTCCTGAGTGTGCTTGTGGGTTTTGGGGTGGGAGATGGCCAAGATCACCACTGAAAAAAACACGGCAGGCAGTGAGATGAACCTCATGGAGCTTTCCAGGAGTGTTATATATAGTACCTTAATTTACTATTGGTTCTTATGTTTATTATGATCCTTCAATTGTTGGTGGGCTTCATCCCTGGGGAGAGTTGTAAAGACCTCAGTGTAAAGGAGGCAGCAATGAGTGCCTTGTGTCTACTACATGTGGACTAATTGCTTTGGTTATTAAATACAAATTAAGAAATAAGTACATTAGAAAGTGGTTATGGTTATCTCCCTTTCCCCCCACACCTCTCTCTTTTGCCAAGGCCTTTCCAAAGCAGGGTGCTCCCCTGGTTGTGGGTGCGGGGTGGCAGATGAAGATCTCGCTCTCAGGACCTTCTGAAAATGAAAGAGACAGCTTAGTGTTTATAGGTTTGAGCAACCCTAACTGGTCACTCATTCAAAGGTTTGTGGGCTGCGGTTCCCTCAGGGTCGCGGGCCGGAGCCCGGACCAACGCGACAGGGCTGGCGCAGTGCCCCTCGGCCGCCTCCGCGCATCTCCCGCGAACCGCCTGCGCCTTTAAGAGGCGCCGCATCTGTTTGTTATTCCCCCCCCCACGGCTCTCCACGCCGGCAGCGCCAGGGCCACCCCCATTGGCTGCCGCGTACCCAGCTGCTGCCTCCGCCGGGGAGGAGCCGGAGCGCCCCAGCCGATTCCGCCCTCTAATTGGTCTGGGAAAAATGGGCTGCGGCTGGCTGTAGCCAACCGCTGGGGTGTTGCTATGTGCCAGAGGGCGATGATTGGTGCCTATCTCTGCCGCTCAGGGCCAGCAGGCTGGCGGGAGCTCCTATAAGGGGAGGGAGCTAGCTAGAGGGGGAGGGCGCTGCGGGGCTGCCTGGTGCGCGTCGGCGGCCGCGCTCCGTCTGCGCTGGGGACGCGCTTGAAACGGCCGCGCCGCGGCGAGTGAGTGCAGCGAGGGGCGAGGGTCGGGCGGCGGGACCGGGGATGGACAGTAGGGCCAGGGTGAGGCCGCCGTGGGGAGCTGCGCCACAGATGCGTCCTCTGCCCGTCCCCCCGTTCCCCCTCACGCCCACCCCCCTCGCCGCGTTGGGGCAGCGGGGCAGCTGCTGGGGCGATTTCTCAGGGCCCTCTGCCCTGTGGCGCGGCCGCTTGGTGGAGTGGGGGAGCCTCAGAGAAGAGGGCTGGGGGCCTGCGTTGCCACTCCGGGGCTGGCAGTGGGCGAGCCGTGCTCTGCGAGCAGCGGCCTTTGTCTGCTGGGCTGGGCGAGGGGCTGGAGGCGGGGAGGGCAGCAGGTCTGAGCCCGAGAGAGTGGCTAGAGGGAGGTGAGAGGTTATGGTCTGTCCCCGGCCGCTTCTAGCCAGGAAGGGGATCAACAGGAGGGATCTGCGGGAGCGGGGCATGGACTGGCCGGTGGTGCCAGGTAAGCGCCGGAGGAGCAGCAGGAGTGGAGAATGGTGGTCTTCCACCAGCCGTCTTGTCTTAGCGTATAAATGCGTAATAAATGCCTGAAGCCCCAGATGAGATCCGTACCTGACACAGAGGTGTGCATGAGGCTTAGGCTTGTGACTCCAGGGAGAGGTACAGCATCCTCACTCGGCCTCTGAGGACACCTCCTGAACCGTTGCCAGCACGGCTCAGAAGACTGGCTGCTGACCAGAAGTGCCCTGCCACTGCTCTATTTACCAACACTGCTGCTGGAGTCCCTGGAGACCAGGCCTTGCCCAGCTGCAGGCTGTGGCTCTGTGCTACAGAAGTGACATCATGCCTGGTGTGGCAAAAGAGAAGTTGTAGAATGCTTGGATCAGCCTGTGGATAGGGCATCCTCGGCCCTGGGTGATGCCTGGCATCAAAGGCAGGTGGTTTCTGCACATGGTGCGTTGAAACTGGTCCCTCACACGGAGCAGGAGGAACTCAGCTGGTCTGTGTTGTTGCTGTAGCCTCTGATAGGGGTGTAGCAGCTTCCTCTTTTGCGAAGCACTGTGCCGAGATCTCAGGTCGGAAGCTGAAACTGTCAAGGGTCCTTCATCTTCTGCTTCTCCCTAGGCATTTCTGGGTTTGATCCAGAAAAGTCAGAGAAGTTTCGAGGTGACAAGTAGCGATGGAATGAGCTGTGGGTCCATAGCTGTGGATTTTAATGCTGATTTTTTAAATGAAAATTATTTGAAATGTTCCAGTTCAAGATGTTCTTTTAGTGGTGTAGAAAGAGATTTTGAATCTTTAAATCTTTCCTTTGCAGTTTACTGGAGTGAATCTGTCCCCACTATTTTCTGGTCCCTTAAGAAAGAGACTTAGGTTATGGATACTGCACCTGCCCTCCTGACTTCCTTCCTCAGGGCTTGCCAATGCTCTAGATAAGGATTGTCTGCTAATGCATTTACAGTTACTTAAAGCTTATGCTGGGTAGAGCAGAGAGACCTTTGCTGGGTTGGTTGTAAACAAGCAGATAGTGAGACAGTTCTGCTTGTAATCCATGAGAGGTTTCTGCCTGGAGAGGATGTATTTTGTGACTTCATTCTTGCAGAGCACTCCCACTTCTGTGAAGATCTCATCACGTTGGGATCCACACCTCTGTTTTCTTGTGAACGTGGTTTGCTGTCTAACGGCAGCGCTGGAATAGAGAATTAAGATGTTCTCTTTGTCTTACTGGATCCCTAATTCTTGCTTCTTGATGAAAGACCATTTTAAAATGAGCCTTGTGCTTTGAAGCTCAAGTCAGAAATGCCGTAGGGAGGGCAGGGACACTGCTTTCTTCTGATGAAGGTGTCAAATGCTTCTCTCTGGCTCTTTTCCCCTTAAGCTTTCTTTGCAGGTGTGTCTTTCACAGTGCCAGGATTGGAGTAACTGGCAAAACTCTGCCGGTCATTGAGCTTTCTTGTCTCTTCTGGATTTTTGAATAAGCGATTTCCTTTCCATGCTGTTTGGTGTGGGTAGTTGAGTCAGGGTTGTGTTGAGGAAGGCAGCATCACTACCTGTAAATCCACATTCCCTTAAAGGCTCCTTGACTCATGGATTGAATACCTGTTGCTGAGAGAGAATTTAATTAAGGAACTGGTCACTCTGGCGTAGGTCCTGGCTGGCAGTTTAGAAAGTGGGAGCTCCTTGGTCTGATGTGGCACAAGCATTGCCAGGATTGCAGAGGAGTAAAACTCATTTATTTCTTGTTCTTGCATCACAGCCTTGTCTTTGACCATGTGTGTGGAAGGAAGCCTCTTGAAGAAACACCAGTAAAGCTGAGCTTTACTGTGGTCATTAGCTGGCAAACCTTTGCTTGAACTGAAGCAAAGTCTTTGTTATAGGTCAGCTATGAAGTGCTGGAGCTGTGGAACTCAAGAGGGATCACACAGTAGAGTCTGGGATGGAGAGGGTTCCATTCTCTTGTCTGCTTTGAAGCTGATCAGTGATGGCAAGGCAGTATGGTGTAGCAGAGTGGTTTTGGTCTTTTTCCCCTTTCCTTGACAGAGACCTGTAAGTTGGTCCTTCAGAATGTTTCCTCTTCTCTGTACTTCCTGATTTGTCAGTCTCACCTTCTAGATGTGATTGCAGTGACTAAAGGCTAAGGCTAGTTTTTCTTTGTCTTCCATAAACCAAGGAGAGTCCAAAGAAGTGGACTCTTCTGACTTCTGGATTTTTCAGTCCTTTAGAAGAGATCTTTAGCTGATAAATCAGTGTTGGTTGGTGGTATGATGCCGATTGAGGATCTGGATCTCTTTTTCCTCAAAAACAAGGTATTTTGTAGTTTGTCTCCTCTGGTGGGAAGAAAATGCATTTTTCTGTGCAGGCTGCAGCTCAGGAGTGCTGCGTCCTGTGCCTGAGTTGCGTTCTTTTTTGGCCTCATCAGTCCCTGCTCTCCATCCTCCATGAAGTTTGACAGTTGGCTCTCTCTGAGTCTGTTTTCTGTGGTGTCTTGTTTGCCTTTGTGCTCCCTGTTGGTCAGGGCAGGTAGCTGTCTTGCAGTACATAAGCTGATTGTTCTTCTGCTCTGGCTTTGTGACATGTGCCAGGCCTGTCTGAGTGTTTTCAGCTGCTGATTCTGGCTGTGTCTCCGGAAGTGTCGCTGGACTGGCCAAGCCACTTAAGGCTGCAGGAAATAGCATAATTAACGAGACTTAGTTCTCCCGCCGCTTGTACCTGACAATCTCAAGTCACTTGACAATTCTAATTAAAGCTAATCACACTCCTCTGTTTTTAGTAAATAGCTATTAGCCTGCTTCACTCTTGCTTTAACAAATGATAGTGCCAGGCAGTGTGAGTCACTGGAAGTTATGGGAATGCAACCAGTAAGAGCTGCCTTCCGGCCTCCTGGAGCAGGTTTACACATCCAGCTGGAGATGGTTCCTTTTACACCTGCTCCAGTGTGGGTACAGCATGTTCAGGGGGTGATGCTTTGGTGGCTTACGAAAATAACCTAGCTTTGTGGCTCTCTTTTTTGCTGCGGTTGTGACTTGTACAGAAATAAACTCCCAAGGTCAAGCAAAGGCAATTGAAAGTTTCAAAAGCCAACCATGCTTTGGATTTGCCCTTCAGAGAAGGTTTGATTTGCTATGGGGGGGGCAGAGTGGTGTCAGAGCTGGACTCTCACTTCTCCTGTTTCACGTTGGCAGTGACCTCATGATGAGGACAAAAATGTAGCGCGGTGTGACCTAGCTCAGCCGCAGGACTCTGGAAGATTGGAGTTTCACTGACGAAATACTGCTAAAGGGTGGCTCAAGCAAGATGTTATTAAAAACAGATTGACCAGCATCACAAAAAAAGGTGGAGTTAATAATTAACTGGGGGGGAGTCTTAACGAGACTCCCAGGATCTCCCAGCTGAAGCGTTTGTCGGTACACCCAGAACTGTAAGAGGTGAGTCAGTTCACATAGCTGGGCAGGAAGTTGCAGGCTAGTGAGAATATCCAGGAGGAACTTATGACAGAAACAGGCAAGGTAGCAGCTGATTTGACCCATCTGAAACGAGATTTGGTTATAAAACAACTGTCAAGTGAAGACTGAAGCTATAAATCTTCACCTGGCTTTGTCCCCTTGACAGATGGGTTGCTGTACCTTCAGTGGGAATCAGAGCTGGGAGAGTGATGACTGAGCTGCCACGGGAAGCATGCACATGAGCTGCTGCATAAAAGTGGTGCTGGCAGAGACTGGTTGGAATTCAACATCTGATCCTTAGCTTCACTCAGAAAAAGAGACAGAGGTACCAGGGGAGAAAATAAAGTCACTGTTTCTCCCATGGCAGACATGCTTCTGGGCAGTACAAGGCTGGTTAAAGATGCTCCTGGGAAGAAATCTCTGAGCAGATGGGTTTCATGAGCAGATGAAAACATAGAGGGTTTGACAAGGGGAGCTTGCAAATAGTACGTCATGACAGGCAGCTATGGCAGATCCTTCTTTTGACTAGAAATGACTTTGAGGATATTGGAAGGATTCTTGCAGCAGATAAACGTTCTCACTGTGTTCCCTGTCAGTGCTCAGCCTTTATCAGGGAAACAGATGATCCATCCAGCAGACCAAATTAATTGAGTCCTAGTCATACCTACGCTTGCCAGGAAGAAAGATAATAGAGCAGTGTGAGAAGCACCAAAAACTGTCGTGATGTGAGATGATTTGGATAGCTAGAGTGTTCTACAATTGAAACTGAGGAGGAGAAGGTGGAAAGATGGAGTGCTCCCATTTTGTCAGTCATTGGTCAGATGAGGGGGTTTGTGGTGTCTCTAGTTCAAGTTGATAATACAGTAACAAGATGAGTGTCTTCTTTCACTTGGCATATGCTTAATGCTGGAAAAGTATTATGTCCATGATCTGTGGCTCATAATGTGGTCATCAAATGGAACATGGAGCTTGCTTCAGCAGAAGGATGGCTGTGAACTGAAGAGCTGCATCTGACTGTGTGAGCCATTGCTGTTGCCTCCCTGGAGTGCATCCTGTCTGCTTGGCCGGCTCAGCTGAAGGACTGTTCCCCCATCATGGGGGATGCTGGAAGGAGTTTTCAGGAAATGTTAAGGAGGAAATTGAGTCATTTTTGTTTTAAATTAGTCCAGTTGGCAGTTTTTGTTTATTCGTGGCACAAGTGGGATTTGCTGGTAGGAGCAGAAGCAAGTGCTGGCTTGTTTCAAATTTCTGCTGGCCAGTCCCAATGCTTTCCTGCATGTATGCTTCCTCCTGCCTTTGGTAACACACACTGGCACCTCTTGTAAGTGGATGTTGAATTCTGCTGTGATGGAGTGTACCTGCAAAGCAAAGGTGGGCAGCTTGCAGCTATCATCCCTGCCATACTGCTTCTTATCAGCAGCGCAGGCTCTTCTGCATTGCAAAGATACTGCTGCCAGGCAACTCGTAGGAGAGTGGGAAGAGAATTCAGTTAGAGGTGTCAGTCATTCCTCGGTACAGGCTGAATCTTGCAGTCTCTGTTTGTGTGGGTTCAGAGCCAGGCCCAGAAAAGGTAACGGATTTTGCAGTCAGCCCTGTGGGATGGTGTCTGTCCACACTGTCCTGTGCCAGGGCTGTCCTCTGCGAAGGGAAGGATTCCATTAAAATTTCCAGAATGATTTCCCTTCCCTGCCTCCCAGGGGTGTCTGTGGTGTGTCTGAGCAGATTGTTTTGAACAGTGTGCTTTGTTCTGAATTGCAGGGAGAGATGAGTTAGCAGCTCTTGACACCAAGTGGTCCAAGTCCAGCCTGAAATCTGGAAATCAATTCAGAACGTTCTCATGGTCGTCTGGTCTCCCTAGTCTGCAGTCAGGAAAGAAGCCTCTCTGCACTGCCTTTACCGAACCACTTTAACCTGTTCCTACACTTTCCAGTCAGTTTTGTGCTGTAGTTCAACACAAAAAAGTTTTTGCTCTGGATTCTGCAGTTCTGTGGACTTGATTCTCACCAGATGATTGCAGTTGAGAACCTGAAAAATCCACTGGTGTGGCTGTTAGCTATTAAAAAAGGTGAAACTTCAAAGTTTGATTTAATCCTCACATTGGCAGAAGGTAAATCAACTATGTCAAGAGCAATTTTTGAAAGGTTAAAAACAAAGCTCTGGATTGGTAGTGCATACAGTGATATCATAAGAAAGGCACAGAGCTGTTGGAACCAGTCCAGAGGAGGGCCACAAAGATGATCCAGGGGCTGATCTGCAGTGAGGATAGGCTGAGGGAGCTGGGGTTGTTCAGCCTGGAGAAGAGAAGCCTCTGGGGGAGACTTTAGAATTGCTTTTCAATACTTGAAGGGATCCTACAGTAAGGCAGCAGAGGAACTTTCTGTAAGGGTGTCTTGGAGGCAGAACAAGAGGGAATGAATTTGAGTTGAGAGAGAGTAGGTTTAGACTGGATTTTAGGAATAAGTTTTTCAATGCAAGCGTGGTGAGACTATGGAATAGGTGGGTGCCTCCTCCCTGGGGGTGTTCAAGGCTTGAGAGTAGCTGAGTCTATTTGTGGGGTGTCCCTGCTCATGGTGGGGGGGTGTGGAGTAAATGATCTCTAAGGTCCTTTCTAACCTAAGCCATTCTATGGTGACAAAGATAGACAGAGTTGGGAAAAAAAAATCCAGCTTAAAAGTGTGTTTTCAAGGTATGCTGTGTATTCCTTTTAAGTTTCACCTCATGTTTTGTACCTTCCATATTATAGAAAACATCCTCAACAGAGAGAAAGACACCAGGAGGTTTGAGTTGCTGAGTCTATTTTTGATGAGTTGTGCCAGACCATGGACTGACATATTGCTGGGCTTTAAAAAAAAAGGTTTAAAAAGAAGCAAAAAACCCACCTCCAACCTTCAAAATGTGATTAATATCATGGCAGTGGCAGTTCTGACAGTTGAGGATTGATGGCTCTCCAGCAGAATCGCAGCTCTGGTGTTTTCCCTGCCGGACAGGCTGTGGTATGTGGAGCAGGGCAGGTGCAGCCTGCTTGGCGTGGTGCCTGCTCCACTATGGTCAGATGATCTTTAATCGCTTCTTGCTGGACTTTTCTTAATGCCCTCTAGTGGTTCCCTGGCAGTTGTCTTCACTGCTCTTCTTCATCACTCTCTCTTTTTTGCATCGATCCATCCAGATCCTTTCCCTCCAAGAACTATAAAGTGTTTCCCAGTGGTGCTGTCTCCAGTGCGCAGAGGAGCGCATTTGAGCCTGCAAGAATGAAATGATGTGTTAGGAGATAAACCAGAGGAATAAAGGGGCTTAGACGTGTTTCTAGTTGAAGGCAGTCCTAAGTGAGAAACCTGCTCCTTACTGTATTTATGCTGCAGTTGTCTCCATATATCTGATAGAATGAAATGCAGTGGATTCCTGCTGGTCATCTTCCACTATTTCTCCTGTTTTCCTGTCTCCAAGGGCTTGCAAGGTTTGAAGAATGAGCTCAAGGAGCTTTGGAGAAGAATGCTTATGGTTCTTGTAGCAATAATGGCTTTTGTTGATGGTGCTGGTGGTAATGATGAGCTGTGTGCAGTGTCACCTCAGCAAAAGTTTGGAATCGGTGCATTTCAGAAACTTAACACTGGAGTCAGTAAAGGTACATGGTGTACTCCCCTATGCTGTTTAAACTCTGCTCTCAGCTTTCCCCTGTGTTCTGTGTTTGAATTCAGAATGTTTGTCCTTTTTTTCAGGGTCTTTCACAATGCCCATCCTACCCTTCTACCTGCAGATGATTTGACTTCCATCTTTTCCAAAGCCGTTGCAGTCGTTTGTGGTAGTGAGGACCTCCAGAGCTTCCCCAAACCAGGGTCTTTTGTTGCAGCACTACATCATCAAAGCGTGAAAGCTCCTTAGCTGTGCCAGGTGCCTCTGAGGGTTTACCACTTGCAATTCTGATTCTACCTTTTTTAGAGCACAGACTGACAAAACTGGGCATTAAATCCAGACTCAGTTCCAGTGTATCACCTTAGAATCCAGCCTTCCTCTTGCAAACTGCAGTGCATTAAGCAATGTCAAGGCAATTTCCATGTCAAGAAAACAGTGGTAAGTGTGCTTACCTCCAGTGTTTTCTTAGAATTGTGCTGAGGCCCCAGAGCAACACAGGCTGCTGCACTTTGTGACCTCCTAGGAACAGAAGACCCTCTGAACCCAATTCCTCCTGTGTTTTCATTGCACTCAGCATAAGTGTACCTTCAGCTTGCTCTCTTTAATGAGAAGACACACCAAAGAGGAAAGGTCAGGTTTCCAAATAGAAGGGGGTTTGCAGACCTGCTGCAGGCAGCTTGCTGTAGCATTTGCTGTGTTCTAGTAAGTACTTCACAGACTACAGTCTTTCTTAAAAGTGGAGTAATCCCTAAAACAGACCCTCAGACCCAACAAACCTGGTGTTTGTCCTACCAGAATGAACAGGAACATTTGCATCTGAGCTGCATGGCACATGGGGTTTATGCAAAGTGAGGCTTGGATGTGATGGGTTTTGTTCTCTGCCGTTGTGGCATATGGACGTGTACAAGCAGTAGCCTTGTCTAGCAAGTGTTTGGCACAGGCTTGGCATTTCTCCTTTTTTAAACGTTTCCTGAATTGCTGACAGCTCTGTGTGAAAAGTGGCTGTGGGATAGGTGGAAGCTGAATACTGAACCAAAAAGTTGTTCAAACAGCAAATTGCGTGTCGTGGTTTTTCCACCGTGGAGGTGGCATCCGCTTAGACTTCAGCAGGATTAAGCAGCTCCAGCACAGGCAGGGCATGCAGTCAGTGCCTTCAGCTCATTCTCTCACTGAGAGCCACAGCTAAAGATGTTGATCAGCTTTTTTCCCTCGAACCCTTTCATTTTGTCTAAACCAATCTTCTGACTTCTCATGGACTGATTAATAGCCCCACGTTTCTGTTCCATGGACGTGACTGTGTCCATCCCAGAGATAAATGTCTCTTGAAGAATGATAAAAGAAAAATATTGGATTATGTTGCTGGCGACAGATGCTTATCTCTCTAACAGTATTGGGCATGATGATAAAGCAGTCAAAGCATCTCTTTGTTTTTTAAATTGAATGGGATGGCTCCACTAATGCCCACTGTCAGTAAGGCTGATGAACATGAACTCATTCTGAAAAACCAGAGCCACAGCCCAAAATCATCCCTGTGCCTTTGTTCTGCAGTAGAATGAGTGCACTGTTAGCTGCTAAATGTATTTTAATTCAAATGTGTTTGCTGCTAGGACAGGAAAAAATCCAGGAGGTTGGGTTTTGCATTGCTGAGCGTCACAGATCCTTGTTTTTATGCATTTTGAGCTGATATTTGTGACAGAAGTGGGTCTTTACAAGCTACTAGCTATGCTCATAGGATGTAAGAACGCATTTCCTATTGTTTTTCCCTTGAATCTCTCACAAGGATGAGGACAGAGCTCTTGATAGCTCAGACTCAGGCTGAGTGCTGTACAAAGGCAGTGCCTTTATATGTGGCTACCAAAGAGGAGCTTATCTGAAGATTTCAAGGCAGTTTCTTCTTACCTGGGTTTCCCACCAAGATCTTATCTCACAAATCTTTATTCTCTCCCCTGCCTTAAGCAAAGAGATCAGTTTGGTTTGCCTTCTCAGCACAGTGAGAACAGGAATTGCAATTAATCTTAATCTGTGCTCTGATATCATCTCACTTGAATGTTGTTTTTTTTTGTCCACTTCTAAAAGGTCAAAACGTTTTTGCTGACGTTAAATGTGTTACGAGGTCAAATAAATGAGTGCTTGTTAAATGCTTTTGCAGAAAGCTGCATGCAGCAGATAATTTGTGTGTGTGTGTTCATTTCTCTGTTAGATAAATGCAGTCATAGTATTCCTGTTCTACTTGTTGTAAAGCATTGATGCTTTGGAGGCCTGGGCAGAGGAGGGTCAGCAAACAACAAATTAAGGGATAGCTTTTATATTAATTCTGCGTTATGCTTTGAGGATCACCGTGGGCTGCTTCGCCCAGCTGCTGTTCTGCCATGCTAGGCAGCTGATCAGAAAAGAAATGTTTGGCATGGGAGCATGGGAGGGAAGCAGTAAAGCTGTTTGGGTTGTTCACCTGCCCCTGCTGAAGGAAAGGAGAGAAAGGATTGCACCATTTTGCTACAAATCCACAGCATCTAAGGTTTAGCCACAGTCTGTTTTCTCATTCAGAAATCGGGTAAAGTGACTGCCAGCCCTTCCTCATGCTTTAGGAATGGTCTGTGCAATGCATCTGCTTCATTCAGACAGGTCTTGGTGCTTTGCCTTGGAATCCAATTGCATTTGGCCCCACGAAGAGCACATTTAGTCTTCTGCTTCCGTGTGCTTGGAGGACAAGGCACATGGCTTAGAAATTCCAGGTTCTGAGCTCTGTTACAGCTGGGATATAGCATATCAGCTGCTGAATCAGGGACTTGGAATTTGGAGGTGGATCTTACAGTCTTGTGACTGTAAAAGTTGGCACTTGGTTAGTTCAGGAAGCCTGGGATGTGTTGCTTTGATTTACTTCTAGTCAGCAGAAAACAAGGAAGGATTCTGCTTTAACTTGTGTCTAGTCTGTGACCTGTTGCTGACTTAGGGTTCAGTCCTGGAAGTGCTCCTCCTCTCAGAGGGAAAAACAACGCTGTCAGTGCAAAACTCTCTACAAAATTCTGGTCTATGTGGAGACCTGGGGCAGCATACAGGTGAGGAGTGCCTGATGGACTTCTCCAATCACAGAATTAACCAGGTGGGAAAAGATCTCCAACCTGTCACCTGACCCTCCTAATAAACTAAGCCATGGCACTAAGTGCCTCATCCAGCCTCCTTTTAAACGCCTCCAGGGAAGGTGACTCCACCACCTCCCTGGGCAGCCCATTCCAATGCCAATCACTATTTCCATGAAGAATTTCTTCCTGATGTCCAGCCTAAACCTGCCCTGGCAGAGCTTGAGGCTGTGTCCTCTTGTTCTGTCACTGGGTGCCTGGGAACAGAGACCAACCCCCGCCTGGCTACAGCGCCCTTTCAGGTAGTTATAGACAGCAGTGAGGTCTCCCCTGAGCCTTCTCCAGGCTGAGTGTAAAAGAGAAGCCTTGTTGAAATCCAGAGATGCAGCTGTCTACCAAACAGTGCACAGGCAGTCTGCTTAGCTACAGGCTGGCTAGAGAAATTCCCAACCAGACCTCTTTTGGTTGAACCAGAGGAGATGTAATTCCTAAAAAGCTGTGAAGGGAGCCCTTCTGTGTCAGGATGGGTCTCCCAAAGCTCTTCCTGTAACTTTAATTGGGAAAGGTTAATCTGATTAGTCTTTGTGAAGAGCTTTAAGGATGAAAAGTGCTATGTAAGTGCTGACTGTTATGATCATGATAGATGTGCTTTATCAGCACTTGGCCAGATGAGCAAGACTCTTTGTGGTTTTTTTTCTCCCAAGCCTTCTGGAGAGCTGAAGAAAGAAATACTTCACAAAAAGGGGGGAATTGGTGTCCTGTGGTCTTGCTGCTGTTTGCCTCCTGCTGAGCACTGTGCACGGTCATAATGAAAGTTTGACTGCACCAAATGCTGCCCATCTGAGCCTGTGACACCCCTCCCATGTAGTACTTGTAGGAATTTTTCACTGGGAAAGCTTGAAGAGCATGCCTGACTTCCAGGGATTGTCCAGCTGGCAGTGGGATCAGTGGGTGATGCCTTCAGAAACGCTAAAGCAACTTGGACATAGAATGGTTTAGATTGGAAGGGACCTCAAAGATCATCCAGTTCCAACCCCCTGTGTCCCACTGGAACAGGTCACAGGAGGCTTCATCCAACCTGGCCTTGAACACCTCCAGGGAGGAAGCATCCACAGCCTCCCTGGGCAACCTGTGCCAATGTCTCATCACCCTCACTGTAAAGAACTTCTTCCCTGCATCCAGTTCAAATCTCCCCTCTTCCAGTTTAAACCCATTACTCCTCATCCTGTCATTACAAGACCTTGTCAATAGTCCCTCTCCAGCCCTCCTGTAGCCCACTTCAGATAGTGGAAGGCCATTCCAATGTCTCCTCAAAGCTTTCTCTTCTCCAGGCTGAAAAGTCCAAACTCACATAGCCTGTCCTCATAACAGAGCTGCTGCAGCTCTCTGAGCATCTATGTAGCCTCCTCTGGACTTCCTTCATCTTAGATCTTCTTTCTCAACAATGACAAGAAGACTTAAGGGGAGGGGTGTTGGAGTCAGAGGTTTCCCAAAGTGGTGCTTTGGTAGCAAAGTGAGGAGGATTTCTGCAGGTCTCACTGTCTGACAGTGCTCACACATGAGACTTCCCAGCAAACAGCAGTAATGGCTTCAGCCTGATTTTTGTGGTTGTTTTCACTATGACTTGGGTGGTGGTGTCAGTGTGGGGTACTTCTGACTGATCACAGAATGTTTGGGACTGGAAGGGACCTCTAGAGATCGGGTCCAACCCCCATGCCAAAGCAGGACCACCTAAGGTAAGCCACACAGGAGTGCATCCAGGTGGGTCTTGAAAGTCTCTAGAGGAGACTCGACAACTTCTCTGGGCAGCCTGCTCCAGTGCTGCATCACAGTAAAGAATTTTCTCCTCATGTTGAGGTGGAGCTTCCTGTGTACCAGCCTGTACCCATTGTTCCTTGTCCTGTTGCTGGGACCACTGAAAAGAGCCTGGCACCCTCATCTTGGCATCCACCCCTCAGTTCTAGATGCTGATAAGATCCCCTCTCAGCCTTTTCTCCTCAGGACTAAAGAGCCCCAGCCTTTCTTCTGAGGAGAAATGTTCAAGTCCCTTCATCATCCTTTTAGCTCTCTGTTGGATTCTCTAACACTAGATGCTAACCCTGGGCAAAAGAGGTCACCTGGATGGGATGCTTGTGAGTTCTGTGGGGCTGCCTCTTACAATTTTCTGGGGTCCTGCCTTCAATTCTCCAACTGCCTTTCTGATTTCCACCCTGCTGTTCTGGCAGCTTCCTCTTTAGCCAGTCAGAGAGGTATTTGCTTAGAACAGCCCTGGTCCAGCTGTTGTCTGCAGTCTACCTTCAGCGGGGTGCGTGGCTGCTCTTGCGAGCAGCAACAAAGCCAGCTTAGCACGCAAGCTCCAGGAGCTATTTTAGCAGTGCAACCACGTACTGACCTGGCCTGGCTTTATTCTAACCTGCAAGATTATCAGCTGTGCTGCAGCAAGTTCCTCAGCCCAGCTTAGAGACAGAGCTCTTAAGCTCTTAGACTTTTTCTGTTTTGTCCACTGCAGAAATTTCCACTGCAGGTCAGTTTGTCTGCACGTGGGGTTATGTCTCGCTTTGGTTTTTGGTTTTTCTGGTTGGTTGGTGGGGTTTGGGTGTTTTTTTTTTGGATGATGATGATGTTGTTTCAGTATTTGATGCAGAGACTCAGAAACTGAGCAGAATCACATGTTTTATGGAAAAGAAAATCCTCCTGGGAGGAGCAGCCGGAGTTCATGATTAATTTCTAGAGCATGCATGCACGCCATGTATCAGGGAGGGAGGGGAGAGCTGCCTCCTTTATCCTTTGTGCTGCTTCCTTTATCCTTCATGCTGCTTCCATCCTCAAATGAAACATTTGCAGATGGAAAACCATATAGATGTGGGATCAGAAAAACTGGTTTCAGCCAAGAAAAAATAAAGACCCAGACTTGAAGTGCATTGCAGGTTCTGTCAGGTGCCATTGGAGAATAAAAAGATGTTTCTATCCTGAAGAGGTTTTTAACTGTCTCTTGTTGTCAAGAATAGTCCTTGGAGGTTGTTTCTTGCTTTGACTGCTGTCAGTACTGAAGTGCAGTTTATAGAGTAACTTCTTCCTTCAGAGCTTGCAGGGAATTGGAAAGGAGAGTGTGATGAAGTGTACCTGTGTTTCCCTTGTGGAAACTAGGGCAGATGGGAGAGAAGAACTGGTTTGGTGACTTGTGCACTTTTCTGATGGCTGAGGAAACCCAAGTCCAGCTCCCAGCCTTCCCGTGGGCTTCCTGAGTGTCTCGCCAGTGAGTCACACAGGACAGCAGCCGGCAGAGCTGAATCTGGGTCCCAACTTTCTCTCTAGCTAACTGAGCCTGACTTCTTCAAGGGGTGGTGCAGAGTTGGGCCTTAATGTGCAGTTCCTCAGAGGTGTTTGGGAGACCAGGCTGGATGAAAAACATCATCTTAACATCTCTGTAATCATTTCCAATCTCATTAAGTGTTGGGAGAGCACAAGTTGTGAGTGTTGGAGCTAGAGGAAGGCAGTAGACAACAGTTTAGTCTGGAGAAGAGAAGACTGAGAGGGGATCTAATAAATGTTCATAAATATCTGAGGGCTGGGGTCAGGAGAGGGGGAACAGGCTCTGCTCACTTGCTGCCTGGGATAGGACAAGGAGCAATGGATGGAAGCTGCAGCGCAGGAGGAGGAGGTTCCACCTCAACACAAGGGAGAACTTCTTTACTGTAAGGATCACAGAGCACTGGAACAGGTTGGCAGAGAGGTTGTGGAGTCTCCTTCTCTGGAGACTTTCAAGGCCTGTCTGGATGTGTTCCTGTGTGACCTGAGCTAGATTGTATGGTCCTGCTCTGTCAGTGGGGCTGGACTTGATGATCTCTTTGGGTCATTTTCAACCCCTGACATCCTGTGAGCCTGTCAACAGAGCCAGGAAAATGGGAGAGTAGTCAGCGGGTCAGTGGCTGAGCTGTGAATGAAAACCTGTCCCCTTTGATGCAATCCCCAGGCATCGCAGCTGTCTCCTGGCTGCTCCGACTCTCCCCTGCTCTCTCCAGCAAACCCTAGGTTGTCCCACGGGCTCGGAGGCTGTTGTCACCTTTGTGAGCTGAGTGTTCTGTCTCTCTTCCTTTTTGACCTTAGGTTTGTGTCAAGTCCCACGTTCCCTCTGCTGGAATCTCTTCCTCTGAAGCGGTCACCAGCGTGTGGAGCCTGCCCCACACCCATCCCCTGCCAAACCACGGCCTTTACCTGTGTCTTCCGCTGTTTCCCGTGCGACCCGTCCTGCGGGAGTGCCTCCTGGGCCACCCCAGAGTTCACCCAGCGCTCAGTGGCTCCAATGGTGAAGATGACAAGGTCCAAGACTTTCCAGGCGTATCTGCCTTCGTGCCACAGGACCTACAGCTGCATTCACTGCAGGGCTCATCTGGCCAACCACGATGAGCTCATTTCCAAGGTAGGTGCCTGGCCTCGCCCGCTGGGGCTGGGTGGATGCTTCCTCCCTGGGCAGCGGAAGGCTGCATTCGCTTGCGCTGCAGGTCAGTGGCTGTGCAAGCGCCTGGCTTTGACTGGCACTGCAGTTTTTCCTTGGAAAATGGGCTCTTGGCCTAGAGGACCTGTTTGTGAGCTGCCAGTTTTGTTTTAAGAGGCCATGAAAAGAGCTGTAGGGAAGAGGGTTCCAAATTTGGGCCTCTGGAGTGCTTACACAGGTGGTCTGTCTCTTCCCGTGGTACCGATTCCTCCCTCATTTCCAGCTCTGTAGCCGATGGCCAGGACTGTGTGAATTACCTTCTCAACGCTTCCTGTTCATGTGCATGCTTGTCAGCACAGCCAGAGGGTGGTTGCTTGATCATGGTTTGGAGGAGAAGTGTCTGAGAATGTTCTCTCCGTTAAACTCTGAGCTGCACCAGTGACTGCACTGAAGTCCTTACGTAAAGGAAGGTTCTCTGATGGTTTACAAAGACTGAGGAGTTGTTGCTCTGACACTCATATTTTTGCCAGGAAACCATGCAGTGAAAAAGCAAGAGATGGATGGTAGGATGTTCTCTCAGCTGGGAAGAGTGGAAGGATTCTGTCCTCTCTGATCTGTTCATCACAAGGGGTCTTGAGGATAAGGTAACTTAAAAGCTTATAGAGACATTAAATCAGGGGACTTTGCAGAGGGAGCAGGCCAGCAGCAGGATCTCTCTGAAGTGTGAAAACTAAACTTTCTCAGAGTGCCTGGTGGAGCCTGCAGTGCCTGGCTGTGGTCAGGCATCAGGTTACCAGGTTTTGGCTGCCTTGGCAGTCAACTGTTCCGAAAAGTTTATCCAGCTTATAAAATCTGTATTCAGAAGAAACAGGCACACCGTGAGATTTATTAGCTGAGATGAGAGGAAATTGCCCTGTGAGCTTTGTGTGTGTGCATGAAACTTCAGCTGGTTCAGCTTCTTGGAGCAGCCTTGAGAGCAAGCCAGGAGCAGGGGGGACAGAGGTGCTCTGCTTATTAGAACTGCAGTGCTTCCCCTCTTGCTGTTTGCACAGTGAAGGTTAGGAGGTGTCACCTTTCACCAAGGGCACCTGTCCTTACAGAGTTGACATCCTAGCAGCTGTGGAGGTCCTCTTGGATTCTCTGTGCTCAGATATGTCTTCTACTGTTGGAGGCTGTCTCCTTCCTTTTTGTTCTTGGTTTCTGCCTGGGCCAGGTTGATGTATGCCTCTGTGATGTTGTCTCCGTGCCAAATAATTGCTGTTAAGTTTTCTGGTCTGAAAATTCTGATTGCAGACTGCCACGATTTTGCTTTTTGCAGTTTTTCAGTAGGTGGGCATCCTATTAGGCTGTCACCTCTGAGTCATTCTGGGCCTCATGAGAGTTCCTCTTGTTCTGGTACAATTGCAGTGGTTCTTATCAGAGCTGTCCTTGAGGACCACAAAGCTTCAAGCTTTTAAAGAGGATAAAGTTGTACATTTCCTCAACAGAAAGATGTTTTGAAATGTAAATGTCAACAGCAATCTGTGCCAAGGTCTGGATGTGAAGTACGTTCAAGCTCTTGGATTAATTGTCTGACATTAGGCTTCTGTGCTCATTTGAGATACCTGTAAAATGAGGCAGTCCCTCCCCTGCCTTTTTGTTGGGAAAGGTGTCACCAGCTGGATTTGGTTGGGACACAGAAGATGCTTTCCTGGATAAGGAAGTAGACTTGTTCCACTTACTGGTTTTATGGTAGGTCAGAGTTGGTGCTCTCCTTTCTTTTTTGACCCAGCTGGTTCCCAACTGGGGCAAACACAAGGCTGTGCACATCCAATGCTTTCACCTTCTCCTCCTGCCTCCTTGTCCATGCTCCTACCAGCTTTGCAGATAAGTAGCTTCCAGCAGGGCAATGCCAGTGCTGCAGGCTGCTTGGAATGTGAACTTCTAGCTGTCAAGGCATGCAGAAACTGACCAGGAATGCTGACAACTAAAATATGGATAGGAGAGGGAAGGATGAAAGCACAGCACAGAGCTGTGTATATGAAATCATGGCAATGTTATCTCAGGCTGGGTGCAGTGCTTGCGTATCTGCTCCTTCTAAAATGTCACTGTAGGCTGGGGTATAAGTTTGTTCTGGTGTTGGGACTGTGTGGCTAGTGAAGCACAAGTGGGTCCTGCAATTTAAATGCAAAGAGTTTGAGGTTTTGGGTTGTATTTGTGAGAGTTCTAAACCTTAATAAGATACATTCTTGGTAGCATTAAAAACCTTATAAAAGTAATTCTGCAGTCATCATTTGTACAACTGGCTACTAATCTGAGAACAGAAGGGCAGCCTCTGCCTCCATGAGCTTCCAGTACCTGTGGAAACTTTCCCAGGCAAAGTCCAATACTCATCTTTTTGTTTGTTGGAGTTGGGTTGCAAATGTCTCCCCGAGGCCTTGTGCAAATCTTTCATCACAGCCCTATATTAGCATCTGAGAAGTAGGCAGTGTGGTTGCTGTGCTTGTTTTCCACATGAAAATGTGGCAAATGGAAGGAAGAAATTGAAAAGGGAGTGGGAGATTTTTGTCAAACCAGAGCGCTTCTCAGCCTGCAGTGAATCTCATCTCAAACCTGACTATGTCACTGCAATCCAGCCAGCCCAAATGACACCATCTTTGGAAACGCTCCCTAGAAAACAGGATTTTATGTAACAGCAGGGTGGTGGTGATTTGGCTTGATGAAATGAATTTCTCTATGCCTTTTGCTCTGTGTTGTGCAGAGACCACATGAGAGCTCTGCTGCTTCGCATGCTTTGAGCTCCTTTGGATCTGTGCAAGCTGCAGCAGTGGCTTGTGCCATTGGCTGGATTGCTGGCTGGAGCTGGATGCCGGGATTGTTCTGTGTCGGTCCATACTTCATTTCCCCTTCATCTCCAAGCTTCCTCTCTTAGCCCTTCAGCACCAGTGTTAACTTACTAACTTGAAAGTGTTTTATTAGGGCTGAGCATCCAAAACTTGGATAAATATTCCTTGGCAGGGTGGTTTTTGCTTTCTTCTCTACTTAAGGAAAACCTTCTGCATTAAAATGGGCAGAAGGTTTCTCAATAAGCCATTGCTATTTAAAGGGCATAATCAATGGGGAGGCTTTTAAGAGAATCCAGAGCTGTTACACAAAGCCAGTTACCAAAATATTGCCTGCTTACTTGGCCTTTTGTCTTCTGCAACTGGAAGGAGAAAGTGGTTTAGTGTCTGATTTGTAATAAGATCTAAGTTGTGGGTTGGATTGTCTGGCCAAGAGAGGTCTAATTGACTCCGAAAATATAAGGTGATCAGATAGATTGGGTGGAGTGAGTAACTAGTTTCCCTTTTTATGTTCCTTTTGCTGTCTGGGTTAGCAGGAGTGGAGGTTTTTGTTCCCTTGCAGCCATGCATCACTTAGGAATCTGTGCCAAATGTAGTACATACTCTGGTTTCACTGCTTTTTCCAGAGCCTAAGTGGGCTGAGACTTTGGGAGCTCAGCCTTGCCCTGCAACAGATTGGCATGTGACCTTCAGTAAGTCACTTCATGTCTTTGTTCTTTCTTTCCCCACCTGTGCAATTGCAGTGCTGCTGGCCTGTCCAGTCTGCTTGGAAGATAAAGCTTTGGAGCAGGTACTGTCTGCTTTTAGGAATTAGTACAGTGTGTCCTAATCCTCTTTGGCTTTACTGTAAAAACAAAAATACCCTGCCAGGTGACTGTAGTTTAAAAGCACATTTCAGCACCTTCCAATTGCCAAAAAAAAAAAAGGAAGATACTTGTTGTTACATTTTTCCTTCCCAGGCACACCATGTTTTTTAGAATGTTTATGAAAAATACATATTTGATAATCAATGGTGGCTAAACCTCTCCAGGGATGGAGTTGGAAGAGCTTTTCCTGAGAAATGTGCCTTCTGCATCATATTCTGGTGGGGCCTGGGGGAAGCAGCTGCCGTGATAGACATTCAGCAGTGTAAACAGCATCTTTCCTCTCTGACAGATGTGAGGCTGGTTTCTGCCTTACTCTGTGCTATTCAGGTTGTTTTTCAGCCTTTTCTTTTTGAGCTCATATACCTGCTGTCCAGTGGAAAAGGATGGCAACAAGAGCAGAGGGGCACAGGCCGAACACAACCACGGTACTGTCTTGGCTGCTGCCTTTTTTTTTTTTGCCTTTTGCTGTGTGAACAATAATTCAGCAGAAATATCCTTGATTATGGAAATATGCAGGGAATGTCTTGTGGGCGTCCTGCAGTTTCTTTTCTTCATGAATTACTGTGATCCAACTGCTAAACATTATGCACTGATGCATCCTCTGAAGTTAGCCTAAGGCTTGCTGAGGAGGTTTAATGTTTTCCTTTGATGTCTGCATGGGACCCTTACTGAACATGAATGTGTGAAACCCTTTAACACAAAAGGCTGCAGCTCCTCTAGCACAGAATTTAAGAAGAATGGAGAACTTGTGTGTACCTGACTTTCTCAGCTGGGGTTGGATTGCTGGCTAGGGAACACTTACAAGCTCTCTTCTGCCTTTTCAGACAGAAGTTGCAAGGTCTATAAGCAAACCTGCTCTCAGCCGTTGTGGCATAGCTGCTTCCCAGGCTAGCAGACTGCTGGAGCCTGAGCTTGTTGGTTCAGCAGCCTCTGGATGAGCTTCATGGCACACTGAAAGCATCAAACTTTGCTCTATGTTGCAACTGGGGGCTCTTAAAAGGATTTGAAACTTTGGTGCTGACTTTCAGCTTTGCTGCTGAATTCAGCTACTTCATGCACCGTGGTGATAAATAAGCAGCAATTGTTGGACTTTTTGAGGCTGCTTTCTCTTTTTCTTCTTCCTGAGTACGTGGGCAGGGCAGTGTGTAATGTTCTTAGTGCTTTATGTCTCGTGAACCAGATGATATTTGTGTGTCACCTTGAAGAGGTGAAGTTATTTGCTGGCTGTAGGGGGATGTGCACACACTAGTGTCCAAGAGTAGTCAGGTGAAGAAACTGCCTTTCCATCACAGGAACAAAATCTGTGGAGTGAGGTGAGTATCCCCTTCTCCTGAGGAAAGCTCTTAGTATTTTTCATTCCATGGGGTTTCATCTTGCTTTAAAAGTAGATCTTGTTTCTGCCCATATATGATTGAAGTTCCCAACTTCACAGTGATGAACTCTTAAGGCTGTGAGGAGCTATCACATCATCACATCTGACCTCCCCTGGAGCATGGGCCAGTGAATATCATCAGGATTGCAGCACATCTTTCAGAAAAAGCATTTAGTCTTGAAGACTTCAGGAGGGGAAAATTCACTGCTCCCTTCAGTCATTTTTTCCAGTGGTTAATCAGCCTTACCATTAAAAATAAGAGACTTTGAGTTTAAATTTGCCTGGCTTCTGCTTCCCATCATTTGCCATTACTTGCTTTCTTTTGCTAGTGGAACTGATCTACAGTACCTGCTGCTCCTCCCCAGACCTTGGAGTAACCAAGGTCACTCCTGAGCAATCTTTGATAAGCTAAACACATTCAACTTTATCATAGCTTATTTTTTTTCCCAGTTCTGTATAATTTTCTTGTGGTTCTCTTCTATATCTTTAGCATTTCAACATCCTTTTAGGAGTGGAAATGGGGCTGGTCTCATTGTTCCAGCCTCAGGCTCAGCAGTGACAGCTTCACAGCATACACATTTCATAATTGTATTAGTCTTACTGGCTCAGCACTGCACAGTAAGCTTCTGTTCATTTATTAGCTCTTTGTGCACCAGGTTTATCAATTTTATGCACATTTCCAGAAGCTCTCCAGTAGCTTTTGGATCCTGCTTTTCAGCCCTTGTTCTCTAATGAATTGTCACTTTGGGGTATTATTCAAGGCTTGCTCTTAATTGCAAGTGTTGCTGGAGTTCAGGCTGGAAGTGATGAACAGCAGAGCAGGTCTGTGAGAAGTCATTAGTGTTCTTTAGCTTCTATTTCACTGCTGTGAACTTGGGGTAAGGTGTCTTGTTCTTGGCTCCTATCAAGTTTTAAACTTCAGTGTGGGTTGAGAGAGCACTTCAGCTCTCAGCAGAACAATGTGTCATCAACGCTGTAGAGTTGGAGCCTTTTCCTTCAGGGTTTTGACCAGGAAATTGATCACTGAGTAGGCAGAGTTGAACTCCTGTGATCAGACTCATGCCTCAGGACTTTTACTAGACAGATTGGTGTTTGCTGTCCTTGCTGGGCTGGCCTCTATTACAGCAGGGAGGAAGGGAGTGGGTTGCAAAGGCTGTGGTTTGAATACCTCCCATCAACTCTGTGCAACCTTTCTTTGAGAGGGAATAAACAAACAAAAATGCCCTTTGCAGGGAAAAAGTCAGGATCTGAAATTTGAGCTGTGTAAAGAGTATTTGTAGTGCCTAGCTGCCTAAATTAGATCTTTCTGTCCTGTGTAATTGCTCCCTCTGGGGCTTACCCTACAAGTCACCGTGCTCCCTCAGTTCCTGCTGCCCGTAATGGGATCTGAAGGCGCTCAGGATCAGGCCTCTTATTTAGTCAGGATGTGGTTGTTTAATAGAATGAGCCCAAGGTGATTTGTACCTCCTTGTATAATTGTGTTTATGCAGCAATTAATTGCTCTGCGATTTTTGAAATCATTTCTTTCTGCTCCCAAAAAAGAAGGGAAAAGGCAATAACTCAAACTGTTTAGAATTCCCTGTCAAGGAAGAGGGACAGGATAACAATGGATTTTTCTAATCCATCACTTTCTTTATGGAAATAACTCTCCTTTCATCTGCTGCTTCTTCTGCCGTAGAATTGATGACCTGGGCATAAATAAAACATTGTTCCCATTTATTATCCAGGGAACTGCCAGGGATGAAGGACAGTGAATCATCAGGGGTTTTGCTGCAACTGCTGCAAATCTTGAACAACTGGAGCTCAGAGTCAATCAGGTCTGAGCCTTCCTGGCTGCACTGGGTGTCTCAGTTGTTGGCCCTTGCAGTTGGAAGAGGAGGAAATGCCAGCAGCTCGAAGGCTTGCAGACAGGGTGAGCTCCCCATGCAGGTGTGTACTTTCAGTCTGATTTACAGCTGTAAGAACAAGCCCAGGGAGAAACACAGATAGGAGTCTCAACTCTGGGACCTGGTTTAATCTGTAATTGAGTCACACATCAATGTGGAGGCCACATGGGGGTTTCATTTTTCTCTGCTGCCTCTTTGGGAGAAGACTCTGGCTTCTCAGGAGGAATCTCTTGTGATCATTTCTTTTGCAATCTTATTTTATAGCAGCAGGAAATGCTATCAGAGGGCTTCACATCTGTTTTAAGGGAGCTGTTATGTCTGCCAGCAAGAAACAACTCTCCAGGAGTCTGGCCTCTCCTGGGGAGGGGCCTCAGCGTCCATCTGTCAGAGGTGTTTGGCCTGACAGTTTTTCTCAGACAGGCAAGGACTGAAGCTTTAGCACAGAAGGAAACTCCACCCAGAGTCTCCTCTCTTAAAATACCCCCTGGATTTGCACAGATATCATAGCTGTTGGAATAAGTAGTAATAACAGAGGTAGAGATTGAGACTGTCATTCCCTGGAACCTGGCATTTGAAGCTTTCGTGTGATCTGTCTCCCTTCAGCAGTGATTGCTGCAGAGGAACGAGTTAAGGTCAGATTAAGTTTAACTGCTTATGGAGTTATCTCAAATGCAAACACCTCAAATCCAGCCCAGCTCTGAGAGGAGAGGCTGGGGGGAAATGCAGGCATGAGCACACATGTGGTCTGTGTCAAGCCTGGGGGAGGCTGGGCCAGTCCTACAGCCCTGGCTGGGAAACCTCAGTATGGGAGGCCCTGTCCTCTGACACACACATTATTGTTTCTACAGAGGCCATATCCACAGCAGTAACTTTCAGTACCACAACACTTGTGTTATGGTAGAGACAAACACTCAGAACTTGGGCAAGAGATTGAACAGCAGAGAGGAACTTCTGATGAACCTTCTCACCAGTGAGGTGTAGGAATGGTGGCATCTCCTCACTGCAGTACTTCTGCTGCAAAGCAAGTCTGCTCTCATCAGCATTGGTGCTAGTGTGAGCTTAGAGCTTAGCAGCTCTATTAACAGAGTGCAGCATTCCACTGGTACAGGGGCAGACACTATTATCCTGCTAATTAAATAACTTGTTGCATTAGCAGTTTCTGTCTTGCATCCCAGTTCTGTCCTGTATTTATCTCTCAAACCCATGCAGTAGCAATAATTAATGTGGAAAGAAAGGGCTTTACTCTCCCTCTTGCCACTTGATTTGATTGTTGGATGCTTTGGGCCAGTACCAACCAACAGGAAGACAACAGCACTCAAGAATGGAGGGGGAGACCCCCACAGCTGCTGCTGTAGCCATTGCAGCTTCACCAGTGTGAAAATGCACTTTCAGTCTTTGTATCCAGGAAGACACCTCTGGGCTTTGTTGCCATCTCTCCTAGTTTTTCACAGTAAACAAATAAATGCTTCTATCTGTATTGGCTTTTACATACCAAAACATAAAGGCTTGCACTCAGTGTCACCATGATTAAGTGCAGTTGAACTTTCTGCCCATCTAGGAATGCTGGTGTCTGTTGGGAATGAGTCCATGGAAGTAGGGGGGATCAGGCCCAGCATGAACACCTGGGAGCTTCTCATTTCTTCCTCCCATCCTGTGTCATCTAGATCAGACAGTGAAGGTGGAGCTTGCCACCTTGTGGGTGGCAGATGGCCTGCCCTCCTCAGTGCTCACTCTCCTCAGTGCTCACTCTCCTTAGTGTTCCTATGATGAGCTTGGTGCAATTCAGCCGAACAAACCTGGCTGCTGCCAGCAGGCATTTCTTGGGAGTTCTCTTGGATTCAGTCATGGAGAGGTGCTGGTCTCCTGGTGCAAGTGACCTTCTACTTACTGTCCAGCAGAAATTAGTCAATGGTCTTTGTGTGCAGGAATTTGTGGCTTCCTGTCTTTAATCCCTCTGCAGGCTGCCTTGGCTTGTTTGGAGTGCTCTGTGTGAGAAATAAAGCACCTCTCACAGACACATGCCTACATCCCCCCTCGTTCCCATGGGCTTAAAAATGCTACTTAGGCAAAGCACTTGCTCTTATTCTTGCCTGATTAAGCTAGTTTGCTGTCAAAATGTGTAGTTCCAGGAGGTGGTGGAGATGATTGGGAAAGCATAGATGTCTTTTAGCTCTTCTCACTAAAGAGGTTTGTTTCTCATGAGACAAAAGAGTTTTACCTGTACTATACATGTGTACAGAGACCACTTTGCTCCCTGGCAGCTAGGAGCCAAGGAAGAGATGGGGAAGAAATCTACACTCCACAAGAAAGTGACTGCACCTGGTCAAAGAACTTGGTTCTGAATTCCCTTCCAATCTGCAAGATCTCTGATAGATCTTGAGCTCCTGATAGGAAGTGGGGGCATGTGGCAGCCTTCCACACTCGTAGAAGCTGTGCTACCCTTTTTGCGCCGGCCTGCCCAGAGCTGTGTTACAGCAATCATGGATTTTCCTTTGGCAGAGGGAAGCTGAGCAGGAGCAGCTCTTGGTCACACTAGTCTAACCTCCTTTCTTGGACTACAGAGAAGAGGAAATGTGTCTCCTGAAGCTACTCTGCTGTTTTTTGTGCCCCCTAAGTACAGTAATTTCTTTTTAAAGTTAGTGCTGTATCTGCTTTGTTTCCCACAGTATTTCCATCCTTATTCATCTTAAAGTCACGTTATGAAGCACAGCAGCAATCAGAGACCATCAACATCACAAGAGAAACCCCCAAATACTGCAAAGTTTAAGAGAAGTAATAAATTTGTTGTTTTATTCTTTGCCTTCAGTTGCTTGTGCCTTTAGCATTTGTGTTTTGAGATTTTGCTTTGAAGTCTGTGGGCTACAAAGTCATTTGCAAATAAATAAAAGCAGCCCAGGGCTTTAATGAGGACTAGCATAGGACTCATGATAACAACAATGAGCACGGTCTGAACCCAGGCAAAGTCTGGAGGGCAGCCTGCCAGGCATGTTGGAGGGAGAAGGGGACAGAGCAGCTACTTTCTGAGCTTAACAGAGTTTTGTTCAGGCTTTAGCTTGGCAGAGCAGTGGCTGAAATGGTGTTAGAAATCTGTGCACTTCAGGAAAAACAAACCCTTCCATTCTAGGTAATTTTTATTTCCCTGAAGCCTGCTCTTTGCTAATTGCAGAGCCTCCAAAGAGCCTGCTCCCCTGCAGCAGCACTGTAGAATTTCCCTTTGAAAGAGGTCTCCCCTCTGATGCCAATGGACAGTCCTCCTGACACATAAATTAATAACTGGGAATTTGCTCCTGGACCCTGACCCATTTCTGTCTGTTTGTACAGTCTGTGTGCCTGGGAGCTACTCAGCCCCATCAGTATCGGTGTCACCTTCGTGCTGTGCTGCTGTGCCCCTGGGCCGCTTGGATGAGCAAGATAGGGCAGCGTTCTGCGGCTTGCTCCCATGCGCAGCTCGCTTCCCATGGGAGCAAGCATCTCCACACTGCTGTTGGTTTTCCATCTTCCCTAGCAGTGCTGATTATGGTGGAGCCAACCCTGCAGGGTGTGTGCTGAGTGTCCTCTTGCACTTCACAATACTTTTTCCTTAGCGTTTTTGGGAATCTTGTGACCAGTGCTGATTTGTCTGCCTTTCATCTCCTAGAGAGATGAGAGCATGACAGAATCTCAACTTTCAAAATCAAACAGTCTTTGTTAACAATAAATTCAACTATTGCTCGTATTTCCCTGAATATTGAGCCAGGCTGAGTATTTTAGGGGTCAGAAGTGGGGGAGGCTGGCATGTGGCACTGGAACACTTGGATTTCAGAGCACAGCAGCGTCCATGACATGAAAGCTGTGTGAGCGCAGAAGGGCTCTTGTAGGTGTAAGTCTGAAAGTGGCTTCAGCTGGTGGTGACAGTGAACTTCTTTCAGCCTCTTTGGAAAGTCCTGCCCTTCAGTCTCTGCTGGTTGTGGCACTGAGGATAGAGGACTTGGACCTAGCTCCTGAAGCCTCTGCAGCATAAAACTGCTTTAGGGGCTGAGGTTCTCCTCTTGCACAGAGAGCAGAAACTGATGCTTTTCTCACAGAAGTGGGATATAGCAGAAGTGTGAGGTCATTAATCATTTTGCTCCATTAAATTCACCTTTTCCCTGACAGCATCATCATGCAACCCTTTCTGAGCAGCAGAGAGGTTATTCCAGGGGAGGTGGAGCTGATGCCTGCTGGTGTTTCTGTGGATGTGCTTTCAGACCTTTTGCACTGTCTGGCTCCAGCCTGTCCCCACCTATCCTGTGCAGTGAAAGTGCTGAGTTGGTTCCTCCTAGGACAAAAGCCTGTTATCATGAACACAGCTGCCCCCTGCTTGGGTGGAGGGCTCCCTGGTGTGGAAGGGTGGAGGGGGTTCAGTGAACACCTGCTGCTGCCAGGAAGCAGAGAAAATACTGCAATGACATAGCCCACCAGCCTAATAAAACTAAAAAGCAGTAGCATCTTTCATCTTTCCAATCTATGCACCTCCCTTCTCACAGACTACACAACCTGAGACACAAACGTGGTGTAAAACTGCTCAGGTGTAGTTGTGCCTAGATTGAAACACAGCAGGCTTGTAGTTACTCACTGTGTACTCACAGAGCAGCGTAAGCTGCTGGGGAATAAGGCCGTGCTGAATTAATTGAATTACCCCAGAGATGAGTTTGGTCCACTAATTCCATATCGACTTTTGGGCTTTAAATAGCATTAAGGCCCCATGTTAAAACTCAATTAAAAGTCAGGAGTAAGGCTGGAAGAGGGTAAGGTCACATCTGTGCACAAGGTGGAATAATGGAACCGGTTCCCTTGGCGGGGATCTGTGTCTCGCATAATCAGAGCAAAATTGAATCTCAGTTTAATCTGATCATTGCCTGTTCCTTCTGTGAGGAAGAACAAGGGGGAATTAATGAACCTCGAGGAGGGCTCTGTAGTGTGTGCAGATACAGGGACCAGGTAATTGAACTGATGCTCCCTTGAGCATGATACAAGTAGACGGTGGAAACAGCTCCTGCTGTCAAGGGCAGGACCCCGGCAGGAGATGTCCTTGCCCATGGTGGTCTTTAAGGTTCCCTTTCCAACTCAAGCAGTTCTGTGGCTCTGTGACCCTAGAACCTGCAGCAGATACTTTTTTGGTTGTTTTCCCAGATTTTTTTTGCACTGCACAGTGAGTCACGAGTAAGCTCCAGGTAGAGTCATCGTAGCCCTAGTGCAGTTACTGCTCCTCCGCACACATCGCAGGGCTTAGCTTTTGAACCGAATCGTTCCTGCCATCGTTAATAGGGTTTGAAAGGTGCCATTAAGGCAGAGCTTTCTGTCTGATGTTGGTTGGTAGGTGGGGTGGCAGCCAATAGGAACTGGGATTAAGTGCTAAAGGAGCAGATACAATTTACAGGTAGTGTTGTGTGAATGGCTGCAGTTACTTAAAAACAAGAGTTGTGGGTGGGAAATGTGAGATCCTTGGGTGAACTTCTCTCACGCAGGCTTCAGTGCCTCTTAAACCAGGCTGTTTCTTATACCATTTCTCGACTGCTCTGCCCCAATGAGGATATCACAAGCACAGAAAACACGTCCTGGTTTTTTGGAGAGTCCAGATGGCTGTGGTCATTTGGCTTCTGCTGCTGCCATTTCACATTGCCTGGGACATGCTGACTGCCGCTGATCTCCAGCGACAGCTTTGGGCCCCCTGCTCCTGTTTGCATCCTTGCAGGGAGAATTGCCGGTAGGTTTCAAGAGGGTGGTGTGGAGGGGCAGACTCTCTTCCTTTTTTCTCTTGTACCTCCTTGGGACCAGTTGCCTTTTTGTTTTTGCTTTATTGGTTTCTTCAAAGGCTGCCAGCTGGCTGTAGGTAAGTGAGGGTTTTCTCTGCTGCAGTCTGCAGAGAAGAAGCAGCAGTATGGAGCCATTTAGTCCTGGCAACTGCTTCCTATTTTTCCAGATGATTCCAGCCAGCTCTTTTTGTGTTTAGCCTATTGTTGAACGCTGTCACAGAGACTTGGGGTATTAATCCTGTCATCTGTTCAGTCTGTGGAACTGCTGAGTGGGCTGTGCAGTGAATGAGGAGCTGTAGGTACTGGGGAAGAGGTCTGTGGTGTGGGGGTGTGTTTGGAGCACGTTCAGAATTTATGCCTCTCCCTGCTTGGAATGACTGAATGGAAAAAAATCCTTCTATGTCTCCAGTGGTCACCAGTAATGGGAATCTGCAAGTGCAGAGATCTGGTGGTGGTGAGAAGGCAGGTGGAACATGGAGCAGACTGGAGCCATCGAGGCGTTTAGCTCATCTCGGCTTGTTTCAGTAGTTGTCTCTGTGCTGTTGCTCTGCAGGAGTCTGGAGTCTTGCTCAGAGCAGAGATTCAGCGCTTGAGATTGAGGCCAGAATATAACACATGGATGAAACCAAAATGACAGCTCCCAAGGTCATGAGTGTTGAACATACAAAGATTCTCCTTTGAGTTTTGCAGGCTGAGTCCATCTCCAGTGAGCAGAATGTGTCTGCCACAAAGGAGCTGGCACTTCTCAGATGCTGGCTGCGTGTTAGGCTTCCTTCTGCGGCAGATCTGGTTTAATAGCCTCTGTGAAATCCAAACTTCCCATCCTGCAGACTGTCTCTCACCAGAGCTGCAGTTCTGCACTGTGCTTCTTTGCCAGCAGATTTCGTTGGAGAACTTCCTATCCTGAGCAACTTGTGTCTGCCCCCAAACTGTAGTTATTAAGTAGTCTGTGTGATTGCCCTTTTAAACTGGATCTATGATGTGGTACAAGAAGAAAATGCTATTCCCCTCAAGCCCACCCACCCCCTACAAAGTGTTTGGTTTTGAAAGGAATGATTTCACAGATCTAATTTGGAATCAGCACAGCTGAAGGGGCCATAATGAGTGTCTGTAAATTGGGTGATAGGAACTTCTTAAACCAGAGCAGCTGCCAAAGGCATCTTAACGTGGAGCTTCTGCTGTAAGGAGAGGCAGCTTGGCAGGCGAGGATCTGCAGCCAAAAAGCTGACTCCAGGCTTGTGGTTTCCCACCCGGGTACTCGAATCAGCAGTCTTTAGGCCCTACAGCTTTCAGATGCCTCCATGCTGAGTGGAGCACCCAGGAGCACGGAGGGTTCTTGGAGGTGAGTAGTCAGGAGGAACGAGCCCATCACAGAAGCCTGTAGTGTTTCTCAGAGGGCTGAGGGAGGATGGAGAGGGAGAGGTTTGTTGCCGGCATATACAGATGTGTTTCTAGCCTTAGCAGTGCGGAGAAGAATGTGTGCTTGGCCTTTCAGTGGAAACCAGCAACAACAGAATATCCTTTCCGTTTCTTTTAGCTGGAAAGCGGTGCCAGGAGCTGTTGTTTTAGGGAATAAGATGTACAAGTGTACGTGTGAGATACACCTTTGTGTATCAAGAACATGTACCCAGAGCAAATGCCTAGCATAAGAAGTAGGTCTGACTGGCACTGCTCAAGGCAAACCTGGCACGGTTGTGGAAGTCTCTTTGTGTGAGTCTTAAAACAACACAGACGACATGTGTCTGTGTATAAATACACCTGCTCCTGGTTTCATACCTCACATCACAGCCTGTGCCCTTTTTTCTGGAGTGCCAGCAGAGCAGGAACATCACCAGAAAATGCTAAGGTTACAACACTCAGTTAAAAGCTGCCCCTGCTACCTTTGTAAAGACACAGTCAGCTTAGTATTGCAGGGAGCAATGATGCAGAATCACAGAATGCCTGGGGTTGGAAGTGACCTCCAGAGATCGCCGAGTCCAGCTGCCCTGCCAAAGCAGAAGCACCCAGGGCAGGCCACACAGGAATGCATCCAGATGGGTCATGAAAGTTTCTAGAGAAGGAGACTCCACAACTCTTTGGGCACCCTGTTCCAGTGCTCCATGGAATCATGGACTCAGTCAGGGTTGGAAGGGACCACAAGGATCATCTAATTCCAACCTCCACTACCTCCCTGGTACCTTCAGCATTCCGTGGTCTCACCACTCTCATGGTGAAGAACTTCTTCCTACCATCCAGCCTGAATCTACCCATTTCCAGCTTTGTTTCATTCCCCCCAGTCCTAAAAAGTCCCTCCCCATCTGTCTTGTAGGCCCCCTTAAGATGCTGAAAGGCCACAATAAGGCCACCTTGGAGCCTTCTCCTCTCCAGACTGAACAGGCCCAACTCCCTCAGTCTCTGCTCATAGCAGAGGTGCTCCAGCCCTCTGCTCATCCTCGTGGCCCTTCTCTGGACATCACGCTCGCAAGTAAAGAAGTTCCTCTTCATGTTGAGGTGGAATCCCTTGTGTTGCAGCTTGTACCCATTGTTCCTTGTCTTATCACTGGGCACCACCAAAGATAGCCTGGCACCTTCATCTTGACACCAACCCCTCAGATAGTTATAGATGTCAATCAGATCCCCTCTTGGCCTTCCCTTCTGAAGAACACTGGTGAGCTTGAGGTGGTTGCCAGACTTCTCTGACTTCTTTTTACATGGTTTGCCAGATCCTTAGCTAGCTGAAGGGTGGACATTAGGACTGGAAGCTGAGCAGTGGTCTATGCTGAAGAGTTCTGCTTGGGCAGGAGAGATATTCATGTTATTTTTTTTGCCATTATGTACCCTAAGGCAGTGGCTTGAGCTGAAAGGAAGGACACCTCTGCAAGGGTGCTGCTGTCCCCTGGGCATGGGCTGGAATGGTGTCCGGTAAGCCTCGAGCACAAAGCTGCTGGCTTTGGGTTTGTTGTTTATTAAGGACAGGCCTTTGTAGAGTGCTAACGGAAAATCCTATTTCTGGCCCAATAAAAGCTCTGCTCCCATGGTTGTTGTTATTGGCAAACTTAGTCAGTGTGGTGTTTATGGAAAAGCATTTGCTGGGAAGGACTGGGTGGTTAGCAAGCTTCATCTGCTTTCAGTTTGCGCTGATGGCACGCATGTGACTGTGAGACCTTCTGTTACATGTCCCCTCCACAGTCCAGCCTTGCAGGCTGTAGTCCCTCTTCTGCAGCGGGCACAGCCCCGGCCCCTGCTCTTTGCTGTAGCAAGGTAAAGCATTGCCAGGGGCTGCCTTGGACTCTTATTTCTGGCCTGGGGGGCATCAGCTTTTTCTTCCTTTACCACCCAGGACGCTTGAAACAATGCAGCGTTTGTTTTGTGGCAGTCAGGCCAGACCTAGTTGGCATGTGGGGTATCAGCCAGCTGACAATAACAATAATAAAGAACTGGAGTGCTGCAGAAGGATTAAAAGAAGCTTCTCTAATAAATGCAATTACACAAACATGCTTGAGCCATGTGTCCTTTTTAATTCCTTCCCAAGAAAAGAGGCATTCCTCAGGGTGCTGCTTTTGTCTGACTGAAAGAGATACCCAAGCGCCTCAGGCATCCTCTCTGAATCCAGAGTGGCTCTGCTGTGCCCTGGCTGGCAACTAATATTGGGCTTCACATTCTTCTGAAGAACAATTATTCCTCCAGGACCGAGGCAATCTTTTTGCCAGGCAGTGGCATTATAGCTGGCAGAGCCCTTTCTGCCATCCAGACCTCACAGGCAGCTTTCATTGCTGGCTGTGGCTCCCTGCCTGCTTGCCCCCTGGCGTTGTGATTGCCCACAGAGGTGCCTCTGCTCTGTGGTAAGGAGCCTTTTCCATGGCTTCTTGCAAGGGGGTCTTCCAGTGGGCCTTCACCACTTGGAGAGTACCTTGACAGCAAGAAGGGCCCCAGGCTGAACACGATGCCAGGTTGTATTCTTCTCTTGTCAAGGCACTTTAAAATCATACCTTTAATGTGTTTTGTTCTCTCCTGCTGGTAAGTGAATTTTTCATCTCTGCCTTTCACAGTAACAGGAGTCATGATGGAGAGAGCCTCTTAGAGGCTCTCCCAGAGATGCTTGCTGATCCCTTAGGCAGCACCCAAGAAATGCTGGACCTGATGGGTTGGTGTCCCAGCTCTGGGAATTATGACTGTTATCTGGAAACATGAACAACCTCCCCAGCACAGAGGAGGCAGATAATTCATGCAGATGTATGTGTGGCTGTAAGAAGGAGGGTCCAGATCCATCTACAGCCTTGCTGGTTCTCAGGCATGGCTAAAGAAATGAGGAGTGCTGGTGGGCTGGGAATGTAAACCCATGAGTGTTTCTTTCTTGTCTGTCTAAACTCTGCCTCCCCCATTTTAAGAACATTTACTCTGAAGTCATTGCTCATCTGTAGATGGCATTAAATGTTCCAAGGTTCCTGGTAAGGTGGGAGAGGATTAAATGGGCCAGAAAAGCTGCTCTTTGACTTCCCCAGCTCCTTGCCCCTCAGTGCATAAACTCTCAAAGGTATTTCATAAGGTAAGTTGTGCACAGAGAGCAGCTGCACTCTTGCTCCTGAACACCCAATGTTTAATTCAGTGTGTGCTTGCATTAAAAATGCAGGTGGCACTTGCTGCATGAGCCAGCTCTTATAAGCATGGTACTGGCATGGGGCAATGTTACAGACTTGGCACAAATGGATTCTGCTGGCTCTTGGAGGTGTGTTGGCTTCCTGGAGTGTCTTGCTGGGTTGGAATTGCCCCTCTCCCTCCAAAACGTTGCCTTTTCATGGTGATGCTTTAGGATCCCAAGGAAACATGGGGCAGAGAGGCTGTGCCATGCCTGGTGATGATCTGGTGTGGTTTCCTGTGCTCTAGTTCTATCCTGTCCATGTTCATTCTATCTGGTTGTATCTTATCCCATGTTTAGATCCAGTCCCGAAGACCCCCCTGGAATGTGAAGGCTTGCAGGCACCTTGGCAAGGCTGAGGTCTTCTGTAAAGTCACTGGAGTAGATACTGTGTTTGTGTACACAGCACCTTGCACAAATAGGTCCTAGTCTCTCTCTTTGGCTCAGCATCCAGCTGTGCATTCTTCCTAAGGGGAGTCCAAGTGCCCTGTGAAGCCTCCATGAGACCAGACCTTTAGAAAAGAGATTTAGATCAATACTCGGCAGCAAGGTTGCATTAGGTAAGGTCAAGGTGGTAGTGTGAAATTCATAAACAGATATGAAAGGGTGAAAATTGTTATTGCTGGGATATAAGAGAGAAAACAACTCTTGAGAAGTACATTGGGCTTGCAGGGGAGTGGCAGTGCTGGTGAGAGCAGGGTAAGTTCCCAGCACCCATTGTGAAATGGGCAGATGTCAGAACTGGAGACAGCTGTCCTCATCTGCAGGGTGAGACCTGTGCTCATCTTCTGACACTCTGCTCTGAGGACTGGAGCCGTCTGTGTTTGTCAGGCCCTGGCTCACAGCTGCTGTGGCAACCATTACTGCACTGGTGGAGGACAGGTCCTGCTTTTTACCCTTTTTTCTCTCAACCAGCCAACCGAACTTTGTTTTCTTGCCTTGCAGTCCTTCCAAGGAAGCCAAGGACGAGCATACCTCTTCAATTCAGTGTGAGTATAACTTCATCCATGCCACCTCTGCATCTCTTAGGAGAGACTTAAGAAACCCCCACCAAGAAGAGAACAAAAGGCTGCTCTGCCTTTAGAAAATCTCAGCCTAAGCCTTGGGAGCTTGCTGGAAGTGGTTGGAGAAAGAGGCAGGAAATAGCACTAACCCCTGTTAGGTTTTATGTTGAGGTTTCAGATAATCAGCTAGGAGAAGGTTTTATTTGTCAGGGATTGAGGAGTAAGAGCTAATGAATGAGTCATTCTCTTCTCCGAGAGTGTAACTGGACCAAAGAGAGTTTTGTGAACGTGGAGAGTAAATGGTATCTAAATGCAAATTTGCTTTGCAGGGCTAGCAGAAAAAGGAAGCACCATTTTCCCAACAGCTCTGTTTTGGTGAGATCCCTGCCGGGATGTCTTTCAGCAGAACTGCTGATTCCACTTTCATTTGGGAAAGTGAAAGTGCCATTTTATCAACTTGAAAATTAAAATCTTTCTCAAATGCCCTAATTAGTGCAATTTGCTAGAATGTTATTCATCTCCTGTCCAAAGCTTTAGGGTTGAATAAAAATTCTCTTTCACCTTCTTTTCATTCTGTTCTGGAACTGCAAAGAGATCTTTGCTCTGGGCACAGCTGTGGTACTTAGTGTGCTGAGCTCCTGGTGGACAGCATTTACCTGTGGGACAGCAATGAGCCCTTGCGGCCAAGAAGGGCAATGGGATCCTGGGGTGCACTAAGAAGAGTGTGTCCAGCAGATCAAGGGAGGTTTTCCTTCTCCTCTACTCTGCCCTAGTGAGCCTCCACCTGGAATATTGCATCCAGTTCTGGGCTCCCTGGTTCAAGAGGGATGGAGATCTACTGGAGAGAATCCAACAGAGGCTACAAGGTTGATGAAGGACTGGAACACTGCCTCATGAGGAAAGGCTGAGAGCCCTGGGGCTGCTTAGTCTGGAGGGGAGAAGACCGAGAAGGGATCTAATATCTGAGGGCTGAAGGTCAGGAAGGAAGGGACACGGACAACCTCTGCTTACTTGTGCTCTGTGATAGGACAAGGGGCAATGGATGTAAACTACAGCACAGGAGCTTCCACCTCAATATGAGGAAAAACTTCTTTACTGCAAGAGTCACACTGGAACAAGCTCCCCAGAGAGGTTGTGGAGTCTCCTTCTCTAGAGAGTTTCAAGCCCTATCCAGATGCATTCCTCTGTGACCTGTGCTAGATTATATAGACCTGCTCTGTTCCCTTCCAACCCTAGCACCCTGTGGTCCTGTGAAGCCCCTGGTTTTTCCAGCACTGCAATGACCTCGCTGTCAGCTTGGTTGTGGGCTCTTGCTGTGGGCAGGCACTGACAGGGAGATGTCTGCTCTCTCCCCAGAGTTAACGTGGGCTGTGGCCCCGCAGAGGAGCGAGTGTTGTTAACAGGATTACATGCGGTTGCAGATATTTACTGTGAAAACTGCAAAACCACACTGGGTTGGAAATATGTGAGTATCACTATTGCTTGGGGTTTTGTTGGTTGGTTTGGTGGGGTTTTTTTTCCTGTGGACATCTTTGCTCCAGCCCTTCCAGATGGGATGTGTGTGGTAACATGGTCTGGAGGAACAAAGCATTCACTTGGGAACCAGAAATGCAGATTCTGGTTTGCAGCCACATCTTTTCTTTTTTTCCTCCTTCATGCATTTCCATTTTCCCTCCTGTCTTGTGTGTGTCACATTCATTCAGAGCAGGATCCCTCTGTGAGTAATGTGGGTTTTTTACTAAGAATATATACTGTGGGCCTGGGTTTGGTGGGTGTCCCTCGGTGATACTTAATATAAATGAGGATAACTGCAGTCAGTCTTGTGATTCACACTGTCTTTTTTTTCCCCTCCCCCTAGATGATGTCAGAGTAATAGAATGATCCATATATTGTTAATCCTGTGGCCTTCCCACTGGAAATGCTATTGGACATGAGTTTATCTGTTTGCTGTCTCTTGCTCTTCATAAATTCAATTACCTTCAAATAAAAGCTTATGCTACGTCCTGATTTCTGCTTCAGGAGGCACGCAGTGTGTTTGCTTGTCGAAACGTTTTGGCCAGTGTCTAACCCAACCCTATACTGTGTCTGTGGCCTCTGGACAGAAATAGTCTTTAATAAATCAGTTGAAAGGCTATAAAAAGTTAAAGCATCAAAAATGGATGCAGGAGGAATTCATGCAGAAACACAGCATGGCTCTCAGACTGGAGAAGGACATTTAGTGCTCAAATTGAGTTGATTGTAGAGCAAAACACACGATTTGGTAAACAAGCCTCTCCAGCAAGAGAATTTACATTCTTTGAGGTGCATCACGTGTAGACAGCATACCTGGGCACAGATGAGCTGTTTTTGAGGATGCAGCCTCAATAACAGCAGTCCCTTCTGGTTAGGGGTCCCATAGATTCCCTTTCTCTTCCAGCTCTGCAGTGCTGTGGTTCCACATGTTTCTCTAACTGCCAGCACATCTGGGCAGGGTGGATCCTTCTCGTCCCTCAGTGCCACCCTGTACCATTCCCACAGGAGGTGGTCTCCATGGATCACATTTCAGCAGAGGACCTCTCCATCCAAAAACAGTACTTTCTCAGACCATCCTAGATAGAAGTGGGGTTTATCACCAGTGATTTCTGAAGCATAGTCAAGGAGCAGCTGGTGTGGGCCTACAGAAAGCTTCATGCTTATGTGGTGCCAATCGTTTTTTCTCATTCTGGCTTCTAAAGACAGCTAAAGGAGGGATTCAGGATTCTTCCAACATGGTTTTCCTGAAAGCCAGCAGGAAGATCTGCAGTCTAAAGATAGCTAAAAGAAGGATTGAGGTTTCTTGCAACACAATTTTCCTGGAAGCCTGCAGGAGAGCCTGCACTCTTGACTACTGTGCTGTGCAGACAAGGCTAAGACTAGTACCAGCATTGCTTCTGATACCATCTTGATCTGTCTCTTTCTCCTTGTTTGTTTTTTTTTTTACAGGAACATGCTTTTGAAAGCAGCCAGAAGTATAAAGAAGGCAAATACATCATTGAACTAGCTCACATGATCAAGGATAATGGCTGGGATTGAATGGGAAGAGCCCAGCCCTACCAGCGTGTAAGAGAATGCCATCCAACCGAACATTATATCCAAGAGTGAGAGAGTGACTGAACGCTTGGTTCCATGCATTTAGAGGCTCTGCAGTTTGGGAGCATCTTCACACCCTTCTCCATCTTTATTGGTGACTGGCCTCTAAATTTCTGTCTCTCTGTCTCTTTGCTTTGTATCTGTTTGTGAGTTGACCCTGGCTGCTTCTCTCTCTGTTCTGGCGTTGGCTAGGAGAATGCACCGAACGCCTGACAGCCGCTCCGCCGTGACTGCTGCCTGAGTACAAACTGATGGTGGCTTTGTGGTGGCATTTTACCAGGAGGTCTCTGTGTGGGAGGAAGACCTGAGTTTAGGGCAGGAGAAGGTGAATAGGGGGTGGGGAAGTCATCAGAAGTTGACACTGTACTTCTCCTTTAAGTCCTGGTTAACCAAGGCTTGAAACTATCTACTTGTCTAAACAGACAGAAAAATACCTCACGGCTGCGTTGTCTCCGAGGCATTAACCCCCTACTCCCTTGCTGGAGCTTTGGCCTGAGCTGGCTGAGCACAAGTCGTAACCAGTGCCCCCAGCAAGCTAATTGCAAATCTGTGTTTTGTTTGCCATTATCAACTTCTTGCTGGGGGAGAGGGGGGGAAGGACCCAAAGGCTGGAGAGATTCCCTGCGTCTCCTTTTTCTCAATGTTTCAGGGTAGGCTAAACGTCCCAGCAGAGCACAGCTGTGGGGAGAATCCTCCCAGCTGGAGAAACCAAATCCTGACTCTTGAGCCTTTCAGAGAGGAGGAGGAAACCACTTAAGGCACAAGGGGGCTGGAGCTGCAGCTTAGAAGATAAGACCATTGGGAAATAAAAGGCATGTGCTAGGCAACGAAGAGAGAATTACATAGAGGAGGATGGGGACACACTTAGTAACACAGGGTACCCCTTGAGTTCCTGCCCCCCCTCCCCTTCCTTGGGGGTCTTTACCAAACCTTCACAAGTGCAGGAAAGAAAACGTTGTTAGAAAATCTATTCCTTGAGCCCCAGGCCTCAGCCATCAGCTCTGCTCTTGGAGCCTGACAGAGAAATGGGGAGAGGAGGGAGCAGAGGAGCCTGGCAGTTGTAGCAGTATTGCACAGGTGGATATTTCAAGCCATGGGGTATCCTCCCCAAAACCTTCCACCTTTTTCCCACTCCCAGAAGCCTGTTGCAGGCACAGGGGGAATGGGAAAGGAAAAAAAAAAAAGAAATTCAGCATATTCCCCATAGCCCTGACATTGTCTATGCCTTGGAGTTTAAAGGGGAGGGGTAGATGTGGGCATCATAACTGCAAGGGACAAGTCCTTCCCATTTTAAGTTTTTTAAGTTGAATTACTGTGGACCTTCCCGAGGTGGTTCATGGGGAAGGGGCATCATGTGTGAGAGGAGAGCTGTGTTAGACATAAATGACAATGTGAAGTTTGCTCTGCAACAGTCCAGCCAGTATCTGGTGCATAACTCAAGTCTATTTAACTGAGTTAGTTTTATCTCCGAGTGGATTTTCTTTTTGTTTGTGGAATTCTTTCAAGTAGGTTAATCCATTGGGGAAAATCTTCCTTAATCCAGAAGGAAAGAGCATTGTGCAGGGGTTTGTAACTCCTTATGAAACCCAAGCTTTGGAGCTGTAATCTGTTGTTGCTGGTCCCCACCTCTGAGAGACTCTCGGTAGATCAGGACAGAGGGCTGGTGCTGGGGAATTTTCTGCTGTTAAATGAAGGAGATGAGAGCGAAAATGCTGCTTGTGGATCAGGGTGGAACTCATGTATTGGGTCCTTGTGTTGTAACCCAAACCTGATGACCCACCTAAAGAAAGGCTGTTTATTCTTTACAGCCTTGGGGAGAGCAGTGAGGTGGAGGCTGGCTGCAGCCCCTGCAGTGGATGGGGTTGGCTCAGTTTGTGATGAGCCTTTTAGGAGATGGCTTCTGCCTTCACCCTTTCTGCTGTGGCTGTGTAACAATTGCTTCAGCTTTTGTTTGTGATTGTTTCCATCATCCACTTTCCCCTCAGTGGTAACAACCTAGTTGGAAATCAAAAACTCTGCAGTACCTGCTGCCTTGTTGACTTTGGCACTACGGACCTGGTCCCAGTCTTCTGTCCTTTGATGATCCATGACAGGGTTTGGTTAATGAGAAGTAATTTGTGTCCTTTAGAGAGCTCTTCAGTCCCCCCCCAAGATGTGTAGCCTTTACAGGGGTCTGGTTGAAGCTGGGAGAAATAAGGGATAAGCCCAAATCCTTAATAAGAAGTTGAGGAAAGAGCACAGAGGGGCTCATGGTTTCATGTTGGTCTTCAGAGTGATTGCCTGTGACAAAGCCATGCAAGGGCAGGGCCGTCTGGAGGACTGCTCTGAGAAATGAGATCAGCTGCTACAGAGAGCTACCAGATGTAAATATTTTTATCCATATATTTGGGACAAGAAAGGAGGATGATCCATCAGATCAGGCTGGTTTTAACTGTTCACAAGGGTTACTCTTTTAATGGCAACCAGTCTAAGCTTGAACACGGCAAGATCTTAATCTGGTTTTAATTGGTTTGGTCCCATCACTTGATGAGAATCTGTCCTAAAGCCCTGATACGAAAAAAATAGATGTGCCTGTGAGTGTCCTCACCACCAGAGAATAATCTATAGAGGGACTTTAATACAGTGCACAGGGAGGTGAGGCAGAATGGGCTGGTGAGGCTCAGTGACATTTGCTCTCTGCCATGTGTCCATTAAATGTGAAGTGCTTTCTAGTCTGCTGCTAGCTCCTCTGTGACGTGATGTATCAAGACACACAACAGTGTCATGAGTTGGTGACCAGACAGGGTGATCAGATCTGTGTGCTGGTGGCTACCACAAGCAGAACAGGCTAAACTACTGACTGGTTCAGTGATATGTTCAGAGTATAACCAAAGAACCTCACTGGCTGCATCCCTCTGGTCGAGTGGGCTAGCCACAGCCTATTCACCACCGACTGGAGGGGGCAGGGTGGGACTGTTACTTCCAAGCTGGAGATGTGGCCCATGGAAAGTGCCTCCTTGGGCAGGCAATGGCTGAAGCCAGAGCACCAAGTGCTCGTGGTGCTGCTTTTTGTGGGTGACATCCTCAAGCAAGCACGAACAGCAGCAAGCTTTGCTTCTTTTTCATGTGGCAGCCTCGGCTGTAGCAAGCTGCATGCACCTGCGAGTTTACATCACCCTCATCTACCCCAAAGCTCAGACCTGGTGGATTAGCTGATGTGAAATCCTGATCCCTGTGATAAATATTCAGATGATAATATATACAAATCAGAAAAAAAAAAAAAAAGAACCAACCAACAAACCCAACCCACATTGTGAAGTCTACTTTTGTAAATAATGTTGATTTTTTTTTTTTAATAATATATTTGGTGCTGTTTTCTCAGAGCCCCTCCCTGAGAGCACTTTTTGTTGTTGTTGTCTATAAATTATAACTGTTTCCTTCTGTATTTGTTGGAAAATATGTAGAAAGGGAAACACAAATCATAATATATGTTGTCCTCTGAAGCTGAGCTGGTTTTCCTCTGCATGTGGCAGGAGAGAGGAAAGTCACTCTGGCTCCCAGCTGGCAGAGTTGGTCTCTGGCACAACTGGTGGCCAGGTTAGGGGCAGCAGCTTGTGGTGTGGGGCTGGGAGCCCTGTGTGGGACGGTGGGAGGTAGCTGCAGCCACTCAGGGAGTGCTCTTGTGTCTGGAGTTCATGCTGGGAACTCCCTTCACTGAGCACTGGAGGTCCCACCGGCAGCCTGAGCCCCCTGGCAGCTCACAGCCAGGCCCACAGAAGCTGGTGGTGCTCTGCCTGGGTGCAGATTCCCCGAGGAGATCTGGTTTGTAGCATCCAAGCCTGATGTTTTCTCTTGCACCAGTATTGGCTGGAGTGGAGCAGACACTGAGACACAGAAAACAGGATTGAGTGTAAGCTGCACCCTCTGAATCGCTGCTGCCAGTTTCTTGGGGGCAGCAAGGGTGGAGGATGGAGATTTCTAACCAGTCATTGTTTTTAATCTAAATCCTGAGTCTTTGGACATGGATCCTGGGTTTGAGTTCTTTTTGTTGTTTGTTTGTTTTAAACCAGGCTGCTACGTAACAAATTAGAGTAAAAAGTTTACCTGTCTGACAGTAAAGTTAATTTTATTTTGGGGTTTTGGTTTTGTTTTGTTTTTCCTTTCTGTCTTTAACCTTCTTCCCCCCCCCCCCCCATCTTTGTTTTTAATTCTTTGGGTCTCTTGTTTATCCCAAAGTGGACCAACGGCACAAAGCGCTGGACTGTGTTTTTACTGAGCGAGGAGCTGTTTTCAGTGCTGAGTTACTGTTGCACGCTCTTTAATTCTCTGGGTTTGGTGCACACGACTTAAAAACCCTGCAGAAAAAAAATCAAAACCAACACAAACCCAACAACCCCAGACCCTCCCACTGAAATCTGTTGTGCTCGTGCTGATCAAGTGAGAGTTTTCTCTGTATGCATTTTTCTCTGTGAGAGTGTTGTTAATGATGCATTTCATTGCACTTCCTTCTTTCGGGAGGAGCATCACGTCCCGTGTGAACCAGTTCTTGGATGAAGAAGTGACACCCAAACAGCCTTGTTGGGTGCAAAGAGCTGGAGCTCAGCTCAGTGGGAAGCAGCTCTTCTCAACAGGTGAGAGGCCTCAGAAATCCACCACTCAGAAACAGTTAGCTTAGAGATAGACTTTGCAGAATCCTGTTTTAAAGCAAGGAGAGGGGAAAATCGAAAAGCATCTCAAGTTCTGAAGAGAGGAAGAAGAAATCAACCTGTTGCAGTGGAAGCAGAGGTACAACCATGGAGAAGCTGTTCTCAGAGTTACCAACTGTCTGTGTCCTTTGTTTTGGTATCACAAGGAAATGAAAATGCTTTCCCCACTGGCAAAACAAAAGGAGAATATTTCCAATACCAGCCTGTCTGTTGATGCTCTTGTGTTTACAGATTGTCTATACTTTTATTTCTTTTGATTTCATTTTGTTATTATTATTATTTTGTTTTGTTTTGGTTGTTTGGGGTTTTTTTTTTTGCATATTCTTTCAGGTCATTTGCTTGAATAATAAATGCAATTGTTTGTTTTCAGATGATTGGGTTTCACCTTTTCATGTGTTTGTACCTTGTATATAGTTCTTCAGTATTAGAGGGAGGCGAATTGTTTGTCATATTTACAACTATGTGTTGGTGCTCATTTGAGAAAATAAAATTTTCAAGTACTAAAGCTGCTGCTCCATTGCTTCTGTTCTGAGCTCCTCTGCTGGGTGCAAAATTGGAGGCAGCAAAACTGCAGTTTTTCAATCAGTGGTCCATTTAGCTTGAACGTAGTCAAATTATTCTCTTTTCTCCTGCTAGTCCAGAGCAGTCACCTGCTGTATGCTTGGATTGTAGAATGGTCTGGGTTGGAAGGGACCTTAAAGATCATCCAGTTCCAACCCCTGTGCCATGGACATGGACACCTCCCACTAGCCCAGGTTGCTCAAGGCCTCATCCCACCTGGTCTTGAGCACCTCCAGGGGAGGGACATCCACAACCTCCCTGGGCAGCCTGTTGCAGTTCTCAGACTCACTCTGGAATTGCAGTGATTTTAGTGAGACCAAACTCCTGCTCAGGAGTCTCTAACAAGAATTTGAAGCTTGAAACGAAAGCCAGAAGGGTCTGGTACTTACTTCAGCACTTAGTGACTGAAATCAAGGGAAGGATCCCATCGGGCAGAGTAAAAAGATGATCCACAGCCTCTGCATTCCAGAGTTTAGTACAAGAAGAACCCCCAAATGGACCAGGAGACAATGCTGACTCTCCTGGCATCATCACCCCATAACCTAGTGCCTTCTCCTAAGCCAGAGCAGTGAGGGAAGCAGGCATGTTGTTTTGAGGGAGATTACACAGTTTTGAGAGGTTTTTCAAGCAACATCAATAACAACCTACAGAAGAAAACCCTCTAATTCTCACTAACTTCTTTGCCATGGATGAAAGGTTCTGTCAGCACTGTCACACAGCAGTGTCTGCAGAGATAGATTGGGTCAGGTTCTGACATGGTTTAGCCCCAGACTTGATAGAGAATGGTTGGAATTGGTCATCTTAAAGGTCTTTTCCAGACAGAACAATTCCATCCTTCTATGCCCAGAAGTTCTCAGTGGCCAGAAGAACACCTTGGGTGTTGAAAGTTTTGCTTGTGGGTGGAATTCACTGTGTCTTGCCTCATTCAAACCAAAGCAGCAGTAGAGCCCTGGCGCATTTGGGTGTTTGCCACTCAAACACCCATCTCAGAAGTTCATCTCAAGTGGGATCTTCCTGAGTTTGTGTCCTGGAGTCCCTTATACCCTAACATTCCTCTCCCTCTGTGGTTTGAATGCGAGAGGAAAAGGCGCGAAAAGACCTGTTGTTCCGCGCCCCCCCGGCCCTGCAGGCGTGAAGGGGCGGGGGCAAGGGACCCTTCCGGCAGGAGGGATGCCCCGTGCGGGGCCCGCGCTGCAGTCGGCTGGGGATTGGCTGTGCTCTTCCCGCCTAACTCAGCTCTGTGTCTGGGAAGGGTATAAATACTGGGGGGACTGCCCGCCTTGGGGTGTTGCCGCCTTCGAGTTCGTTCCTGCCTTGGAGTTCTCCGAAAGACAAGCTCCTGAGGGACGGGGCTGTCTCCGCTTTGGGCTGCTTCACCTTAAGCACTCCCTTTATGCAGCTTTATAGCTCTTAACGACCCTCGGAGGCTTCTGAAAGACCCGAAAGGATAAAGGTCTGGACCGCCCTGCCATTCAAGCCAGCCTGGTTGTTCTGTGAGTGACTTTGGCTCAGCCTTATCTTGATAGTGGGGGAACGCTTTATATATTTAATAGCTTAAGCCTTTTCTAACTTCTGACTTCCAAAATAGTCAAGTCTACCTGTGGTATCTGTGTATTTTTGTATAAATTCCTGACTCGGCCACATTAATTCACTGCCTCCGTAACAGTTTGATCCACGCTAGGCCTGAAGCAAAGAAGATCAGTGCTCGGGAGCAGAGCTTTGGCTCTGGAAGGGAAGATGCCTACAGGGAGGGGGATCCTTGGGTATTAGAATACAGAGCAACTCCTTTGAATAATGCAGGGAGCATGGACATCTTGGATACAGGCTGGGACAATTCAGGAGTGCCAGCTGCAGCCTGCCAGCCCTGCTCTCATTTGCCACCATTCAATGCCAGGGTTGCTTCTCTGCTCTTGGGGAGTGAGGGGCAACGTTACCAAATCCCAGTGCTTTCAGGTTCAAAGGCCATTTGGAAGCACAGCTGTGTTGAGAGCAGTGAGGGGCAGCGTTACCAAATTCCAGTGCTTTCAGCTCCAAAGGCCATTTGAAAGCACAGCTGTGTTGAGAGCAGTGCTCTGTTGGAGGTGGTTCGGGCTGAACTTGCGCAATCCCTCTTCATCCCACTGCTGAAGATGGCTGAGACCTGTCCCCATGCCCTGTGCCAGTGCCCGGCAGTTCACCGTGCTGCCGCATGCCAGCTCAATGCCCTTAATTCCTCACGTGTCTGAAAAAGAAACTTAACCCTATTTGGAGAGGGCCTGAGTGTGCCAGCTCCTAAATGCCCTCAGCTCAAAGTGTAGCTCAGGCCACAGCAAGAAAAGCTGCACCTGGGAGGTCAGGGGTGGGTAAGGAGCTGAGGGAGATGCCACTGTGAGCTGACGTCCGTATGTGCCCCTGCCGTGGGAGAACAGGTTCAGCCACGGGACAGTTGGTATGATTCACTGCTTGCCCAATGGGCTGGAGGTGATCTGACTAATTGGTTTCACCAAAACCTTCATTTGCCATGGCTGGCACCATGCCAGCGTGGTCCTGGGTGTGTGCTCTGCAGGCTGCTGTGGCACCTGCAAGGGACAGGAGGCCAAGACATGCGCTGCCTCCACCCTGTGCAGCAGGAAGGTCTGGAGGGTGATGGCATCGCCAAACAATGTGAAATTGCTCCTTCTAGCACAGCGTGAGATGAGCACAGCCTGCTGCAGGGCAGCTCCTCAGTGCTCTGCAGTCACTGGGCTTGTTCCTACAATGCCCTGAAGCTGCTGTACTGGAACGGCTGCTGCTAGGTCAGTGAGAAAGTGCAAAGGGCTCAGCCCCATTTCCATCTGGTGGTGTTGGGACAATGCTTACAGCCGGTGGCCATGTGTCTGTGCACAAGAAGAGGAATTTGGTTTCCATCACAATCAGCTTGTCGCCAATGAAGCAAAGACATGGGCAGAGGGGTCTAGTCCATGACCACAACACTGGTGCCTTCCACCGCACCTCCTGCCTCACAGTGCAGCAGGTAATGGTGAGGTCAAAGCCCAGCTTGGTCATCCTGTCCATAGGGCATCTGTGCCTGCTGCTGCCATGGACCAAAGCTGCAGCCCTTTGCATAAGCTCTAATTCTGTGTGATTTAGAGAGAGAGATACAAATATTTCTGTCTTGTTTCCCCACCTTTGAACCAGAATCTGCTGCTGGGGTGGGAGGGTGCGATCCTGAGCGTCATGGGCAGCAGAAATCGCAGGGAGCACAGGGAGGGGACTGATGGATGTCAGGGCTGCTGGCTGCACCTCTCTGCTGGAAGAGGAACTCAAGGTGTAGCTCTGGCTGGTTTCTTATTGACCAGCTGAGTTGTGTGCACCAGCCGTGGCACCTCGCCAGCTCTGACGTAAGCTCTGTAGGGAAATTCCCTGCAGGAAAAAGTGTCCTGCTCAGTATTTCCCATCCTGAGCATCCCAATAAGAGCAGAAGGGACAGCTCAAGGATATCTCTCAGCAACAGCCCTGGGAAGAGCCTCCAACCCTCTGACAGCCCTTGGGCTTCATTAAGATGAAAGTGGAAAAGTGCCAGAACTGCGGCACGGCCTCAGGCTATGCTGACACCGAAGAGCAAACTCCTCAGCTGGGACACCCTGGGGTCCCTGGGCAGCATCGCAGGGCTGGGGTCTCCCCTGTGAGGAAGGGGGTCAGAGGAGCAGGCGCCGCGTCTATGCCGGTGGCTCCATGAGGTGCATTTATTATTAACCTGCAATTAGAGCGCAGGCAGCCAAGGAGCTATTAATAGGTGGTGCAGATAAAGCTGACTCAGGCGGCACAGACCTGGGCTCTGGCAAGCGGCTGCGTCTCCGCTGCTGCAAACTTGGCCCAGGGCTCTGCAGGAGGAGAGCACGGCCAAGAGGGAGGGAGAGTGGGATGGAGGGAAGGATAGAAGGTGAGAGGGAAGGAGGGATGGAGGATGAGATGGAAGAAAGGATGGAAGTAGGGATGCAGAGAGGGATAGAAAGTGAGATGGAAGGAGGGATGGACTTGATGATCTCAGAGATCCTCTCTGGCCTGGATGGTTCTGTGATTCTAATGAGATGGAGGGATGGAAGGAGGATGTAAGGCAAGAATGAAGGGAGGGATGGAAAGTGGAATGAGTGGAAGGAGAGATGAAAGGTGTGAAGAAAATAATGGAGGGTGAGATGGAAGGAGGGATGGAAGGTGTGATAGAGTGACGGAAGGAGGGAGGGAAGGAGGGAAGGAAGGAGTGGATGGAGGGAGAGAGGGAAGCACACTGGTGCATGGAAACCCCTCTTCAGTTCTCACAGAGGCACTACCCTGTGAGGTGCTGTTGGAGCCACCATGACCTTTACTTGCAGCTGGAGGACAGGCTATAAAGAGCAACAGGGCCAAGCATGGGGCAGCTTCCAGAGCTCCTCTTGCATGCTACCAGGCACAATGAGTTGTTGTTTTTTTTTCCAAAAGATGATCACAAACTAAAAATACAGCAGCACTGTGGCCTTTGATCCTGCTTCAGGAGCAACTTGACACTCTTGCTTTGCTGTTCGGCCCCTCTCACGGGACGCAGGAGCTGCAGTGGGATGCTGCCGGTCGCAGCTCCATGGCTTCACCTGATCCCTTTGTCCTCTCCCGGGTGAACCGCTCACAATTCAGCCCCACGGATGCCCTTGGGCTTCCCCCACGCTGCCTTTCCCACGGGGACAATGGCTCCGACTCAATTTTCTTGCTGACAGGGAGGATTTACAGTAGCACTTCCAGGCTGCCAAACATGCTGGGGTTATTTTTACCCAGCTGCAGCCTGGGGTATAAATAGTGTCAAGGCCGTTCTCTGTTGCTGGCCCAGAAACGTCCTGTGGATGGATGCAGGCTGGGCACGAAGGAGATGTCACCTGGAAGGCAGCCACCCCATGAGTCCCTGCCCTGGCCACAGTGAGGGGTTCCCAGAGTGGGGACAGCTAGAATAGCTGAGCCCCAGTGTCACTTTTCTCCACTTGGCCCTAAAAGCCACCAAGCCCCCAGCAAGCCTCACAGACAGGCAGGTTTCCTTGGCCTCTTGGCACTGTTCTGGAGAGTTCTGGGGATCTTGTGGGTCCAAATGCTGTCTGGACCATGCAAGAGGTGACCAGGTTAAATCCTTCCAGGTCAGACATCCATCAGTTGGGTCACGGCCTCAAAGTTTGTAAGAGGGCAGGCAGTGGGGTACTGGGAACACACTGCCATGAAGACAGCAGGCACAGGGGTGACAGACATCACCAAATCACCTTCTGGGGAGAAACAGACAGACTTTCCAGTCTGCTTCGTTATTTATGGCTTGGGATCAAGCAGCTGGCCCCTGGCAGGGGCCGCTCCACAGAAGACATTTCTGCAGGCTTTTAATTCCCCATGTATGGAAACTCTTGATTAGGTGAAGTAGAATGCTGGGAGTGGGGGAACCAAATACTTTTTAGCAGGGATCCAACCTGGCCCTGTGGAAAAGTGCCCCTTGGTGAGGGGCTGCTTGTGTAAGTTTTTGGATGCTTTACAGCAATAACAGAAGGCTATAGGAGCACTTTTATAGAGCTCTGCTTCCTCGTGAAACCCAGACTGCTGTTTTCTTTTCCACTTCGACAAGGATTTTCCCAGACTTGTGCTATTTTTATGAAGGTTTCAGGACAGAAATCCAAGGCCTTTCCTAGCCCAGCCTTGGTGTCAGAGGAGCTGAAATGTTGGAGGAGCCAGCCCCTGAAGCAGGTTTTCCACCTTCGCCAAGTCACTGTGCTGGCAGATTGTCCCACCCTGTTGAAATGAGGCTTTTGCTCCATCCTCTCCTCCCAGTGATTTGGTTTTGGAGTTTCCTGCCTGGAGGTGAAGTGGCCATGATGCAGATGCTGCACCGAACCATGTGCCTTGAGTGCTGGAGCCTTCATAGTGCAAAGCACGGGAGCAGCCACAACCCACGGTCACAGGACACAAACCTGGACAGTACATGAAGTGCTCTCATGACCAGTATGGGTATGGAGATGTGCTGGCATGGATACGGTGTGAACACATCATGAAGTCACTACAGATTTTTAACTGCTGGCCAAGAGGCCTCTGTCTCCCACATGGCAGCTCCTCAACACCCAGATCCCTGCTGAAGCCATCAACCCACAGCAGAGGGTAAGGAAACACCAACAGCTAAGATGCCTCTGAGTCGGCATCAGCTGTGCCCATCACAAGGACCTCCCCTGAGCCCCAGGTGCTGCTGGTTTCCAGAGAAGCTATGATATATATAGTTTTACAGGGAGGAAGGTTTGGAGTTTCCCTTCTGCTGAAATCCTGGCCAAGCTCTGCTGCTCAAGCTCATCTTCCCAGGAGAGGTGCAGTGGCAGGTCAATGTGAAGGAGCCAGGTGGGAGCAGGTTTTATAGGGGAGGAAATGAACTGTCTGAGGGGATGAGTCTCTGTTGTCTTTAATCTGAGCTTGGATTCCTTCCTGAATGCAATATCTGAGCTGTTTGTTGAGCTGCTGTGGCTCTGTGCTCCTGGTTAGCAGGGCTGTGGGAGGAGGCTTTCATCACTGCTGCAGTGTGCGTGCTGGGGGGAGTTGTTAATGTGGATCCTGTTTGCAGGCTTGTGAAGGTGAATTTAATCTTTCAAACAGTGATGCCTGGTGGGGACAAGCTCCCATGAGCTGGGAGCTGCTGTCAGCTGGATGGCTCTGCTGTGGGTGCCCCGAGCCATCTGCAGGGCAGCAGCAATGTCCTTTCTTTAATCGTGGCCACGTCACACATGGGGTCTCTGGATGTGACAGGTTGCACGTCCCTTCCCTTCCCAATCCAGCCTGGCTTGATGTGGGCCTGTGGAAGTTGGTGGCTGTTGATTTGCTCTGTGAGGGTTTGGCAGCTCTTTGCTCTGAGGGCTCCATTCCACAGAAGGGGCTGTGGCTTCTCCTCAATTCCTGCCAGGGTCCTGATGGTCTCAGATATGAAAGGAGTTTCCTTAGCTCTGTTTGCTGCTGGCAGAGCAGTGTAGATGCAGTGGACCTGTTTCACATCAGTAGTGTCTGTGTGGTGCTCCCCACGCTTCCTAAAGCTCCTGAACAAAAATATCTTGTGCAAGCAAACCTCGGATTTTCCCTAAATGCAGCTTGCTCAGCTTGAACTGGGCTGGTTGTGCTCTTTGCACCTGTCTTGCACCAGGCCAAGATGTGCTTGATTTGGTTTATGGAAGCTGCAGCCCCTAGTCCCCATCATGCCCTAGCTCTGACTGTCCACATGAGCCTCCTGTGTCCTCAATCTTAACAATCTGGGAACTGGGCAAGGTTCAGGTTTTAGGAACAGAAACCAATGAACAAACCAACCTTTGCTGGAGATGCTGGTTGAGGAGAGAGGGTTTGGACTGGATTAGGTGCCCACAAGTAGGAAAAGCTATTTTGATCCAGAGGCTGGGAATGTTTGAGCTAATCCCAGGTGAAAGCTGCTTAAGGGCTCAGTGAGGAGATCTGGAGCAGGTCCTGGTGGCACAGGGAGCCTGTTCGTGTCCCCCAGCAGCTCCCACTGCCCTGCCTGGCAAAACCACCTCCCTCATCAACGATTAACAGGAGGCAAAGTTCATGGCTGCATTTCCCAAGGTGTTGGAGGGGATTTCATTGCACAAACTCTCACCAAAGTCCGTGGAGCTTAAGCCTGACCTTTGTCAGCTTTTGGTGCCTGGGAGCTGCTCTGTGCTCATTTCCAGGCTGACCAAGGCATGGTAGAGGCACCTACCTTAGCACCTCAGCTAGGGGCTACCCAAACTGGAGATATGGCACCCAGTGCCTTTGTCCTGTCCAAGATTTCAGCCAGCAGTTTCAGGGACTTGTAAATTTGTTTCTTGCAGAGTTGGGAGCCCCAGCCTGGGTTGGCTCTGCTCCATCACACAGATATCTCCTGTGGACAGTATTCTTGCCAGGAAGCAAAGGGCACAGGTGGGATCTTAAGGCTGCACTAGCCACTAAACTTCCTGTACAGACAGAGCTTCTCTTTGGGAAGGTGCTCCATAGCTCATTCCCAAAGGTCTCTCCTCTCTGCTTTGCAGGGAGGGAGCACCAGGCAGAGGGGCACAACATGTGGCACCTGTGTCCCTCCAGCATCACTGTGCCTAGCACAGGAGGGTGGAAAAAAAAGGTCTTTGCCCGCACTTGGCATCAGTTGCAATTTGGCTCAGCAAGTCTTAAGAGAAAGCCATGGGAGATCTTCCCAACATGCACAGCAAAGCTTCCTGTGGTGGGAAGAGCCTTGCAAACTAGTTCTAGGCCCCAGCAGGCTGCAGGTTGAACCTTTCTGACTTAAATATTTGCTTTTTATTGATTTTTTCACCTTTGCCAAGTGGCCGCACAGCCTGGGTCCAACAGCAGCCCCTTGTCCAAGGCTCACAGCTTTGCCAAATCGCAGCCCAACAAACAGACACCAGGTCTCAAGAAGGGCAGCTCACAAAACCACAGGGCTTCCTCTCTGTGTAGATGCTGAATTCCTCATCTATATATCATACCCAGCCTGGGCAAACACCACTGACCATCTCCTCCAGCTGGGTCAATATTCAGCAGGCTGGAGGTCACCTGTGGGCAGCACCTCAGCAAACAGGGTTGGGTGTAAACACAATGTCACTTCCTTTCCAGAAAAATATTTACTTACCTTACTGGTCACTCTTGAATTGACAACACATTTGGAGCAGCTTGTAAGGAATTGCTTAGTGGTTGTTTTTTTTTTTATTTACCCCCCCTTCTAAGCAGTGTTGGGCTCCAGGAACAGGGCAGCTTCAAGAGGAGCTGCCTACGGCTCCAGAGTAGCAGCATTATAGTGAAGTCTGAGGCATTGGTAAAGACCCCATTCCAGGTTTTTATGTGCTGGTGCATATAAATCACATCATGGCCTGTGAGCTCTTGTGTCTATTTGCAGGTTTTCAGTTTAAAATGTTTCTGAGACCTTGCTGCACAAAGAGCCTCAAAGCCTCCTGCTTGCTCCCTCCCAGACCAAACCCCTCACCCCAAATCTTAGTGGAGGGCACTAAGGCCTGGGCTTATCCCAGGAATTAAGGGAGTTTTCCTCCTGGCACTGAAGTGGAGTCCCAAGTGAGCTCCATATGTAACTTATTGCATGCATCTGTTTGCATATATCTGCATGCAGCAGGCAAGCTGGGAGCAATGTTTGTATTCAATGATGCTCAATCACCCCCCCAGCGTCTGCACTCATGGGAATGGAGAGTGAGGAGCCCAGACCCTGCTCCTCTCCTCGGGTTAATGTTTTGTCACTTGGATAAAGCCAGGGAAATGTTTGCTGAGGATCTGAAGAGAGGAGGCTATGTGCTGGGCTGGCTGTCCTTCTGCAGTGGGGTCAGACGGGGTGGGTGGTGGCCGTGGTGCACATGGAACCCAGGCTGCCAGGGGTGCAGCATCCTTTGTTCCCTTAAATGTGTTCTGAGGAATTAATTATTTTGTCTCTCTGGAATATTGCAAGCAAAGCCTCTTGCTCTGGTCAGCATCCTTCTTCCCTGCAAAAGTGAAGAGTATTGAGAAATCTTCTTTTTAAAAAGCCCAGTCTGTAATCTGAGGCATCTGGGCCCTTTTTCCTGCCCTTACCCAAGGCTGTACTGTGATGAAGGATCAGAGCAGCCAAACCTGGCCAGACCAGGCACATATAGCATCCTGAATCCCGATTTTAATCCCCATTAGGGCCAGCCCTGAGCTGAGAGGGCACGTCCAGGAGCTGCAGCCATAGGGTTTAAGCCACTCCCCTTCTGTGAGCAAGTGAAGCACTGTGGCCTCCTGCTTGCAGTGTGCCCCTTTTTCTCTGGAATACATCCAGAAGCTCAGCGCCAGGGTCTGGCTGTGCTGGGAGTGAGCAGGATCTCGGGCAGGGAAGCACCACTCCTGCTTTAGTCCCCAGGGCTGAGCTGTGCCCTCCAGCAGTGATGTCACTGCTCTTGTCCGGATTAAAGGGAAATTAAAATTAATCCTCAGACTCCAGGGAGATCTCTGGGTTTAGCATTTTTTCCTCTTGATCATTCATTATTTTTAGCAGATGCTTTTTTATTTTTAGCTTCTTGCAAAGGCAGTAGGTTTTTGAAATCCCTTCCCCATCCCAGCATCCTCATCATCTGAGCAGGCAAAAGATGAGAGAGGATGTGATAGCTGAGCAGCTTCCGCTTTGACAGGAGGCTGACGGCCAGCAAAGGCACAGCAGGGCTCTGCGGCAGGGAAAAACGCACCGAAACACTTTGGTCATCACCTCCATTTAAACCCCAAGCAGGCTGCCGGGTTTCAGCCAGGCTGTTCTGCATTCGCTCCAGTACTGACAAGCAGGGCAGAGTAGATGGGAGGGAGAACCTCCTTTGATCTACTGGTCAGACTCCTCTTAGTGCACCCCAGGAGACCATTTGCCTTCTTGGCCCCATTGCTGCTGGCTCATGGGGACCTTGTTGCCCATCAGCACTCATAAGTCCTTTTCTGCAGAGCTGCTTCCCAGCAGGTCAACCCCTCCCCTGTACTGCTGCAGGGGATTTTCTTCCCCGTGGTCAGGACTCTACACACAGATCCCACTGCTGTTGATCACTGTTGAAGAAATAAATCACTGGAGCCCTGTGGGGTTTAATGAGTGCCCAGATCTGCCCTGGTGGACATCCAAGGGGGTAGGATGAGTGAGCACAGCAGCACCAGCTTTGCTGTAGCCAAAGGTGAGAAGTTAGTCAGTTTGCCAGGGTGAGAGCACCTCACCAGCACCCAAACGTGTTCCTCAAAGATCAGAGCATGGTTTTGTGGGGTAGCAGTGAGCTAGGGATGTTCTGCAGGCTGTCCCTTGCATTTGTCACTAGAGATTTGTGCCTGGGGAGTCTCCCTGGTGGCTGTGGCAGCTTGATGTCCCCAGGCAGGACTTGCAGGCACGCTGTGGAGCACAAAGCGAAGCCATCTCCTGTGTTTGTGCCCCAGCAACCAGCGTCTGACCCTCTCCTGCGTGACACAGGCTGCATGTGACCTGCCCCGGGGCCACGGCCACTGGTGTCACTGCATGGCTGGGCAGTGATCGCTTTGGATGGGGCTGGCACTGGAGCGCTAAGCTGGCAAAGCGAGAGTCGCACAGTGGCGCCGACAGCACTGCCATCGTCCCCCAGGGCTGTCAGTGGGGAGGCCTTGGGCTCTGCTCTGGCGTGTGGTGATGCCCGGTGGCACGGCAGGGAGCTGCTCAGAGCACCCGAGCAACGCCGCGGGCTCCTCGCCGCCGAACGTGCCGCACCCTCGGGTCTCGGGCGGCTGCCAGATTGATTTCTTGATTAAAGTCTAACGCGAGGTATAATTAAGGAAATCCTCCCGGTTCAGAGAGTCATTAGGAGACGATTAATTGGGATGAGGCTGAGCGCTGCCTCCTGCAGAGGTGCAGGTGCGTTGGTGCTGCACCCTGAGGCCAGCCAGCAGTGGCTGCAGGGTAAAGCCCAGGCTTTGTAAACCCAGCTGAGTCAAAAGAGTCACAGGATGTCAGGGTCTGGAAGGGACCCAAAGAGATCATCGAGTCCAACCCCTTGCCAGAGCAGGGCCACACAATCTAGCTCAGGTCACACAGGAACACATCCAGGCAGGCCTTGAGAGTCTCCAGAGGAGGAGACTCCACAATCTCTCTGGGCAGCCTGTGCCAGTGCTCTGGGACCCTTACAGTCAAGAAGTTCCCCCTTGTGCTGAGGTGGAACCTCCTGTGCTGCAGCTTCCATCCATTGCTTCTTGTCCTATCCCAGGCAGCAAGTGAGCAGAGCCTGTCCCCCCTCTCCTGACCCTCAGCCCTCAGATAGTTAGAAACATTGATTAAATCCCCTCTCAGTCTTCTCTTCTGCACACTGAACAGCCCCAGGTCCCTCAGCCTCTCCTCATCAGGCAGTGCTCCAGCCCCCTGATCGTTCTTGTCTCCCTCTGCTGGCCTCTCTCCGGCAGATCCCTGTCCCTCTCCAACTGGGGAGCCCAAGTCCCTGTCAAATCCCTGTCAGTTGCTGTTTACACTCAGCAGTTTAAAGCCTTTCATTCCAAAACATTTCAGCAAGTATAACAGCTCTGTTTCAGCTGCAGAGTCTCCTAAAGCCAGGATTCTTCAAGAGGATGGTCATGGTGGGATCCATCCCTCCTGGGGCTGTGCTTATCCCACTGTTTTTAAGACCCCCACAGCACAGCCTTAACCAAAACACGTTGCTGCTTTTCCCTGGTAACCTCTCCCATCCTTGAAGTTGCTTTATTTGTAGCAATAAGCAGAAGCAGAGCCTGCTCTGAGGGTCTTCTCATCAGCTTGTGGAGAGAGGTCAGGTTAATATGGACATCTGAAGCCCATGCCAGGGCCTGCTGTCTGCATTACAGACTGGTTTTATTCTTGAAATGTTAATTGAATGCTAAATTGCACATCTGTCAAAGAGACTGGGTAAAGAGTTAATTTGCATTAGATAGAGGAGCCCATGTTTCAAGACAGAAAAAAATGAATTAGGGGAAATCAGTAATTGAGACTGTCAGCCTGCAGCAGAGCTGTCCACACACACCTATCAGATGGATCTGATGAGCTTTGTGTGTGAGAAGCGTTACGGATGAAGGAAATCTGGGATGCACAGATGCTGTAGTGTGTCTATCCTCATTTCTCATTCCCCCACCAGAGCTGGTGGCTGCTCCTGCTTCGGCAGCACCTGTGAGTTGTTTCCATCACTCTGGACCCTTTCAACCCTCCAGGACCTCCCTGAAAACCACTTGCACTATGGGCATTTCAGACCATCAGAAGGATGAACCTGCTGCTGAAATGGCTTTACTTTGGAAGGTGAGCCTGAGATCAAGTGGCTCTGGGAGGTCCTTGGTGGCCTCTGTTCCCATTTTCTGCCTGTCAGGCAGCAGTGGGTGGAAAAGCAGTGGTTTATGTGCAGTTAATACAATCAGGAGAGCATCACACAGTGATCCCTGATGCATCTCACTGCTGGGGACAAAATGTTCTGGGCTAGATGAAATTCCAACCTGAAGCAGAGGCACTGCTGGAGGGCAGCAGACCACACTGGACAGGGAAGGAGATGCAGGAGTAGCCGGTGAGTCTCTCATTCGTAGGCTTCTGTTTGAATCCTCAAGGAACAGGTTGCTTAAGGCAATGCAGCTGTCTTGCTTTCTCCTGCATGTGCTGCTACTCACCATTCTCTCCCCACGCAAGTTGTGCCCAAACCTAGGAGGGAAGCCTTTGCCCTCAGGGTGGACTCTCAGCCAGTTTGCTGATGGTACCAAAGAGGGAGGAGTGGATGATAGCCTATCAGGCTGGGCTGCCATTCGGCTGGAGCAGAGAAGAACCTCATGAAGCTCAACAGATTTAAGTGCAGGGTTCTATCAGCTGGGCTCTCAATCCTCTGATAGCTTTAAACGCCGGTACAGTAACCCTGCGTTTTCTGATTGCTCTGTCAGAGCTAAATAAGGTTGGGAACGGGAAACAATCTCGCAGCCACTTTGCTGATCAAACACAGAATGGAGGAAGCTGCCTTTTGACCTCTCCTTGCATCTAAAGCATAGACTGGAGGGCGAGATCTGGAAACAAATGACAGTGATCAGTGCAAGATGCCATCGGACACAGCAGTAAAACCCTTAGTGAAAGATCCTTTAAATCACAGGCATGTGGGCGGCCACGGAAAAAAGGAGGGGAATGTGACCATTTCTCTTTGTTCTTTTGTTTCGTGTGCTTTCAGCGAAAGACACAGCAGAATTCAACTGCATTCCCTCCCCTCCACTCACTAGTGGGTTAAAACCCAGGGCACACCGTGAGCTGAGTCAATGCAGACCCCACGCTGCGAGGTGTGCAACCACCAACAATGATTGCTTTTTCTTTTTTTGCTTCTTAAGCCGTCGGAACCACCTCAAAGAGCAGCAGAGGGTGGGAAAAAAGTCAAATCCCTATCACCAAATGATTTAGCCAGGAATGGCTCTGGAAAGATGTAAATCCTGGAGGGAGTGATAGATTCAGGTGGCAAAACAGCTGGAAAGAAGCTGAAGGCTGATGGTCCCAGTGGTACCAGGGAGGAGCAGGATGCAGGAAGCAATATCAGTGAAAGATGGAACTTAAAAGCCATGCACTGCAAAAAGACCTAGTCCCAGATGCAGGCTTTGCTTTCAAGGTCATGATGTTCTGTTTCAGTGTGTAGGAAATAATGTTTCTGAGCTTTTTCAAATTCAGGTGCACATCAGCAGTAAGCCTGAATATCTCCTTGGCTTTTTGCTGCCTTTTGCCTGATCTTCATAGAATCACAGAATGTCAGAGGCTGGAAGGGACCTCAAAAGATCATCTGATGCCGGACCACCTAGAGCAGATCACAGTGAACGCATCCAGATGGCTCTTGAATATCTCCAGAGATGAAGACTCTACAACCTCTCTGAGCAGCTGGTTCCAGGGCTCTGTCACCCTCATATCTTGGAATATTACTCCAGAGGCTTGTGTCTTACTTTGAGCCAGGAAACCTGAACTCTACCTAAACCCCGAGAGACACCCACCTTACAAGATGGTACATAAAACCTGGATGTTTAATGAAAGGTGAAAAAAAAGAGTTGTGGTGGAGGTAGCTGACTACCTTGTCCAGGCTAGGATGGATCTAGCCTCAGAAGCTTCAGGTTTTACTTGGGAATGCAGACAGTGCACAAAGGTCCACCATGAAAAAAGTAAGGTTCACCCAGACCTGGCAGTAAGACAAGGATGTATTTTCAGGTGTCCAAGGTACTCTGAAGTTCATGCACCCAGTTGTACTAAATATCAAGAATCCTACCCCAAAAAAAAATCTATAATCTATCCAGATCAATACCTAAACATAAGGGAAAACTGAGGATGGCTCCTCACTGGAGCAGGCTGCCCAGAGAAATTGTGGAAGTCTCTTTTTCTGGAGATATTCAAAACCCACCCAGATGTGTTCCTGTGTGACCTGCCCTAGGTCCTGCTCTGGCAGGGGCATTGGACTGGATGATCATTCAAGGTCTCTTCCAACCCCTAACGTTCTGTGAATCTGTGTGTGACTCTGCACGTATAGGGAACAGGGCACACAGCATCAGCCTAGCAGGGAGTGAATCTGCTCCAAATACAGCCAAACATACAGTTCTTGTGCTGAAGTCATTAAATCTTTGGCGAAGCTAAAAGGGCAGAGTGAATAATGTTTGTAATATGCTCAGGAAATCCTCCACGTTGGATGAGATCAGAAGCAGCCATTAGTGAGGCTGGAGACAGATTCTTCTCCAAACAAAGGCTGATGCTGAGTAATTGCAATTCTATAAACAGAGCCTCACAATAAAAACTCGATAAGTTACCCAGCATCTGGGGAAGCATCACAACTTGGTGGTTAATGTCAAGGGAGATGGATGGAAAATAACAAGGACCCTTACAGTCCCACACTTGGGTTTTATTCTCATTTATGTTGTACCTGAGCCACTCTCTATTGAACAGGTTTATTCTGCACTAATGGGGATGGTGTTGCCAATTTCCATTCCCACTTGGAGATCAGCCCTCTCCAGCTTTGTTCTGCTGAGTTAAAGGACAGTGATAAGGATTTGGGATTGTTTTTGTTTTTTTTCCTGAATAAGGTTTGCTTTCATTTTTCATAAAAGCCTGAAAAGCTTCTTGCTTTGCAGATTAGCTTTTGTTTTTCTCTGACATCAAATTGCAGTAAAAAGAAAAAAAAATCCAAACAAACAGCAAAACCTGTAACTTAATATAACAGCTTACAGACTTAGTGCAGGTTTTTATTAGCTCCTAACAGCAAAGGAGCGCTCTCAAATGCCAGTTAACCCTCAAAACACCACTGCAGCCCAGGAGTGGTTTAGTTTGGAGGAGATCTCATTGCTGTCTACAACTACGTGAAGGGACATTATGAAAAGGCTGCTGCTGGTCTCTTCTCACAAGTAATTGGAGACAGAATAAGGGGGAATGGCCTCAAGCTGAGGCTGGGGAGGTTTAGATTGGACATTAGGAAAATGTTTTTCACAGAGAGTGGGCAGGGACTGGAATGAGCTGCCCAGGGAGGTGGTGGAGTCACCCACCCTGAATGTGTTTAAGAGTCATTTGCATGTGGTGTTTAGGACTATGTTTTAAGGTGAATCTTGTAGATTAGGGTTATATGTTGGACTTGGTGATCCTGAGGGGCTTTGCCAACCCGGATGGTTCTGTGATTCTGTGATAATAATTTCATGGGGAACAAAGAGGTAGCTTGGCTTATTCACCAGCTCGTGAATCTGTGTCTCCAGGAACCTTCCCAGGCTATCTGTGAGTCAAGCAGCACTATGTCTCCTTCATTTAATTTGATGCTATAAATCCCAGTGTTCCATGTGGAAAGCAAGTCAGTGCTGGGCTAGCTGTTGTTCTTGCTGGTAATGGACTCAAGCTGCAAAATTTGGATTCAGAGCCCCAAGCTGTTTGGATTTAGAGTTTTAGCTTGCCTGTTATAGAAATAAGTAACAGATGGGATTTGCAAGGCTGGTTTGGGCTCCACACTTCTCATCAGGTCAGTGTTGTTTAAGTCCAATCAGGTTTTAAGTCAGATTGGTTTCTGCCGGTGCCTGCCCACTGCACTAATGGCACACACCAGCACCAAGTGTCCCCAGGGCTGGAATGCTTCAAACACTCAGTGTGCTTTGTGCATCTCAGGAAAGAACTATTACTGCTGGTTCTGCAAGTGATGTGAAATTAGTGGCAAGAGGGCAACATTTGCAGTCAGGGCCAGAAAGGTTCTTACCACACATTTATACATCAAAGTCTCTGTATTTTTAGAACTTTATAGCTGAGGACTGTACAATATTCCCTTTTCCATCTAATAAGGGTTCTGCAAGGCACATAGAAGGGCAGGGCTGGATATTCTCAGCAATTTACAGGGAAAAGTGCATCTTGCCTCGATTTGTTGTAGGCTCTGCTCCTCGGGGCAGACCTGGCAGACCCATCCTGCTGGGACAGCTTAGGGAAGGCAGCCATGGCCCCGGCACCTTTTCAGACAGAGTCTTGTTCTCTTCCGTTCGGAAGCATCACTTCAGCTGAACAAATGACTAAATTTAGAAGTGAAATGGCAGGCTCAAATTGCATTTTGCAGAAGGTCAGATTAGAGTATCTAATGGCCTGCCTGGCTTTCAGATCTAAATGCCATTTAAAATTAAGGCAGTTGAGCATCTTACGCTCTGCGGTGGTGCACAACTGCCTGTGTTTTGCTTTTGTGTGCCTGCAGTTCCTCAGAAAGGAAAACTTTCTGGAGGGCTTTCACTTGTTCTTGATGACTTGTGGAGATGATTTTAGCTGGAAGAAGAGATTTGCAGAAGTGTAGCATTAAAGATTCGCAGGCAGGCGTTGTTTAAAGTGCTGTGCAGCTAATATCCATGCCAGAAGATCAGCAAATCTTGGGCAGAATAAATAAGCTGCTGCTCGCAGGGTGTTTATTCAACAGCCCTGCTGCTTTGGTCACGGATGCACAAGACTGGAGTGAGTACCTGCTAGGAAAGCACTTTAATGTTAGTTGAGCCTGGTTGTCAGAGCAGCTAAAACAAGGGCAATGCCTGGGGACATGGTGGCTAAGATGCCGTAGGGAATAAAGAGCTCAGGAGAGCAAACGCTTGGTCTATAAAGGCTCCCAGCCTAATGTAGGATTAGTGGGAAGAAAATGGACTGCCCATTAAGATTCATGAAGGAGTACAGTTTAAGATCCATGAATACCAGGGCCACAATTATGCAGGAGAGAGGATTTGTGGTTTGTTTTTTTGTTTTTTTCCAGAGCTGGTGGAAGAAATAAAGTCATTACCAGGGCATGTGTGACTGCCGTGCACTCTGCCCTTGCCAATGGATGCTGTGGACACCCACAGCTGGTGATACTAAAGGGATAAAGACAAAGACAAAAGGAGCTTGGGAAATGTAGCCTCTGGTCTGTGGATTTACAGGCAAAATACATGAGTTGTTTTTTGGTGATGTGGTTGATAGGCCCACCTCCCTGTCCCTGGATCTCAAGGCTGAGTGTCTGGTAAAGAGGAGCTTCAGTGCTGGCTGGGTCTAGCCAGTCCTCTTAATTTGGGGATGTGGAAGTAATTTCAACACCCCTTTGTGACACATGTAGCCTTGGCTAAGTCACTTCCTCTTTTGCAGCCCAACTCCCCTTTACAAAACAAGCAGAGAGGTATAAGGGATGAGGTTATTACTGCCCTGGGAGGTGTGAGAGCATCCATGGTAAGAGATGGGAGAATTTCATACCTGCCTTTTTTTTTCCCTATTCTTAATTAAGCCACATGAATCTCAGGTCCTTCAAAACAAGGCTGTGGAAGGAAATCACCCTGTAACCACGGGTGAGCATTTGCCTGCAGTGTGTGGTGAGGCCTGCAGGAAAGGGAGGAAGGCAATGGGTGTCTCCAGTTCATCACCAGCTAAATCTGGGAGAGCACTGAGGAGATCTGGCTTTTCCTAATGACTCACTGTGAGAAAAGCTCATGGCAGGGGTTAATGCTTCACCCTGTGTCCCCCTCCATAAGGACAGAGGCTGGGGAAGCAGTCAGCTGCTTTTATTCCATGGTTCTTAATATAGAACAAAAATAGTATTTTGTCCTAGATTTAACAGTTGGGGAAATAAAGCTACTTTGGGTGGTAGGAGGTGCTGTCACATATAAGAGGACAACTGCAGCATAGTTTGGGGTATCTGCCTACTTTACAGACACAGAAATACATTTAAATCACAGCCACGGTTCACTCTAATGGGAATGTAGAGCTTAAGTGAATTATTGATTATTTTGCACATTTGATAAAGAAGCCAGAGGAGAAATGATGCCTAATATACAGAAATAGATTAGAAGCCTCCCATGGGTTCCAATAAAAGTGCAAGTGTGAGAAGGTCCTAAAATAGCCATCAGACTTCACTACTGCAGGTACAAAAGGCTTCGAGTTAGTGAAATAGTTGAAGCGGAGTTCTGGGGAGATGGATCTGATCCCTGCCTGGTGGACTTTTTCACCCTGGTTGCTCTCAGTAGTTGGTGTATGTGCTAACTGCCCATAAGTTGCTGCCTTCCTCCGTCATCTGAGGTGTGCGTGGGAAGAAAATGTTGCATTTTCACAGGAAAATCTCCAGCACCATTTAAAGCTTTAGTTAGGCTCCAATCTACCCCAGCCCAGTCTCCGGGGAGACCGTTCCCATGCCACTCTGCCTTTGTATTTCTGTACAGATAATTTCACTGATCCAAGGGCTGCTCAGGGGATTGCTGTAAAAGCTTTCTGTAAAGCACAGAGGCTTTGGCAGTGGCTTTGGAGGAGTGTCACTGAATTGTTCCCAACATGCGGCTCCTTCACCTGTCTGGGCCGTGTCTGGGGTCTGCCAGGCAGACGGATGGACAGGCTGTGCTCTGTGTGAGAATGTGAACAGCTGAGCCAAAGCTTAATCCTCCCCTAGCCTGCGACCTTTTAATTCATACTTGCACCTGGCAGGAGCAGCAATCATTCATGTGCGTGGCCTCGGAAACAGCTGCGGGTCTGACAGCGTAGTTAAATTTAAAAAGGCTGAGGCAGAAGTAGGTGTGAGGGTGGTAAATTAACAAAGTCAATCGCCGGCTCCTCACAGACCCACTTAAAAGGCAAAAGGAAACGGGTATCTAAGAGGAAGAGTTGAAGCTCACGGGGAGCAAGCCAGGTCTCCTCTACTGAATACACTAAGGTTTGTGCAGAACTGTTTGCAGAACGGGGACACAGAGACCTGAATCTGTAGCTGTGATTCACTGCAGGTTGGTGACTGCTGTGGCCATGTGCAGACAAAGCTACAGCACCCTCAGACCAGCTGGCTCAGGAAGGAGAAAGAGCACAGGCTTCAGCATAAGCTGTGTGGGGTTGTCTGGCCAACAGTAAGTGAATGAGGAATTGGTGTTGCAGTTATCTCATCCTTCGTGCCAGCAGCAGCTAAGTGAGATCTGGCTGAGGAGCTTCTACAGGGGCTGTGTCACGCAGTTGAGATGTGCTGTCAGGGTAGACTGACACTGCAAATCCTTTCCCAGCACAGACACACTGGGGCTCTGCTCTGGAAGAGCAATTCCCAGCCTGGACCGGGCCATATGCTGGCCTTTGCCACCTGCTGAACAAAACAAACTAAGCCGGCAGAAGCGCAGATTGCTGCCAGTGCTATATTTCCTGCAGCCTTTTCTGGCAGAAACCTGTGAATGCAGTCAGGAGTATCCTGGCTATCCTGGCAGAAGGCTGCACTGTAGAAATGGTGGTTTTCCATGAAGCTAAACATGGGGAGGAAGGGGAATCTATTTATTATTCAGGAGAAAAGCTAAGGAAGCAATTTTTAACAAGCGGAGAAAAATTTGAAGTCAGACCTGTCAATTTGTAAATGTTTTCTGCTGAGGTGCTGTAAGCCAGCAGATGGAGGTGTAAAAGGGGCTTTGGGATTTTTCCTGTGTCTAACACCTTCTCTCTAAGGTGGCTCCTCCTGTGTTTTAAGAACAAGGCTTTTTTAGTCCTGACTCACATCCAGCACCGCCAAAATCCTGGCTGTCAGAACTGCTTCTTGCCTGACAGGAGCACAGCTTACAGGGAATATTGTCTTGTTCTGTTTGCCTGTGCTGAAATTATAGCTCAGGGACCTTTCTTCTAGAACGTGGCTTTGCTTAGAAATTCCAGGCACAAGGCAATTATCTGTCTTCTCTTGCTTGATGTAATTAATGGATGTAGTTTTCTTCACGGCACCACGTGGTGCTGTGTTCACCGTGGAATGGACCACTTTGTCCAGAGCAAGGACTAGACTATTCCCTAGAAAGTCAGGATCTCCTTCTGGGAAGATGGATAAACCTGTGGGGTGTAGGTAGGGAACAGTCTCCGTATCCTGCTACACCTCTTCTTGTGAGAGAAGAAAATATATTCTCTGCTCAGAAGGGAAAAGGGACATCTTCAGGAGTAATCAGTGCAGGAAGATGGCAGAGCTACAGCACTCTGTCACCTCACAGAGTTTGCAGTTATGTGTAAAGCTAAATCTTAGGAAAAGAGCAATTTGAGCCTGCCTTCCTGGGTAGCCTGAAACTAACCATGCTTACCCTGTGCAACTGCTGCCCTGGCAGAGCAGCTGCATGGCTAGAAACACATTTTTGCAGAGTTATTGGAGCAGGGAATTGTGCTGGGATTACCAGGCTCTTCCCCCAGCTCTGACTTTGATTTGTGGTGTGTGCAGACCCCTTAATTTGTTTCTGTTTTCCCCATCTGTGAAAGTGAGATAAGATCACAAGGGAATTGTAGTGTGTGAGTCATTAATGTTTATTAGACAGAGGGAAATCCTTAAATGAATGGCACTGTGTTCCAGGAGGACAAAGTTCAATACTGCAAAGAGGCTGATTAAAACCAAATCTGCTATTCCCAGGCTAGGAGGACAGGGTGGGGGAGAAAGGAACAACCTTACCTAGCCTGCTGTCTCCCAAAAAGCAGTATGTGATTTAAATAAACTCAGGCAGAATGTGCCCTCATGCACAGAGCCTCTTCTCTGCCCCGGTGAGACCCCATCTTGAGTACTGCATTCAGTCTTGGGCTCCCCAGTTGGAGAGGGACAGGGATCTGCCGGAGAGAGGCCAGCAGAGGGCGACAAGAACGATCAGGGGGCTGGAGCACTGCCTGATGAGGAGAGGCTGAGGGACCTGGGGCTGTTCAGTGTGCAGAAGAGAAGACTGAGAGGGGATTTAATCAATGTTTCTAACTATCTGAGGGCTGAGGGTCAGGAGAGGGGGGACAGGCTCTGCTCACTTGCTGCCTGGGATAGGACAAGAAGCAATGGATGGAAGCTGCAGCACAGGAGGTTCCACCTCAACACAAGGGGGAACTTCTTGACTGGAAGGGTCCCAGAGCACTGGCACAGGCTGCCCAGAGAGGCTGTGGAGTCTCCTCCTCTGGAGACTCTCAAGGCCTGCCTGGATGTGTTCCTGTGTGACCTGAGCTAGATTGTATGGCCCTGCTCTGGCAAGGGGGGCTGGACTTGATGATCTCTTTGAGTCCTTTCCAGCCTCTGACATTCTGTGATCCTGTACATGTATGTATCTACTAAACCCATTAAATATCAGTAAATGTGTTCTAAAAAGAGTAAGGAGTTTGTGGTTGGAGTTTGCAGCAGGAAATAACAAAGCAGTGCATATCAGCAACATGAACTGAGCGAGTTACTAGTGGCAATGCAGCATGAGTACATGGAGAGGCAAGAAATAATCCACTTCCATAAAGGGATGTACCTACATACAGTGTGTTGCTGTATTCCCTTAGGTACCCGAGGAAAGAGAGCTATGGATTGGTTACAGTAACCTTACTGCCAGCCTGACATGCTTGGCAAGGAGCTTCTTACTACACAAGAGCTTCAGACAGAAAATAGAAGATTTATGCATCTTAGTGATAATCACCTTGCAAAAAAGAGCAGTGAGTGAATCATAGAATTAACCAGGTTGGAAGAGACCTCTAAGATCATTCGGTCCAACCTATCACCCAGCCCTATCCAATCAACTAGACCATAGCACTAAATGCCCCATCCAGTCTCTTCTTGAGCACCTTCAGGACAGTAACTCCACCTCCCTGGGCAGCTCATTCCAAGGGCAAATCACTCGTTCTGTGAAGAACTTCTGCCTAACATCCAGCCTGTACCTCCCCTGGCACAACTTGAGGCTGTGTCTCCTGATCCTCTTATTGGTTGCCTAGGAGAAGAGACCAACCTCACCTGGCTACAGCCTCCTTTCAGGTAGTTGTAGATAGCAATGAGGTCAGCCCTCATGGTGCTGTAGACAGCAATGAGTGTCCTCATGATATGTAGCTGATGAACAGTTTGTGTACCTTTGGAGGAGAGTTTTGCCTCTTTTTGTCTATTTTTTGAGGGTGTCTATTTTTTTGGGGGGGGGTGGTGGTGTCTATTTTTTTGCTGCAAACATCTCAAAGCAATAAACCCAGAGATGTTAACGCTGAGTATGTCTCCTAGTCCTGGCACTGCAACGAAACAGTTACTGCAATGTTCTCTTGCATCAGAGAGGAAGGGCAGAAAAACAGCTTTATCTGCGGTGATTTTACAAGGCCAGCCTGTAGGCAGACTAAATAAACATTTAGGGGTTAGCCATATCTGAAGTTGGCAGCTCTGGGGGCTGAGGTAAGATTTTCCAAGCTTCTGCACGTGTCGCAAGCGTTTCCGGCCCGAGCCAGGAGGTAAAATGTTCCTCACGATGTGTCAGAGGCAGAAACCGAGACGATTGGTGATAACTGGAGGCAGGAGGTGGCTGAATTCGGTCCTGGTGTGACGACAGATTTATTGCGTGATTCGTGTCGGTGACACAAGCTAATGGAGGGTGAAACATTAGAGTAGCCAGGACCTGTAAGGGAAACGAACGTTCCGACGTACAGACGAAACCCGGTGTAAAAACTGCTCTAGCAGAAACGGGGATTTAGTCGCAGGCGTCACGCACAAGCTGGCGTGCAGGCTGGTTCGTGTTAAGCGTACATCGCTTGCCACCTTCAGGTCTTGCAGGAATTCACAGGCGCTCACCGACGTTGCAGGAAGCTGGGGCCTTCCATCAAGTCTCGGCAGCAGATCTGTGCCTCAGCAGCATATGCAGCACAGAGGCTTTTGTTTTGCAGAGCTGTTTTCCTCCCATCATAGGATCATTAAGGTTGGAAAAGACCTCTAAGATCACTGAGTCCAACCATCAACCCAATACCATCCTGCCCACTAAACAGTATCCCAAAGTGCCGTGTCCGCGTGTTTTTTTTAATGCCTCCAGGAAGGATGACTTCACCATCTCTTTGGGCAGCCTGTTCCAATGCTTGACCCCTCTTCCAGTAAAGATTCTTTTTCTAATGTCCAACCTAAACTTTCTTTGGCAGAACTTGAGGGTTTCCCTCTTGCTTGTTACTTGGTAGAACAGACTGATCTCCACTTAGGTCCAACCTCCTTTTTAGGCAGTTGTAGAGATCAAGGTCTCCTCTTAGCCTCCTTCAGGCCGAACAACCCCACTTCCCTCATCCACTCCTCACAAGAATTGTGCTCTAGGCCCTTCACCTGCTTCTTTGCCCTTCTCTGGACTCGTGCCAGCATCTCAACGTGCTTCTGTGGTGAGGGACCCAAGCCTGAAGCCAGCATTTGAGGTGCAGCTTTGCCAGTGCTGAGCTCAGAGGTACAATCCCTGCACTGGTCCTGCCGGCCATACTGTTGCTTATCCAGACCAGAATGCTCTTTGCCTTGCTGGCCACCTGGGCATGCTGCTCTGGGCACACTGTCCACTGTCAGTTCGAGGCACCATGTCGGCGGTGAGAGACTTTCTTCCCTGTTTAGAGAAGCAGCGGCTATGTCACTGGGAGTGATTTGTGGTTACGCTGCAGCCCAACCGTGGCAGTGCCGCACGGGATGAGGTGCTGGGGTCCTCCAGCCTGCATTTGGGCCCGGGTGCCACGGGGGAAGTGCTGTTGGGTTTCCTTAAGCGCACTGTGAAATCCTGCAACAGATTTGGGAATAAAAATAAACGGCTTCGGAGAACCAGAGCGGCAGAGCTGCAGAGCCCAAACCAGGCTGGGGCCGGGCTTGCGAGGGAGCTTGCCCGGGGCGGGGCCAATAGAGGCCGAGCATAGCTCTGACATCATCCCATTGCGCGGCGCCGCTGCCTGCGTAGGGTCACGTGAGGAGCGTGAGTTTAGCGGTACCGGTTGGTTTCTCGCCCCGCGTAGCTTCCCGGGGCCGTGGCTTTCTGTGCCGGGACTTCCCTCTTCCTGTTTCCCTGCCGCCATGGAGGGCACCGCTGCTCTACCTATCCGCCGGTACCGGCGGGCCCTGGTGGAGGCTGTGAAGGAGCAGCCTTTCCTCATCGTCACCGGCGAGACGGGCAGCGGCAAAAGCACGCAGCTGCCCAAGTACCTCTTCGAGACAGGTAACTGCCGGGTAGGGGGAGACCTCTGAGAACCTCTTCTACGGCCTCGGTCCCGACACATGGCGGGCTAAGCACAGATAAAAGCAAATAATCCTCCTGTCGTCTCAGGGAGAGTGCAGCTTCAGCCTGAGCTGTGCTGATGTGCATCTGGCTTCATTAAACCTTATGAACTGCAAAAACTAGGAGCATATGTGTATTATGTAGGTCTTTGTGGATGAACTGACTTCTAGCAGCACAGCTCAATTCCCTATTCTCCCTGTCTCTCCCGTAGGCCTTGCCAAGTGTGGGGCCATCGGTGTTACCCAGCCCCGACGCGTTGCCACCATCTCGGTGGCACAGCGGGTGGCCGAGGAGATGGGCTGTGCACTGGGGAGTGTCGTTGGGTACCAGGTCCGCTTTGATGACTGCACCACTGAGGTAGGGCTCAAGAGAACCGTGTTCCTGCAGATAATGTCATGAGAGGGTGTGGTGAGGTCAGTGGGCTTGTGGGCGGCGCCACGGAGTGGCATGGTCCTGTTTTGTGTCTTAGGGCTTTGCCTGCAGGTGGTCTCAGCCCTGAGAAGCATCTGTCCCAGCTGTAGGGCAGCTGCAGTTGTGTGTGTCACATAACTTATTCCATCAACTCTTTTGAACGCTGTACAAGTGAAATGTGATCACAAGGTGATGTGATGCAGTCTTCGTGTATGTTTTGAGCAAATGTGATCTATGTAGATGTGTTTAGCTTGAAGTAAAAATCTAGGATAACAGCTGAATGTCAAATTAAACCTTTCAGGATACTGCCATCAAGTATATGACTGATGGCTGCTTGCTGAGGCACATATTGGTAGATCCCCTTCTCAGCAAGTACAGTGTCATCATTTTGGATGAAGCCCATGAGCGGAGCCTCAGCACTGTGAGTGTTGCCTTTTATCTGTCCTTTTGGATCCCTATTTTTTCATTTTCTGAGGTCTGCTTATGCTTTTCTTTTACTTCTGCTCAAACATCAAGGATTTTGGCTGATTTTGCATGGATGCATTTTATCCTTTTGCTGTCCTGAGATGACTGAATTACTGCTTCTTTTGTGATATGCTGCATAACCTGAAAATAAGATGCACCCTCTAATCTTGCTGGAGTTGTAGTAGCTGTTGTGGCCTTTGAAAGCAGTTCAGACTTGGGCTGGTTATTGGATACTTTCCTAAAATTGCCAAGTTGGAGGCCTGCACAGTGAACATAAATTCTCTAGAATCCTAAATAAAAACAAACAAAAAACCAACCCTTACACAAACAACCCCCTGAAACATCTCTCTTGCTCCAAGACCTAATGTTTCTTAGGGTTAGGGTGTGTATGTGACCGTGCAAAGAGATTACAACTTTTGGGATGATGGAAGTGTCTAGCCTGACCCAAGTACCAAAAGCTATCAAATGTCACTCTGACCCTTCTGTGACAAGTGAAGTGAGATTCAAGTCACTTAGTCCTCAAGATGTTGTGTGTCAGGCAGTCTACCAGTCCAGTAAACAATCTACCAGTCCAGCTGGCAAAAAGGGAAAATGTTTTCTGAATCCCAGTTCTGCCCTTAAGCATCTGGGGATATTGCAAGTAACTGGACTAGGGTGATGTAAAACCTCCTGCTTCATTACCTGTGTCTAACTAAAAGGAGTAGACTTTGAATCCAGAGCACTGCAGAGTAAAATAAACTTCCTGAAGTTGTAACAATAAATAGTACAGCAAAGTTGGCTTCACACTCAGTCATGTTGGGTAAGCTGGACAGAAGGCAGAGGTAACTGCCTGCCGATTACTTGACCATGGCAGTATAAAAACGAAAACCAAGGGATTTTAAGTTACACTGATCCCATTTGTAGGCTGTGAGAGGAGCTGATTAAAAAGTAATTCAGTTCTAGAAAACAATTAGTGTGCTTACAAGGCAACCAAAGCAAGTGTGTGTATTCTTCTGAGCACTTAGTCTCCGAAGATGTGATTGGGTTTTTTTTGTCTTCACTCTATCAGTGGGACAGAGTCAGTCCCTTCCTAGTTTGCCAGGCACTTTTAAGAATACTGAGTTACTGATAGAAGGTTCTTTGGGTTTTCCATTAGGATATTTTATTTGGCTTGCTGAAGAAGCTGTTTCTACAGAAGAAACCACCAGACAGGAAGACACCTATGAAGGTGGTGGTGATGTCAGCCACCTTGGAGGTGGACAAGCTCTCAGAGTTCTTTGGAAACTGTTCAGTACTGCGTATTCCAGGAAGAAATTATCCTGTCAAGGAGATATTCTGCAACTTGCTCAGCCCAAGGGATGTAGGCAGCTCTGCATATGTTACGGAGGTCTGGTCTGATTTACTTTGTGTGTTGTATTCTCTGTTCTTGGTATGATTATTGTCTGGGAAGGACCCCAAGATTGAGCTATGTTCTTAGCATCTCTGCAGGATATAGAAAATAATTAGTATGATGAGCTTTAGAAGGAGTAAGTGAGATTCCAGCTGTTACTGGCTTGAATTTTTTGTTTGTTTCAGGCTGTAAAAGTGACATTGGACATCCACTTAAATGAACCAGAAGGTGACATCTTGGTTTTCCTGACAGGTGAGAAGTTTTCTTTTGACAACTGGTGTCACACACAGCATTGCCAGCAGAAGAGTGACTGTCTAGTTTGTCCCAGGGCATGAAGGAGAGAAGGGGAAGTTGCTTCACAGTCCTGTGAAGCAATAGTTTCCAGAGCCTGTATAGGTATATCCATGCTCATGAGATCAGATAAGAGAAACAGTAACTTAAAATTCTGCATTTCAGCTTTTCTTCTTGTGCCAAATTTACCTGCTTGTATTGTCTGCATGCTTTATTTTGTCCTTAATTCAGGAAGGGAGGATTTCTTTAGCTGCAAAACCTTGCACCTTGGTGAGAGGCACTGTGCGAAGAGTGGGTGTTGCCTCCTCTACTGACACTCAGAAATGCTTCTTCCTTCTTGCAGTGATGACTCTCATATTGGCAAACAATCCTGTTTGGTGATACTGCAAACTAGGAAGGCAGAGTTGTAGCTGCATAAGTCACTTAAGTGCTCTTGTGTGTTTTTTTGAGGTCAAATTGAGATAGAAAGAGCTTGTGACTTACTTTTCAAGAGAGCAGAGTTGATTGATTACCGGTACGAGGTCCATGACCGGTCTGTTGAAGGCCTGCTCATCTTACCATTGTATGGGTCCATGTCAACAGGTAAGAGCATTTAATGTGCTGTGGAACTTAATTCATGTAAAAGTTAACTGTAGGAATTGTTGTAAACAGCATCCTGTTGTGATTGCAGAAAATGGCACTCATTAACCCATTTGTTATGATGCTGTAGCACTGTGGGGGGGTTTGTGGTGTTCCTAAGGTAATCAAAATTCAGCCTTCTCTGTACTTGCAAAGAAGCCTCCAGGTAAAATTCATATCCACTGGAAGTGACTTCATATGGCATCAAGGTCCCCAGGTCAGGAAGGGGATATTGTGTATTTAAATGTTGACATGTCCTGTTTGGGCACTCACATTTTATTTTATGTGGAAAAGATATTGGCAGCAGGGTTTTGGTGATGAGAGTTGACTTGCAAGGGAAGATAGCAGTAGTAGAAGCCAATGCAAGAAGGTACAGGTTATCAGAGTGAGTCAGTCTGTTTTGTTTGGCGGCAATACCACAGTTAGTTTCAAAGAACTAAGCACAAAGACCTTGTGACCTTTACTGGATACACAGACTGTTTTTTCAGATCACCCAAAGTGTGATGTTGAAGTCTGTGGGTGCAGTATGTAGAGTGCCAAGAAGCTGAATAAGTGTTCAGCAGAGCAGGACAGCAGTTGCCATCTGGAAGTGCTGCTGGGAGGAAAGAGCTGTAGAGAGGGAGCAAAGTCTTTACCTTCTTGAAAGAACAGAATGGAAAATGTCATGAAAGAAAGATACAGCTTCTTCCTTACTTGATGTAAGGATGGGATTCCTGACTGAGAGGGATGTTAATTTTTTTCTTTTATGGTAGTTTCTCTGAGGTTGTGTTCAATATTTTTAGATACACAAAAGGAAGCTTTCCTTAAAGAGTTGTTTGGGTTATTTTTTTGTATTTTTCACTTCTAGCAAATGAGAAAATTTAAATCAAAACTTGGGTTTCCACCTCCCATTTTTTGTTCCTTGAGAACATCCAGGACAGTTGGCCTTTCTTGATCTAAACATTTTCTTGACTATACAAACAACAAGGGAGATACTCTCTGGTTTCTGGCATATGCTAAAACAATACCAGATTTGTGTTATAGGATGCTATGTGATTCACTTTCTAATGTCATTCAAGTGACTTTCACTCCAGCACTTGAGTAAGTGTGCACAGCGTAAGAGATGTGGTTTGAAATCGGAGCACTGTAACCTAACAGATTGGCTACTTGTCGTTTTAGATCAACAGAAAAGAATATTTTTGCCTGCTCCCACAGGCATTAGGAAATGTGTGGTGTCCACAAACATTGCTGCAACGTCTCTGACAATTGAAGGAGTCAGGTATTGTTTCCTATCCTTCACAGAAGCTGTAACAGAGGCAATCGTTCCAAAAGTTCTACAAGTGTTGGAGAAACTGATTTGCTTTTGCTCCAGAGGAAGGCCACAAAGGATGATCCAAGGGTTGGAACACCTCAGCTATGAGGGTAGGCTGAGGGAGCTGGGGTTGTTCAGCCTAGAGAAGAGAAGATTCCACAAGGACCTTAGAGCTGCTTTCCGATACCTAAAGGCATCCTACAGGAAGGCTGGGGAAGAACTTTTCAGAAGGGTGTCTTCCCACAGGACAAAGGGGAATGGTTTGAAGCTGAGGGAGAGTAGGTTTAGACTGGATCTTAGGAAGAAGTTCTTCAGTACAAAGGTGTTGAGACTCTGGAATAGGTTGCTCAGGGAGGTTGTGGATGCCTGCTTCCTGGGGATATTCAAGTCCAGGCTGGATGAGGCCTTGAGCAGCTGAGTCTAGTTGAGAGGCGTCTCTGCCCAGAGATTGGAGTAGATGATCTCTGAAGTACCTTCCAACCTGAGCCATTCTATGGTTTTATACCTGTGCAATAGTTACCTTTTACCCTTTTGTCTATGTAGTGACTAAAACCATCCTTGATACTACTATGTAGTCGTAGAAATAAGTAATACTGTTGGACCTTAATTTGAAATTAAATCTCAGCTCTATTAAATGAGTCTGCTTGGGTCTGATCTGTGGCATCCTGTCGACTGAACAGGGTTGCAGCTGACCAGCAAAGTGCAGCTACCTGTTTGCAGCATTGTAGGGTAGATGTGTTCTTGCTTTGATGCTGTACACCTGGCTGTTACCTATCTACTGAGACCTCTGTTGTTTTCTTCTCTGACAGAATGTGACTCTCTTTCAGATATGTAGTAGATAGTGGATTTGTGAAGCAATTGAATCATAACCCCAGAGTTGGCTTGGACATACTGGAGGTGGTTCCCATTTCCAAGTAAGTTTAAAAAAGTCATGTGCTTGGTGTTTCTGGGGCTGCACTGACAGTACTGACTGTTGGTTGATCTTCTAAGAAAAATAGAGTGAGGGTGACTTTGAGGCTCTGTAATTTAAGGCCACTGTATTTGCTGCTAAATAGAAAGTAGTTTAAGTAGTTTGGGACATATAATTTATTATCAGCTGCAGGCAGTAAGAAGGAATGGACTGTGCATTGTCTGTGGTCTGATCAGTGGCTCAGATGGCATCTTGTGTTTGTTGAATACAACACCCTGATTCAGAGAAGCTTAAAAACCCCTTGCCTGGTACAGAAGTGCTTCTTCATTCTGCTCACTCTTGTGTAGCAGCTGCTGCACAGTGCAATACATCTTCCATCTATGATCACAGCCATTGCTGTTGGATACCATAATTGCAGTGTGCTGCTTTGGATGATAACAGGAAGGGTCAGGAGTTTGACATTTTTTCCTGCCTGTCTGTTCTGGAAGGAGTGAAGCAATGCAGCGATCAGGCCGAGCTGGCAGGACATCCTCTGGGAAAAGCTATCGGCTGTACAACAAGGACTTCTGGGAGCAATGCATGCCTGACCACACTGTGCCAGAGATCAAGAGAACCAGTCTGACATCTGTGATCCTGACCTTGAAGTGCCTTTCAGTGCATGATGTCATAAGGTAACCTCCATGGAGAGAAGGGGTTAGTGTTTTCTTCTTAAGTCTCAGCAGCAAGGGCAGCACAGCACCAACTGCCTGGTGGCAGGAGGCAAGATTAGGTCCTTGGCAAACTGTGACACTTTGATACAATCACAGAACTTTAGAGGTTGGAAGGCATCTCCAGAGATCATCCAGTCCAACCTCCCTGCCAAGGCAGGATCACCCAGAGTAGTTTGCACAGGAGTGCATCCAGGTGGGTTTGGAAAGTCTCCAGAGGAGGAGACTCCACAATCTCTCTGGGCAGCCTGTTCCAGTGCTCTGTCACCCTCACCCTGACTATAAAGAAGTTTTTCCTTATGTTGAGGTGAAACCTTCTATGTTCCAGTTTGTAGCTGTTGCTCCTTGTCTTATTGCTGCGGACCACCACAAAGAGCTTGGCCCCATCCACTTTACACCCACCCCTCAGATATTTGTACACATTGATCAGATCAGGGCTGAAGCAGCTCTCCTATGAGGACAGGCTACGAGAGTTTGGGCTCTTCAGCCTGGAGAAGGCTTCGAGGAGACCTTGCAGTAACTTTCCAGTATCTGAAGGGGGCCTACAGGAGGGCTGGGGAGGGACAGGACGAGGAATAATGCGTTTAAACTGGATGTTAGGAAGAAGTTCTTCTGAAACACTGGCACAGGTTGCCCAGGGAGGCTGTGGATGCTTCTTCCCTGGAGATCTTCAAGGCCAGCCTGGATAAGGCCTTGAGCGACCTGTTCCAGTGAGAGGTGTCCCTGCCTATGGCAAGGGATTGGAACTGGATGAGCTTTGAGGTCTCTTCCAACCCAAACCATTCTATGACTCTCCTCTCAGTCTTCTCTTACCCAGACTAAACAGCCCCAGGTTTCTCAGTCTCTTTTCATAGGGCAGATGCTCAAGTCCCTCAGTCGGCTTATCTGCTATTCCCTTCAGTCTTTAATGCCAGATTGGATCTTGAGCTCAAACTGAGTTTGAGGTTCTGCCACAACCAGCTGCTTCTCTCCAAAATGAAATAGTTGACAGTGTTCTTCAAAATTTTTACATCCCAAAAGCTTCATCTCTGTGGGGTTGTTTACATTCAGGATCATGTTTGTGCAGAAAATACAGCTCCCCTTTGCATGTGCCATGCCATATCAGCTTGGGGCTGTGCATAATGTGGCACACCCATGTCCTGGAGATGCTTACATGCCTTTTGGTCACTGTACTGGAAGGTTATGGAAGTGTTTCAGTAGATAAGAAAACTAGGCAAGCTGTGCAGAGCCTGAACACTGAGACTTTTTAACTTCTTTTTTGACTATAGATTTCCCTATTTGGACCGCCCTGAAGAAAGACACATTTTAGAGGCTCTCAAGGAACTTTACCAGTGTGCTGCTATTGACAGGTAAAAAAACAAAGGGATCTACTCACCAATAATTTAAAATGTAATGGTTTAACAGGCTTTAGTGAGTTGTTCATGTGGACTAAAAGTCTTCCTCCAGCAGTACAGTGTTTCCTCAATAGACCAGGAAGTTAACCACTGGGTTTTAACACACCCTGTAAAATTAGGGTTAGAGTATAGCTTAGGACTTGAGAAGTACAGATTATTTTTCCACATTGTCCTGAAGTTCCTGAGTGACTTCAGACAAATTACCTCAGCTCTCTGCACTGTAGATCCTGGTAGGAGATCCCAGACTGTTGTGACGAAGGTTTTAGGCACTAGCTGTGAGGCCTATCCAAGAACTTGAGACAGGAAGTAAGATCTTATCCCAAGCTTCCAGGAATTATTCTTGTGGGGAAAAAAAAAAACAACCCCGAACAAACCACAAAACCAGGTCAACAAACCCAAAGCCAAAAAACACCTTTAGGATTGAGCATCTGATACACTTAGAGCTGGGTTTGCCTGTCATGAAGCAGGCATAAGCAAACTGGAGAAAGCTGAAACATTCCTCTGCTAGTGACACTTGCTTCATGTCTCCAGCACCTGTCTGGGCCTGCAGTGTTAGAACAATCCAGAGGGAAATGCCTCTTTGGTGCTTTTTATCAGCCTGTGGAGGCTGGCATTGTGTGTACCTGTTCTGATTTACACTTAAACATGGTTTTGTTGGATGTTGCACTTGAATCTCTTTTCCTGGGACAAGGAGAGGCCACGTGACAAGACTGGGTGAATTCCTGGTGCAGTTTCCCCTCTGTCCCAGCCTGGCCTGTGCTGTCATAAAAGCAGCTTCTCTTGACTGTGAGGATCTGCTGCTTCCCATAGCAGCCATGTTATCTGTGGAAAATGTCTTCATTCGTCCAGGTAAGAAGCTCCTTATCCCAAAGCAGCCTTGGGTGGGTGGGGAGTTCTGATTAGACAGGGACATCTCAGGCAATGGTTAGGTAGCACCCACTGCTTCACCTGGAGGCTTAGACAGCTTCCCTCTGGATGGTTGTTCTTTTTTTCTCTCTCAGTGGCTTTTTGTGCTAGTGGTTTGTGAGGCTGCAGTATCTCACAGGTGTGTTTCAAGGTTATAAAGTGGGAACTGAGGCTGCATTTTGAACACCGATAGCACAAACCTTTACTTGAGTCTTTACTCCTGCCATGGAACAAGCTACTCTCCTTAATTGGGCTCAGCACTGGTGAGACACACAAGTATTTACCCTAAATTAATGTCTTAACTCTTAGCTTGTAACATGAGGTCCTCAGGTGCAATATCTGGTCTCCCAGAGTACCCTGTAGCAGACCTGTTGGGGAGAAGAACGGTGAGATCAGGACAAGTACATAATGACACTTTGCCTGTGTGTTTTTACAACTTCCTGAGGTTTTGGAGTCAGAGCACACTGCATGCTAGGGACTGGACAACAGCTGTTCCAAAGACTTCAAAATAATATGGAATTGGGTTGCATTTGTCCTAAGGCTGTGAGCTGTAAAGCAACATATGGGTGAGTGGGTGGACTGCTGAGAGGTCATAAGTGGGGAAATTGTATTACAGCAGGGAAAAGAAAGACAAACCAAACAAGAACACAAGCAAACCAAACAAAACCAGCAGAAAGCCAAAAGGCACCACAGCAGATGTTTTGTTGTTGGTCTATGTACAGGCAACAGAGACTGATTAATTTGTTTTTAATGAATGGAATTGCCTCTGGATTGGTGTTTCTATTGAATAACTGAGTTATTGTGATAAACTCAATTTGTCACTGCCTCCATCTCCAGTGTTTTTCCAAATGGAAAATGTAATTTTGCTGTGGTTCCAAGCTAGCACCTCTCAATAATGCTAAACTTGCTGTCCTGTGTCCTCCTTCCTGTCTCCTTTCCACTCCAACCTGCCCCCAACCTGTCCCCCTAACTGGCTACATATAGTCCTCATATGCCTTTGTGGCAGACCTTTGCCCTTTCTAGTCACTCATTGGCTCCTGTCCAGTTACCTCTGTAGTCTATTAACTGTGCCCGTTAGCGCAACAGCTAAAGACCCTGCTGGCAGCACTGATAGCCTGGATTCTGCTCTGGGGTCTTGCCATCCTCCTGCTTTCTCATCCTCCGCTGGCACTGTGCCCTTGTTATCTGTTCAGCTAGCTAGCACAGACGCCTTCCTTACTCTTCAGCAACCCCAGGCACGAGGAGCCAAACCCAGACTCTCATCCTGAGGGCATTTGCTTATGAACAATGTGGATACAAACAGGCCTCCTGACCTCATTGGTGTTGCTTTTAATACCCAGAGACTTCTGACACTGCAGTACAGCAGCAGTGCAGTGTGTTGACCATTGCAACCCTGTCCCTCTCTACTGAGGGGAATAGGTTGTGCTGGGGAAGGAATTCTTTGGGCATTTAAAAGTTGAAATAACACTTTGGTAATGTTGCTTTTGCCTAGTACATTCCTGGTGTGTAGTGGAGGTGAATTCCCACTAAACTCACAGATTGCATTCTTTTCCAGACTCCTATTTATTTTAAACCCTCTGTTACTATGGCACTTAAGAACGAGGACAAAAGCTGAGTTAAATAGATCAGTGTCGTGAGTTAAGTTGAATATTTGCTGCTGCAGCAGCAATGATGGGGTGGTTTCAGCACTCTTGTTTGTTTCTCCTAGGGCAAAACTTTCACTTGATCTCTGAGCTGTTTGTTTACAAGGTCACTGTTCCTTTATCTTTCCGTGTCAGTATCTGAATTGATTACGAGGGAGAAATGTGCAGAAGCTTTGTTTCTAAGGGACTAGATTCTTCATCTCTAGCACTGACTGATGAGATTAATCACAGATTTAATAGCATCTACGTGTTCTTGTTCAGCAGTTGTGGAAGGAGGAAGAACTGTTAAATGCAGCTGTGGAGGAGAGACAAATCTAAAAATAACACAAACAAAGATTCAAGGCTGCCAAACACACTTTGGAGAGCTGCTAACAGAAAATGAAACAGGAGTGATAAATAAAGCCAACTTTGTTCAAGTGAGCTGTATCTTACTTCCTCAGGTGACCCTCAGAAGCAGAAGGAGGCTGAGCTTCAACACCAGGAACTTTCCTCGCAAGTGGGAGGCTGCAATGACTTTGCAACTCTCTTAAATATTTTTGAACAGTGCAAAGCAAGGTATAAAATGATTCCAGTAAGTGTTTTTTTTCGTTGCTGCTGCTGGAGTTTGGGTACGTTGTGTGTATGCACTCAGACCTAATTGCAGATTGATTCCTCTTTGTGATCTGTGATTTCTGTCTCAAGACTCTTATTATTTCAACTAACAAAGTATCTGGCTGTGTAGGTTGCCTGCTTTGTACAACCACAACAGAAAATAAAGGCAACTTTTCTGCCTGCAGCTGACAAAGGGCTCCTTTATAACACAAATATTTCTGTTCTCAGCAAGTCTCCTTCAGCTTGGTGCCAGAAATACTGGATCCACTGGAGAGCTTTAAAATCTGCTTTTAGTGTGGAAAAACAACTGCGGGAAATAATCACTAAACTGAAACAGGTAACAAAAAATCATTTTTATATATACTAGAGTTACATAACTTTGTAATTTAAGACCTGTACTGGATTCCTTGGCCTTTGCCAGATGGCTGCTGCCTTTTGCCAGCAGAAGCTAATCCTCTGCAATATTGATTAGAGCATCCTTGCTGTAGCTTGTGTAACTAATGGGCATGATGGTGGTAAGAAGCAAGAAGGAAGGCTTGCCTCAACAGGGCTCTGGGCAGCCTGGTCTAATGGAGGATGTCTCTGCTCACTGTAGGTGGTTTGGACTAGATGACCTCGGGAGGTCCCTTCCAACCCAAACTGTTCTATGAGCAATCCAGAGGTTAAAATCCATGGGATGGAGGTGGTGTAGCCACTTTTTCTTTGGGACAGAACCTGATTCTCTTTTAATTTATATAGCTTCCAGACTTCCCTAAAGAGACATTTGAAGGCTCCAGGACTGAAATACTAAGAAGATGTCTGTGTGCAGGATACTTCATCAATGTTGCTAGGAGGTAAGTAAAGAAGTTTGAAGTGCTGAGTGGAAGAGGTGCTATCCATGCTCTCTAAAGGTAAAGCAGTAAGGCTCTGTATTGTTAGGAGTAGCAAAGTAGCAACTACTACTGAAAGAGTTTCTGCTCAGGGCTGGAAGCCTGCTGAGTCCTCTGCATTTGAGACTCCTTGCATTCCTGTTTTACATCCTTGGATTAGAAGTTTTTCCATCTGTGAAATAAACTTGCAAGCTGATGAGGACTTCCAGATAGTAAAAGGCTTGGGAATGTTCAGTTATCATGGCTTTTAAAGACTTCAATCCCAAACCTTGTTCATTATTGTGTGACTATATTTGCAGTGTTACTGTGGTAAATGAGATCTATTTTATTTCTTACTGGTTTTTTTTTTGCAGTTTCGTTCTGGAAGAGTCTTCTGCTTATATATTTGGGTTTTTTTTCCCTATGCTGCTGCTCCTTTGCTTTGTTTAGTGTTGCTGTCTAATCACAGCAAAGTTTCATTCTATTTTTGTGCAATTATTTTTTTTTCACAAACCTTTCAGATCTGCAGCCAGGACATTCTGCACAATGGATGGACACGGCAGTATAGTTTATATCCACCCTTCATCTACAGTAAGTTACCAAAGGCAATGAATCAAGTTGCAAAGGATCTATAAAAGGAGTGAGGCCAGCCTCTGTAAACATTTCCTCTCCCCTTTGGTTTCTGCTAACTTATGGCCAGGAGAAGCCTAGCTGCAGTGTTCATTTTGAGAGTGGGAAAGAGCCTCACTTCTTCAAATTTGGTAGATGTTTGGCTTATGAAATGAGTGTGACATAGGCTGAGATTTCTCCCTGGCTCTTTGGATTTCCTGGGCAATCCTAAGCAAGTCGTTCTGCTTTAGTTTTCCTATCTGAAACTTTAGCATGATGTCAACTCTACCTCATTCTTCCATCTGAACCCTTGGAAGATATTCCAGGTGAGGGTGCTCTAGAACTAAACCCCCGGGTTTTTTTTGTTTCAAATCAATTCTGAAACAACCCTGTAATTTTTCAGCTGTATAACCAGGAGACTCAGCTCGAGTGGATCATTTTCCACGATGTCACAGTGACATCCAAAATCTTCGTCCGGACAGTGTGTCCTGTTCGCTACGAGTGGGTCAAAGACTTGTTGCCCAGATTGCATCAAATTGATGCTTATGAACTGAGCAGTGTGGCACGGGAAGAAGTAACTGAAGAGGAAATAACCAAGTGGAAGCATAAGGAGGACCTTAAAAGGCAGTATGGTGAGCACATTACTAGTGCATGTCTATGGCATGTGTGGTGTTCTGTTGTTGTGGAGACAGGTGTGTGTTATGGCACTGAATGCACTCGGGACTAGTAGCTGTTAATCTGGATGTGTTTAACATTTGCTGTGTGTAGCTCTAGCTGTTTTCTTGTCTTACTACAGCTCTGCAGTCCTTGTTTTCCTGCCTTTGTAGTGTGCATAGTAGTGTTTTCTTATTGATTCTTACCACATTCCTGCCTTTTACTGGGTTATTGTAGCTGATAGGAGCAGAACTTGAACATATCGTTGAATAAAAACATTTTCCTCTGACCATTACTTACATTTGTGAAGGGTTTCTAACCATTGATACTCCAAATAATATGGACCTGAGAAAAAGAAGGCCAAAGGGGGAGGTTGGAACTCAACCCAAAAAAACCCACCAAACAAAAAGCAGGGGAAAAAGGATCACATTGTGGTGAATATCTTGTTCTGACAATTAATTTAATGCCATATATTGAAATAGTCAGCTTTAATTCAAACTGATGCCCACTAACTGATCTGGCTGCTTGACGTTCTTTGCATTCTTCCATCAGCAGGTTTCCTAAAACAGCCAAAGATTCAGAGGGCCTCTCTACCTCTGGGCTAACCATTCCAAAACACTGATTCAACATGCAGTACAGCCACTGGCCATATAAATTCTCTTCAGTTTCAGAGTCTTGCATTCAGACCAGCATCGTTCTGTCCTGCAGTATTGCCCAAAGCAACCATTTAAAGTGATAAAACCACGAATTGCATTTGATTATAAATTTACTGAAAAGGATATTTGTGGTATTGGATAATGCAGAGGAACCTCATCTATTGATCTGAAGTCCAGGGATCTGAATTTTTTCTTTGTCTCCCTTAATTTTTGGCTTCACCAGGCAATTGTGAATTAATTCAAGATTAATTCTGTATTTTGGGGAGCTTCATAAAAATAGCTGGCTGAGTAGCTGATAAAGGCTTAATTGGTGCTCATTGGAAGGAAGGGTTGAAATCATTTGGCTCCAACACAGAATAATTACAAATATTCCAATAGTGAATGCTGATTAAAGGTCCTTCTTCATGTGGAAGAGCTCTGGGTCTGGGCACCAGCTTCTAGTAGCAGGCTGGAGTAGCTAATTCATTCACACAACTCACATTTAATACTTGGCTTCTCAGGGTCTTTGAATGATTTTTAAATTTACTATTATTAATTATATATTAAAAAAAAAACAACCCTCCTGAAAATATTTCCTGTTTTTCTTTCTGCCTGGGAGAAGCACTCCCAAGGTCTCAGCTCTGTGGGAGAATGCGCCTGTCTAGTGGTATCTGATCTGGACTACTGACGTTTCCCACTCCTTTATTTGTATGTTATCCTCTCTTTTCCTCCTCCCTCCAGAAGTATATAAAGGTAGTTTTGTGGGTTTTTTTTGGTTTGTTTTTTTTTTTGTTATACTGCTCCCAGGGCTGTCCCTCTCCTGCCTAAACCTGAGCTGGGAATGTGTAACTGAGATAAGAAATGAGTGCATAGAACACGAGATGCATGACATCTATTACAATAAAAACCAAGATAGGCATTTGGGGATGAGCCCAGCTGCAAATATTGACATGGAAGTTAAGGCATGGTATTTTTCTCCCCCCCTTCCCCCTCCGCCTCCTTGCTGTGGTACAGTCTGTCCTTTCTGGAAGTCGTTCAAGTGGCTGATTGGGAGTCAAAAAACATTTGTGATGCTGTTGGGGTTATTGGATATTTTCCAAGTAGGAAGAATTGTAATGCTGGAGGAGTATTGACATAGAAAAGTATATTTCTCTCTTTTTCTACCCCCAGAAGCAGTCACAGACAACTCTGCAAAGAAGATGGAGAGAAGAAATGATGACAAATCATTACTGGATGCCCGAGCTCGGTATCTTGAGAGAAAGCAGCAAAGAGCACAGGGTTTAAGTGGTGCAGTGAAAGAAACAGGATAATGCCACGAGGAAAGCCAGTTTGGTGCAGATGTTGAGGGTATGTTTGCATAATGCAGAGTGACAAACAGGACTGGAGGAAAAACTTATGCTCTGTGGTACATTTGAGTGTCAGAGCACTCAAATGCAATCTTCCTCTGCTGTATCCAGCAAGGAAAACTTACCAAGCTGAATTTTGTTGCTACATGTCACTGGCAACACTTTAGCAGCCTACAGCGTGGGTGGAGACATGATACTGGCATGCCAATTCTGTGGCATTTGGTTGCCTTAGAAAGGTCTCAGTGGTGTCAGTGCTATTATTTAATAAAATTTTCTTAAGTGTTTTTTTTTAAAGGAACAGAACTATTTTTATCCCTTTTACTTTGTATGGTTGTTTTCATGCTTATACACTACTCAGGAAAATAGGTAGGAAGTGCCCTTTTAGTGACAAAACCGTGTCTTGGTTTAATCCCAGGTGGCAACTAAGCACAACCACCAGGATCTAAATTCAAAATGAGGTTTGCCAGCTGCATTCTGTGTTGCACACCGTGTTGTTTCTACTCTGTGTTGTGCTGTGCAGTGATGTTTGTAGGTGAAGGTGTCTCCATGCACAACATGCTCTGTAAATGTCTTCACATTCTTGCTAACAATGCATAATTTTTAGCAGGGATGACTTAGTGTTGTGTGTTTTCCATCTGGCTTTAAAATAACCCCAACCAACCCAGCACTCAAGTCCTCAGCCAGGATGCATCCTGCAGTCCGTCAGCAGGCCTGCTGCCTCCTGGGCTGTTTGTCTGAGTTTCATAGCTGTTGTTTTTCAAGCACATGGATTTTACTCTAGAGGAGAAATGTTTGATATGTGGAGAAAGAATCAATAAGGACCTCTTGGTGTTTTTCCTTGGCTCAAGTATGTAACAGAGAAAAGTGCAGTGTTGCTTTGTCATCATAAAGTTTGCTTCCTTCTCACAAAGAGGTAATCTCTTACTGTCACCTTAATAATCCTAAAATGTTGCAGTGCTCTAGTGTGGAGCTCGTCCCTTTTTTGGGGCATTTTCAATTTTCAGTGAGTAACATTTTCATTTGAGACAATGTCCAAGAAACTAAGAGAACCTACTCTCATTTTTCATGCCTCAGTTGTGTGCAACTTATGTGTTGCGTTTCAGGTAACTAACACAGTTAAAGTGAGCCTTAGCGCTTGATGTATGACATGAAATGTTCCAGGTCCACTGCACAGGCTGCAGCTGATGGCGGATGATGTAGCACCGGAGCAGGCTGCCCAGGGAGGTTGTGGAGTCTCCTGCTCTGGAGAGATTCCAAGCCTGCCTGCACATAGTGATCCTGGGCAGCCTGCTGTAGCTGACCCTGCTCTAGCGGGGGGGTTGGACTGGATGATCTCCAGAAGTCCCTGGGATTCTGTGATACGCTTACAAAAACTCTAGAAAATGAATAATTGATAATACTGTTCTGCATAAAGAAGGTAGCAGCTCTGGTGCTTGTCCCTCTTTTTGTGATTGTACCTATTAAAAGGAAAAAGCTGAGGCTGGTATCTGGACTTGCTGAGCTGAGGGAAGCAGCAGCTGTTGTGGAGAGGCTGCGGCCCTGGCCTCTGGCTGCCCTGCAGGGCCGGGTGCTGTTCACCAGGCTGTAAGAGGCTTAACTCAAGCAGCACTGCAGCTGTCGGTGGTGATGGCTGGAGCCAGCACTGATGTCAGGTGAGTGCCAGCCTTGGAGTTCTGAGCTGCAGAATTGCTGCCTCCTGCCTCTTGTCAGTGTGCAGAGCACAGGAACAGCAGCAAAATTAATGCTTTTCTAGTTGTGAAGGGAGTGTGTGAATCAAACAATTGCTGGTTGTGATCAATCCTTGTAGGAAGTGGCATGTTTACGAGTCCTCTCTCCTTGGGCTCTTTATCCTGTGTTCAGATGGAAAAGGGTTTTGTTCTTTCTTGCTGTTGCTTAGACCCTGCCTTTGAGAAGCCAGCCCTTTTCTTTGACTAAACTCATTGCCTGAATTTTGCAAAAGCCCACAAATTATTGCTGCTGTCTTGGATTTGTGTCCAAGTCAACAGCAATATGTCCTCTTTGCATTGTCATAGCCACTTGCAAATCAAATGACATCAGCACCACACGCTAGGTCTGAGATCAGTAGCTACACCACCCACTCTTACTCAGGGCTATGTATCTCTTGGCTCCCAAAGCTTTACTATTTCAATATTTCTAAAGGGAAAGGGTTTTCTTCCTCTGTTTCAGGGCTGCTCAGAGCTTTTGCAATTGTGAATTTGAAGACATAGCAAAACTGATGGGAGGAAATAAGTATGAGAGTGCAAAAGAAGGCAAGCTCTAAGCAAAGCAGGGGTGAGGGTTGTTGGGGTGCCTGTCTTACAAGACACAATCTGTTCATAAACCACTGGAAATGCTGTGGTCATCAAATGAAGAGTTAAGTTTTACTAGTTTCTGTGGCCTGGAGTTCCATTAAGTTAATAAACATAGAAGGAAATTTGAAGTTTCATTATGTTACTGTACTCATTAACAGTGTTACAGGGAAAGAGTCCTTTGGCCCCGTCCTGGAGTTTCAAGTAACTGCAGCAGCTTGAGATGTTCATTGACATCCTGTGAGTTGGGTGAAGAGAGGTCTGGGTCAGTTGCTGCTCGTTCCTTACTTAGTTTTCTCTTTTCAGTCACTACGAAAAGCAAACCCACATCCTGTACCGATTCAGCTACTACCCAGGGCAGGAGGAAACCAGCGGCCAGAGACTGAGGGCGCTGAGGGGCCAACGAGCAGATCCCTCATCTGCGGCCCCGGGAGTTGGTGGGCTCGGAGAAGGAGATCGATCCCCTCTCTGCCCGGGGCTTCGGGCTGAGCAAGGGAAGCCCCGAGGCCCGCTGCCGCTGAGGGGAGCTGGGGCTGGGCCTGCTCCGCCCGTCCCCATGGCAACCGCCCCCGCCCTGGCCGAGTCACCTTGTACCGGCCGCGCTGCCCCCGGCACGTGACCACCGGGGCGACGAGCGCGGAACGGAAGTGACGCAGACGCTCCCCGGTCGCATGATGTGGCAAAAAAAAAGGCCAGGGAAGGAGGAGTGATGAGTCCCGAAATAGTCCCTTCCGGTGGCGGATCCTTCCGCCGCTCCCATTGGCCCCGCGGCGTGTGAGTCACGCCGCTCTCTGGAATCCTTCCGCACGGCCGGCGCAGTTAAGGCCGGTCCCGGCAGGTGAGGCCAGGCCTCTTCCTTCCGCGGCGGTATCCTTCCGCCGGCGGGGGCAGCTTCCGGATCGCCGCGGCTCTTCCCCGCTCGCTGGCCCGTTCCGCCATTGCGGTCCCGTTTTCCTCCGCCGCCCGGACCCCGTTGAGGTGTGCCTCCGGTCTGGTCTCGGACTGGAGCCCCAGCCTGCCGTCGCCATGGCTCAGATACTGCCGATTCGTTTCCAGGAGCATCTCCAGGTGGGCGCCGAGGGAAGCTGGGTTGGGGAGCGGGCGCTGGGGCGGGTGAGCCGCTCCCTTTGGTAGAGGAGCCGCCCGGGGTCTGTGCTTGGGCGAGAGGCCCTAGGCCTGCTCGCCGTCCTTCCTTGAGGGCCTTGAGGTTGCCTGGATCCTCTCCAGCGGCGCAGTGGCCTCTCTCTGCAGGCCTTGCCGCTGTCTAGCTCGGGCAGCGCCTTCCCGCCACGGGCTGCCCGCCGCGCCGCCCCGAAGGGCACCTTTTAGCGTGCCCAGTACTGCCTCCGTGCGGGCCCGGACGTGAGGGGAAGGACTGGGGCGTCGTGGGGCTCCGCCGTGCCCTGGGCAGGCGGCGTTGAGGGCTGAGGTGTAGGCATCCAGCCCCTGTCCTTTTCCGGTCCCCATTTCGGCTTCCCAGCGCTGGGCGGTGGGGTGTGCTCCGTGCCGGTGGTGTAGGCGAGGCTGGCGCCGTGCCCACGCTCTAGCACCTGCCGGGCAGTGGGAGGGGAGAGTGCGGATGGTGCCGCTCGGCTTCTGCGGGGAGAGTCCGCGAGTGGGAAATCCTTCTTCGGGGCTTCTGCAAGAGAGGGGGGACCGTAGCGGGGCCGGGGGGCGGGGAGGGGTAAGTTGTCTCCGTGTGCTGTTAATTGGAGGGAAAAAAAATACTGGGGTAATGGCTTCATGTAGTCCTAAATCGTTTTATTGATGTTCTGACTTGTCATCTTCTGTGGTGAAAAACCACATATTGCAGTGAAATGTGAAAGCTACTGCGGGCTTCCCTGCAGCACGGCTGTGGCAGTGCAGGCACAGAAGCACCAGGTCTCTGCTCACTACGGTGTTTCCTGGGCCCTGACAAATTCTAGGTTTGGGTATCGCTAAAACGTAACCGGATTCGAGTAGACTTTTTCCAAACGGTGACTTTTAATTTATTTATAGTGGCTTTCTGAAGGCAGCAGTAAGAGTTCTGAAGTCACTCTACTGCAGGAATGCAAGGTTACCTTCTCAAATGAGCGTGCGGCTTTAATGTCTCTGGGTGAAGTTGGGAGTACAGGGAGGGGTCTGGAAGTGGTAATTGGGTTGTGCAATGTGTACTTCCTAGCTCACAAGTCTGTAGGGCGAAGTACTACATTCTTCTTGCTGTAGCTGTGATGGTTTTGAGCTTGGCTTCACTGCCGAGTGTTTTTTGAGGAGAACTTGAGTGGTTAAAGTTACATTGACATACATAAGCAGGGTCTTCTGGCTTCTGGAAACTGATCTGTATTTCTTCTTTTCCTGTCATGTCAGCATCTAAATGTAGTTTGTGCTTAGCTAACTGGGACTGTGGTGGGCACTACTATAGTGATGGGTTTGCAGCACTTATAGTGGCTTTTTTTTCCTAACCTGAATGGAAGTAATTTAGTTTCCTGACAGCTTGTGGAGAGGTAAATGCAAAATGCTTGTTTTGCTGTGTGAATTACCACTGTCCCTGGTGTTATTTTTAGATGTAAAAAAATGTTGCCATGATTGGTTTTTATCTAGTTAGTTAACTATTGGGCACTGGATAATTTTACTTTGATATCATTTTAAAGCCATGCCAGAATTCATAGCTTAGGTGTGGCCTTGTGCTGTTCTTTATCCAGCAGCACTGACAGGAGAATGTCATGAGTTGGCTAGAGCTTCAGCTCTGAGCAAATGTTCTCTCCTGCTAGTGGCATAACTTAGAATGGAGTATTGAGAAGGTCCTGTGTGGTCAGGTGAAAGCCAACAGTCTGAGTAGCCCATCTCTTAATAAAGTATTGTGGAAATTAGCCTATGCTACATTACTTAAGATACAAGGCTTGCATGTGACCCACAACCGGGTCTCTAATGACATGAGTTCTATTACATAATGAAACCCATCAGCTTCACTCTGAGGTGCTGATGGATTTCAGGCCAGCGTTATTGTGGAATGTGACTCTTCTGACTGAAGACTGATTTATGTTTGTAGCTTTTGCATTTTTTGCTCCTGTTCTCAGTCTAGAGCAGTGGCTTAACAAATATGCTTTACTGCTGCCTGTATGAGCTGGTCTTTAAGATTGGGTGTCCTGCCTTCTGATACTGCATACATGTGGCTCCTGCCCTTAATTTTTCACTTTGCTGTACCTACTAACTTCCTCTTTTTACTTCATTGAAGAAATTCAGAGGAACTTGAGTTCTCAAAGGTTGTTCTGATCGTTGTTGGAGTAAATTTTGAGTGTAGAAAAGTTGATATTGCAACACCTTTGTTACCCAGAGCTTCTTTAACATATTCCAGGTTGTTCATAGGAGGTCTTCTTGGACTCAGTAATGCAATTTCTTGAACTGTGCCTGACCTACATCGTCTGGGAAACTTGTCATACAGGTGTTAAGCAACACTTGCAAGCTTGTAGCTGGTGCTTAAGGAAAGACAAGGTATCCAACTGGAGCCTTATTCATAAAAGTTCTTGTGAGGCTATTATTGGAAGTTGCTTTGCATTGATGCAGAAGAGTGGCAGTCAGCAATGTATGTAGTGTGATACTAGTTCTGCATGGAAGCACTACTACAGGTCAAAAAATGGTCAGGTAAGTGTCTGTATAAAGCTTGTCCTGATCTTCAGCTTCAACCCAGCTGTACTCCATCTTGCACTACTCAAGGCAAGCTGGCATTATCTACTGCTGTCAGCATCTTGGCTAGGTGATAGGGGAATGAAGAATTAAAGACTCTAGGAGCCCTACACTGTTGTGCTCCTAACTGTCTTGTCTCTTAGGTGCATAGTACAGCATGGTTTGGACCTGCAATTGGAGCTAAAGATCATTTGAGCAAGTGAGATGTGACAAGTAGTTTGCTTACTAAGGTTTAGTAAGCTTTCTGGAGAATTCCTAAGTGAAGTTTCAAACCAAATTGTGTAGTCAGGCTTTAGGTTTTGGGTCATATGACATAGCTCTGAAATCTCAGGAGTCACAAATACATGGGATGTTATCTGTGTATTTGTCTCTTGCCTTGCCACAAAAGAGCATCAACAACACGCTGCAGAGAAACTTTTACCTTGAGAATTTTCAAGGAGAAGCTTGATTCCTGTGCTATCAAAGCCGCCAGACTTATCATACAAAACTTAACAGTACTATTGTTTTTTTCAGTTCCTGTGAGCAAACAGTCCAATGGTTGTGTGCTGGGAGGTCAGAGTTCAGTATGTCCAATGACTGCAAATCTAGTTGCTCCTATCAAGGTTTTAGGGATTTCAATTGAGAGTGAAAGTAAAACAGAACTGCTTACTGTAGTAGGTACATGGAGCTTTTCCAAGATTGCATCTTCCTGATGAGTGAGAAGGAACCAGACAAACTAGCAGATGATGATCTGTGATTGCCTTTTAATTTAGCCACAGTACCCTGAAATCTGTAAGAATGATACTTGGACCAGGTGCTCTGATGTACTGGTGTGACTGAACTCATCTGAACCTGAATATATTTTTAAATACTTAAGTAATTCTGTGGATTTACCTAGACAGAAAGCTGTCTGCTGAGGCAAGCTTTTACTAGGAAAAGAGGTCTCATAGCTGTTGGTCACTGATGGAGTAGACCTGGGTGGTGGCTGCAGTATTCTAGTGTGGTAGCTAACTGTGCTTCTGAGAGCCATCCAAGGGCTATGCCAGAGAAGATGTCTGAGTAAAGCTGGCCAGCTGAGGGGTAATATCCAAAACTTACACGTGTGCTTGCACTCTAACAATGGCAAACAACAAAATGTTTCCATGGATTGTGCTGGCAGTGAGAGGCTGCCCACTAAATCTTTGCTGCAACGGTATTAATTTGAAGCAGTCAAGTCCTTAATTGGAATTGTAATTCAGGAGCTGAAGACAGTTCTGCTGTGGCTGACAGTGTTTTTGGTGGGGGTCTTGCCTTCTGCTTCTTAGTGGATCTAAATTCTTAAAATCAGTGACCCTGGAGTTTTCTTACAGAGGGAAAATCTGTAACAAAGAATGCAGTGAGGATTCTGGGCAACTTGAAGGGTGTCTCTGCTAATTGGATAGAAACAATTAGTTAATCAGTTCATAAGCTGTTCCTCTTGGCATGTCCCTCACAGCAGATATGAAGTCAACAAGCCTGCTTGTCCTGGTGGCACTGCTCATTAGCACTTCACCCTAGGACTGTGGTGACTTCACCAAATTCAGGTGATAGCAGCTGGTGGTTCTACCCTCAAGTTTCAGTAGGTACAGTGACCCAGCATGCCTGTGGCTGATGAGACTGGATGACTACCTCGGCCTGTTGAGGATGAGGCAGAAAATAGGAAGGATACAGAAATGGAAGAGCTCTCAATTATTGTAGGGTACTCTTATCTCTTAAAAACATAACTTCCTAGCCTGTCATGAGCTGTAACTCTTACATTGCACTGGTAAATATGAAGTAGGTCAGTTGAGAGACCCCAGTGTTACAGGTCTGCAGTCAGTAACTGACAGATCAATATCTTTTGGGACACTTAAGTTTGCTTTGCTGCTTTTCCTGTATGGAGCTAAATGAGTGGCTGAAATGTAGCCTGATGTTGTACTGTGTTCAGTCAAAGCCCAGCAAAGCGTGGCCTTGCAGTGAAGCTACTGTGACTCACTGCACATCAAGGAGTTCTGTGCTTCTGGAAATACTGGGAATATTTCTGTGAACTGGCACTTCCTAGCTATGTGATTTCTAGCTGCATGTAGATAAGGAGTCTCTGGGCAGAAACTAAGCAGCTGCTTGTGGCTACAAGAACAGTGGTTATATCCTGTTGAGTGTGAGTCGAGGTGAAATGTCTACTCAGCAGTTCTGTGCCCTTCCTCAGAGGCAAGGAGAAATTATTTGACAGCTAAGCAAACTGTCACAAGAAAGCAAATGTTCCAGGAAAGGGTCAACAAAGAGACTCTTGTCAGCAGTTTTACCATTCAGTTTGATGTCAGATGTGCTTGTAATGTGACAACTGATCTGGAGAAGCTACTAAGAATATGCTTGAATTTCCCAGTGAAAAAATGATTTTGTTGATCAGACTTTGATTTACTATGTTGTAATGATCCACTTCTCAGTGCTGTTCAGACAAAGACCATCATGGAATTAGGTTCAGTACAGCCTGAAAATGACTGAAGTATCCCATCTTGGATTGAAGGAGTCCTCTGAGGTGCCATTTCTGCCTCTGGAAACCTATTTTGTGATTCCGCTCTAATGGAGCAGCTACTTCACAGAACACTTTCTTCTCAGCATGCTTTTAGGAGATTGGTGTAACTGAACTTTCCAACAGATGTTGGTGGAAAGTAACTCAAACTGTAAATTGGTTGCTCAAGCACAGCAAGCAAGTTCTGCTTTCACATCTGCATGAAAGTCAAGGAAGTGCTTTTTGTAGTACAATATAGGAATATTAATATTTATTTACTGTCTTTTAAACTTCTTTATGAATCAGTGAAAGTAGTGGACCTAAATAAGTGCTATGTTGAGTTTTGGGGTGATGGTGGTTCCACTGTAGTAAGATAAGGGGTAGAAAACATGTGGTAAACCTCTCTATTCTTTTAGTTGTGGTGCCAACTCAGGAGTTTGTATGTGAAATAGTATTGAAATTTTCATAATAAAAGTTTTCACAGAAATCTCTCTTGTCAGATTTCCTAATGGCAGTCTTGGTCTCTGTTTACTTTGCTTAGCTTTTATAAACACTGCCCCACTCACCTGAACTTTAGCCTGCTTGGGGAAGAAAGTAACCTGTACTCCAGGGAATGAGCTATACTATCAGGAGTGCTGTGCATCAGATCTGAGCACAGCCTTACCCTCTGAGCAAGGCAATGCCACGCCACTCTGGGCTGTTGACACTTGGGTAACCAAAAGCAGAGATTGTTGTGCTTAGAGTCACCTTCCTGCTTCAGTGCTTAAAGCACTGTTCTGTGCTTGGATCTGAGATTAGAAGATGAAATGTTAGCAGAACAAGCTTCCGTACATAGAGACCTCACTAATGGTTACACCTCCATCAGGAAGCTTTCTTCAGAACTCCAGTGCCAATCAACTAAATCTTTTCAAAGAATATCTAGCCTTTGAAAATAGTCTGAAGTTTAAAAGGGACCACATCTTCCTCTACTGACCAGGGTTCGCTACCTTTGACATGATAGGTAGCAGATGGCAGTTTGATCGTGATTAGGATAAATCTGTCTTGCAATATCTAAGCAACTTTGATTCAGTGGCTAAGTCTAGACCTCCCTAAGAGGTCTACCATCTGCTAGGACTTGCTTCTTTGGTTTGTGTTATCAGCGATGTTTGAGTATAATGCTGTGAGTTATTGCCTTGGGACTCAAGCTATCCTTCATAGGTGGTTTGACACTTGTTAAGCTTGTAGCTCTAACAGGAGGAAACATTACATCCTAATAAGTCTCTCCAGCTCTACCAGATGAAATTCTTGTGTCTTGAAACTTTCTCTGCTGCAGAGATGTGAGCAAGTTGCCTGTAGCCCTTCCTAGCTGATGGAGAAATTGATATCAGAGTCCTAGGACTAGAGAACACTACTTAAAGATGTAAAAGGGAGATCTGATCCTAAATCTGTAATCTAAGTGAATCCATGTTGCTAAAGAATGGGATTGGGTTGTGCGATGCTGGACTTTGGACAGGTAAATCTGAGTAACGGAGTTCTGGCCTGTCGAGAAGCTGTGGCATAAGACATTTTCTTCTTGGAAGAGCTGATGAACCACTTGGATTTCACCTGGAAGTTTTCTGGTTCTGTTGTCAGGTGGATGGATGTAAAGGGAGCTGGCTTGGGGTGGAACTGTTCACTGTGGTAAGTTGCAGGAAGTGCAGGTGTTTTGCCTTGAAAGAAGGGCTTCAGCTGTGGTAACTATCTTGAGGCCTAACTTGAAGAATTACATTTAAATCTATTCTGCTTATAGTCTTACCTCTCCTGAAGCCTTTGGAGAACAAAAGCTGGGTGGACCTTAAATTTACTAAAAGATCAGTGTTAAACTAGTCGTGAAATTAGCGTGGTTTTGATGTTTGAACCTGACTGAAGAACTTCAAATGGGAAAGTCCTCTCTTGAGCGAGCAGGAGAGCTTTCAAGGCAGAGTGACTAGAGAACCATACACAAAGGCTGAATCATCTTCTATAAATTCTCTCCTTCAGCAGATCCAAGGAGCTAAAACTGACTTGCTGCCGAGTCACAACCTTCAGCCGTACCAAGATCTGTCCATCTGGATTCACTGGATGATACAGATTGTCCATTGAAGTGCCTCTTCTGAAGTTTTTTTCTCTTAACTTGATTTGCCGTGGCTTAGCTGTTGCTTGTTCCTCGTATGCTGCCTGAAAGCCAGGGCAAAGGGGCACTGTAGTAAACCACCCTGGTTATCAGCAGCTGTGAGTGGGAGCAGAGCGGCTCAGGCGTGGTCTTCTCTGCTCCTACAGAGCACAGTTGATAAGAGCTTGGTGTTTTCATTCAAACTAGGACAATAATACTAAAATGGCTCTGAAGGTCTGGTCCTTGGGAGACCTTGGGCTTGAAGTTCAGACTATCTCCCACAAAGGAAAATATCTGAAGTAGCAGAAACAATTCCTCTAACGGATAAATCTGATCTTGAATTTTTAAGGTATATCCACCCACAGGCTTATGTGTGTGAGCTGAACTAACCCTTCTGCATTCCCACTGAAACATGGAATAAACTGTTCCACTACTGCATCCTAATGCAGTGAAGTGATATGAATTGGTTTGTTGCAAGCTGTACTAGAAACATAATTCAAAGGTTTGCAGAAGCAGACTGGCTCAGCAGAAAAGGAGGTGGTTGGTTGATGTCTTCTGTGTTAGGTATGGCTGTGGATGAGCCATTTCTGATTTCAGCAGTGTCCATCTTCTGTGTGCTAGCTCAGCCTCCTGGGTAGTGGCTTGTTGCTGGACAGGACTAGGCTAATTGCTAGACAGGTAGCTTTTTTTAACTCTACGAGGATAAAGATAAAGCTCAGACGCCTCACGTGTGATGTTAAGCTTGAAATAGTGATAGCTGCCAAGCTCAGTGGAATAAGTTAAGGCTCTGGGAGCAAAGCTGGTGAGAGCGAGTACTGAAGCTGCAGTTCTGGCACAGCTACCAGGAACAGGCAAATTCAATGTGCCNAATAGTCCCTCCCCAGCCTTCTTGTAGGCTCTCTTCAGATACTGGAAGGCCACTATAAGGTCTCCTCGAAACCTTCTCTTCTCCAGGCTGCAGAGCCCCAACTCTCTCAGCCTGTCCTCATAGCAGAGCTGCTGCAGCCCTCTGATCATCTTCGTGGCGCTCCTCTGGACTTGCTCCAGCAGTTCCGTGTCCTTCTTGTGTTGGGGGTTCCAGAACTGCACAGAACCTCCAGAACCATGTGAGGGTCTCAGAAGTTGACTTCTCAAACCAGTAGGTTGTAAATGGACCTTGAAGACAAGGCACCAAGTGCTTGCATGCTGCAGGACTTCTTCAGGAAGCCTGCCGGGCTTAATTGAAAATGGGCAAGAGTTGTGGCAATGGTTGTGTTGTTACAAAAAGATAGATAATGCCTGATATCTTGTGACTCTCACAAAAGCTATAACAAAGGAATAACCTCATGCTAAACTTTTTTTTTTTTTTAACTTTCCCCCTTTTTCTTCCAGCTCCAAAATCTGGGCATCAACCCAGCAAACATTGGCTTCAGCACTCTGACAATGGAGTCTGACAAATTCATCTGCATCAGAGAGAAAGTAGGAGAACAGGCTCAAGTGGTGATCATTGACATGAATGACCCTAGCAACCCAATTCGAAGACCAATTTCAGCTGACAGTGCTATCATGAACCCTGCCAGTAAAGTCATTGCATTAAAAGGTATGGAAGTCTTGATAAAGAAATGCTTGAAGTGGATGGACAGCTTTCTGTAGGACTAGTTTATGATTGACTGAGGTCACTTGGGCAATTTATGTGGGAGTATCCCTTTCCAATTTCTCACAGCTTAATAGAAGCTTAAGTTGAATGCATTTTCAGTTCTCCTGAAGGTTGCTGGGCAGTGAGCTTTAGCTGAAGCTTCCTGCTCTTTGCTGATCATTAGGATGAGTTTTGCTGTAGTCAAAGTAGAGAGAGCTGGAAGGGAAGTGTAGGCTTTGAGATGCTTCTGGAGTCTCAGGTCTGGAATCATGTTGGAGGGAAGTGAGACCTGTTCTCATAAGTGTATAAAGTTTATCAGCTCAGCCTCTCTTTGCAGAGAGAAAAACTAAGGCTGGGGAGGAGGGAAAATATTCCTGAAGGCCGTAGTCTGGCCCTGCTGGAAAGGGCCAGTGCGCCAGTTTGTGCATGTTTATGGTATCAGTTAGCGATAGGAGGAGTAAAACTATTCAAGGAAGACTTGGGTGGTGAATCAACCACAAGGTCACCTAACTTGGTATCTCTGGTGACACAGAACAAGCAGTTCTGGAAACTGCAGGGGACTACAGAGAAATCTTTCTCTTTCCCCGAGAGGCACAAGAAGCCTTAAAATGTCACTCTAGGAATGCATGTGTTGCTAATGGAAAGGTTGATATGTATTCAATGTTGTCTAAGTTTGACTTTTAATACTGTGCTACTGTTTTGTCACAACTTTAATGCTTTCTTATGTGTGCAGATGGTGAGTTATTTCAATTGACTGTGCTAGTTCCTGTTGTGTCTTATGAAATGAAAAAGCAGAATAAAATAGCTCAGATCTGTGGTGCACATGGCTGAACAGTGGCATTTAAGCAACTGAGAGCCTAGAATCCTGAAATTTTTGTGGTCTCCCAAACAAGAGAATCCTTAACATACAGAAAAATAATCCCCTTAAGAAGTGTTTTTAAAACTCTTGAGATCTTGATACCAAGTTTTTTCTAAACCGGAATGATCCTTCTGACTTAAGTCTAGACTTTTGCCTCCTGAATATGCCTTGCAGGATGCATGTTACCTGAATGTCATTTCCCTTGACTCTAAAGGTCCGTCTGCACTAGACAGGGAAACAAATGGCTTGTCTGTAGCCTGAGTTACACTGTATTAGACTACTCTGAGCTCCAGAGGAACTCCTGACTTGGCATCTTATGTCAGCAGCAGAACTGATGATTTCTTCTAACTAAGCCCCGATGAGTGAAAGCACTTGCCCATATGGCACTGTGGCTTTATGAGGCTGAATTCCAGTTAATAACTGTAGCAGATATTCTGACCTCCAGTTATTTTCACACGGTCTTTACTACTCCTCTTAGGCTATACTAGCATGTTCTTAAATAGCTATCTCCTAAAACTAGTAGGAGTTGGTCAGAACCTTCTTAATCTTCTCAACAGGAACAAATAACTTCTTCCATGCCACTGTGTGTATGCACCATTCCATGTAATTAGGAGAACTTTTCCTCTTACCTTCTAGAGCTTGTGTTGGTCACTAGATTCCTTCCCTTGCACAGTATCTGTTAGTCTGGTTTGCAGCCAGTAGCTGTGTATGCTCTTAGTGCAACCTGAGGATGTTAATGAATGAGTCTGAATCATGAAAGCCCTCTGCAACCTGATTGTTCCATGTTGTGCCTTCTTTTTATTTTTCACGCTAAAAACAGATGTGGACAGTTTTTAATGACACCTACATAGCTCCTTACAACTTTCAAGAGACTCAGCATTATTGTAATCTAGTTTGGATGTATGTGAAGTATTACACAACTTGTTCTTCATGTAGCTGAAGCTCTTATTTCTACCAAGTTGTTTTCCACATCTGTTTGGTTGCTCGGTAGTAGCAAAATTATCCCTAGGAGAGTGGTCTGGTTAAAAGTAGTAGCTGAGCGCTGAAGATACTGCAGTCTATAGCAGCATTTTCTTGAAGAGAAGTCTTGAGAGTTTAATGTCATGGTGCAGCTCTTCTGCTTTTAACCAGTGCTTGAAATAAGTGGTAGCTGTTATCTGGCTGACACTGTTGTGTTTTCTAGCTGGGAAAACGCTTCAAATATTTAACATTGAAATGAAGAGCAAAATGAAGGCTCACACCATGACAGATGATGTCACCTTCTGGAAGTGGATCTCTCTGAATACTGTAGCCCTTGTAACGGATAATGCAGTCTACCACTGGAGCATGGAGGGGGAGTCCCAGCCTGTGAAAATGTTTGATCGCCATTCCAGCCTCGCTGGCTGCCAGATCATCAACTACCGCACTGATGCTAAGCAGAAATGGCTCCTGCTGACTGGCATATCCGCACAGGTACTTCACCACCTGGGGGGCCCGGAGCTTGTCTCATGTCCTCCTTCTAGAGAAGCAGGACTGATATGTTTGTTTTCTTGCCTAAAACATTCTTGAGAATGGAAATGCATGTCTGGATCTTCAAATAAACTGAAGTGTAATTGAAAATCTTACAGTAACGATACAAACACTACTACAAGGCTAAGAGTCTTAAGTGATGCCTTTATGAGAGAAAGCATGGCATGGTACTTCAGCTTGCTGTGAGAATGTATTTACCAACACTTAAATGAAATTACTGGCTGATTGCTTGTGCCTGGAGCACAGCCCTATGAGGAGAGGCTGAGGGAGCTGGGATTGTTTAGCCTGGAAAAGAGGATGCTCGGGGGTGACCTCATTGCTGTCTACAATTACCTGAAAGGAGGTTGTAGCCAGGTGGAATTGGTCTCTTCTCGCAGGCAACCAGCAACAAAACAAGGGGACACAATCTCAAGTTGTCAGGGGAGGTTAGCCTGGATATTAGGAAGATGTTCTTTGCAGAGAGAAGGATTTGCTGTTGGAGTGGGCTGCCCAGGGAGGCGGTGGAGTCGCCATCCCTGGAGGTGTTCAAGGAAAGACTGGATGAGGCACTTATGGTGGCACTTATGCCATGGTCTAGTTGACTGCATAGGGCTGGGTGAGTGGTTGGACTGGATGATCTTGGAGGTCTCTTCCAATCTGGTTGATTCTGTGATTCTGTTTCTGACTCCTGTTCTGTCTTGTCTAGCAAAATCGTGTGGTGGGAGCCATGCAGCTATATTCTGTAGATAGAAAAGTGTCACAACCAATTGAGGGACATGCAGCTAGCTTCGCACAGTTCAAGATGGAAGGAAATGTTGAAGAATCCACTCTCTTCTGTTTTGCAGTAAGAGGGCAAGCTGGGGGTAAGGTAAGACTTGGTTCTAAATATGCTGTAATCTTCAGTGACTAGCCCTGATTATCTGCTTCCAGGAAAACAAGTGGTTTAACACACAAAGTTGCCTTTAGGGGGGAAAAAAAGTGAAAGGACTATGTCAGTCTGGATTTTACTTCTTTTATATATAAATGAATGCTGAATGCTAATTTATATGGAAACTGGTGCACACAGAGCTTCACAGCAAGAACTAACTACCTGGTGTAGCAGAAGGCTGCTTCCAGTCATGAAGTGAGGCAGCATGTCATGATCAGCCTGGTTAGCTGTTTGAAACACGTGACTCAGCTTCACAGGCTCAGCTTAAGGGAAAAGCTGTTGTAATCTTTCTTTGATGCTGATCCCCAGTATCAGACTTAACTTAGTTCAAAATTGCTGGATGAAAAAAAATTGCAGTTACAAGCCTTACCAGTGGTCTAATATTAACACTGGAGTTATGAGCTACTTTGGCAACTAAACCAAAGTCAAAACAAAGCTACATTCAGAGAAAATGTTTTCAGAACTGTCTTTGTAGAGTGCTAACCAAGTTGAAAGAATTGAAGTGACTTAACTGAATCCTTAAACTTCTCAGTACCTGGGGATAACTGAAGATCATGTTTAACCCTTTCCCTCATCTATGGATACAGTATGCCACATCTTTAGATAGTGAAAGTATTTAGGAAGACTGACTTAGTTTCACTCTGCTGCTGAGCCTTAATCCCAAGCTTATGCAAAAGAATTCTCCTGTTTTCATTGTTGACTCCCTTGTCACATAAATTAAGTACAAGGACTAACAGACTAATCTTATCTGTTGCACAGCTGCATATCATTGAGGTTGGCACACCACCTTCTGGAAATCAGCCCTTTCCAAAGAAAGCAGTGGATGTCTTCTTCCCTCCTGAGGCACAAAATGACTTTCCTGTTGCCATGCAGGTAAGGCAGCTGCAAACAAGCACAGAAACAAGTCTGTAGCTTCTCTGGGTGGATGTGACACTGGAAGCAAGGTGGTCAATATATTGACCTGAGGTTTGGCACTAAACTGGTGTGATTCCTGCTTCAGTAGTGTTAAAGTGAAGGTTGAAACTAAAGCAGCATTCAAAGGCAGCATGTTCTTCTTATGGGCAAAACATCCCTGAATATTTAACTGCCTTTCAAGCCCTTAAGAAATCATTCTGCTGGGGTGGTACTCAAGTATTAAGTGAATACGTAACAGTGCTCTCAGTTGTCATGAAAGGGCACAGTTACCTGCTGATTCTTAAAAGCACTGAGTTGTTTCATCCCATTCATCCCAGGCCAAATTCCATTAACCAGTTCCTGTTTTGCAGATCAGTGACAAGCATGATGTGGTGTTTCTCATAACAAAGTATGGCTATATCCACTTGTATGACCTGGAAACTGGCACCTGCATCTACATGAACAGAATCAGTGGAGAGACCATATTTGTTACTGCACAGCATGAAGCAACAGCTGGAATTATTGGAGTAAACAGAAAGGGACAAGTAAGGCAGCTTAGCCTGGCAACTGCTTGTGTAGCTGACCCTGCTGGCTCTTTGTTACTGTAGTGTTCAAATCTTATTTTCTGGGGCCTTATAGACAAGGCAGAAAAAAGAGAATGAGGAATATGGTGGTATCAGATAGCTGAGCACGAGTGCAGCTTGTCTGATCTCTGGTTTCTTTTACAACTGGGAGTTTAGTAATGGCAGTCAGTGCACCTAACTGTCCTGCTGTAGAGGATGAAACTCCCTGCTTTGGGAGGCAAATTGTGTCCTCTTGCACAGCACTTTAATGAGAGTCTTAAATGTGGTTTACCTCTGAACTCCATACAGAACATCTGTTGTCTAGCACGGGTCAGAGTGCCAAAGAACTTTTGCTACTGTGTCTCCATACACCTGTGCCTTGGCTTAGATCAGCCTACTGACACTGACCAGCTGCGCCTGTATGTGGAATTGATTTCAAGGATTGCTCATTCAGTGTGGGTAATGCAGAGAAGACTTGTTCCTTGTTTATACTCTTGGATTGGTTATTTAGGATGCTGAGTACAGGGTATAGGAAGATATTATTTATTTCTCTGTATGTCTGAACTCTAAATAGCTCAGTTTAAACTGTTAATCATCTGCCTTCATGAAGGACTTGGATGGTAGAGGATCTTCCTGACTAGAAGTCTGTTTCTTGAATAAACTGGCAACACTTTGCAGCTAGCAAGGCCATTGTCTAGGCCATATCTTTCCTTTTAGAGGTTACCTTAGTGCTTGCCTCGCTTATGTCAACTAACTAGGAATTTTCCTCGATTTGTTCAGGTGCTCTCAGTATGCGTGGAAGAAGAGAATATTATTCCCTACATCACAAACGTGCTGCAGAATCCTGACTTAGCTTTACGAATGGCTGTCCGCAACAACCTGGCAGGTGCTGAGGAACTCTTTGCCAGAAAATTCAATGCACTCTTTGCGCAAGGGAGCTATTCTGAGGCAGCAAAAGTGGCAGCTAATGCCCCAAAGGTAAGAGATTGGTACTTAGAGTAGTAATGAACTCTACTGGCTGATGCTTCTTGCTCCAGGAAAGCTTGCTGAATTTTTTGGCTGATAAGACCAGGATCTTACTGCCACTCTTGTAGTAATGTACCTGTGAAGAACCTGTATGCAGTGTGCTGAGAATACTGTTTGTATGCTGGAAGCTTTTAAAGTTTGTGTGAAGCTGTCTGGGGTTCGAATTAAATTCCCAGAGACTCTAATAAATTTGATAGAACCAGTGACAATTTGTAAAGTGCCCTTCCCTCTCCCCCACTCCTTCCCCAAAGAAGGGAATTCAGAAGTAGAGAGGAAAGGTAAACACACCCAAATAAAATCAATCTCACTCGATTTGGAAGTTAAAAAGGAAAAGAAATTAACAGTAACTTAAAAGGGGTATCAGAGGTAGGGAGGTTACAAAGGTGTAGGGAAGGAAGAGTAACAAATACAAAAGGTATAAATACAACCCGAGTTTGTGATGGTGGTGACTACACGTGTGGAGAGATGCAGGGCTGCAGAGAGATCTGCGGTGTGGTTCAGAGAGCGATCGAGAGAGCTGCAGAGTGGTCCAGAGAGAGAGGAACAGGAAGGCCCCCTGCTTTTATGGGACAGGAAGGGGGGAGTGGGCTAACCATCACCTGGTGGTGTCCAGACCCACCCCTCGGGAGAGGGCAAGACCACCTGAGGTCAAGTGTCGAGTTCAGGGACACTCTTCCTGGAGTATTAACCGTATACATTCCACCCCTTGGTTAGACCATTTCCACCTTCCTACGAACAGTCTCCCTTTCCCAAAGATAGGAAAAGTTGTCCATGGATTAAGCGTTCTTAAGAGTCCTTCTTGGTCCCTGGCTGTATCCCAAGGCGATGTGGTTCTCTGGTCCATTGCAGGTTGGTGAGCGGTGAGCAGGACAGGAACATGGAAGATGAATCAGTGAAACAGGAACAGTTCTGGTGGGAAACTCAGGAAGAAGTCTTTTTCCCTCTGGAAGGAGACATCCGGGACAGTCTCTTCTGTAGGGTATCAGGGAAACAGGTGTAGGTGAGATGGCTGTAGACATCCTCTGGAGGGAAATCAGGAACTGTCTTTCACTGCAGGGCATCAGTGAAGAATCAGGTGCAGGGTTCTGTTGGACACCATGTTGCAATGTGATGCTGTAGGGTTCTTCTGGGTCGCTGCTTGTGTGGTGAGGCTGTAACTAGAAAAATAACTTATAACCACTTGTAACTATAGTACAACTATAATGCAGCCATGATACAACTATAATACAAGATAACATGGAACAACTCCACATTGTTAAACCTTTTCAGCCAGACTGAGGTTTTGCTGTGGGACACACTCAATGGTACCTGTTTTGAGCATTACCCAGTATGTGTGACCAGGACCCTCTGCAGACACCACCCCTTTGATAGGTTTGCCCCTGGAAGCAGGAGCAACCCACACAGTTTTCCCCAGTAGATTCCTTTCACATACCACAGGAACTCCATCTCCCTCAGCTGTGAGCAATAGGGCAGACTGAGCAGGACCAGCCCTGTTGTCTGATCCCCTGCTGCTCACCAGCCAGGTGGCTTCTGCTAGGTGTTTCTCCCAGTTTTTGAGAGTTCCACCTCCCATGTCTTTCAGGGTGGTTTTCAGCAGGCCATTGTGATGCTCAATCTTCCCTGCAGCTTGTGGGTAGTATGGGATGTGACAAACCCATTCTATCCTATGCTCTTTTGCCCAGTTGCTTACCAAGTTGTTCTTGAAATGGGTCCCATTATCTAACTCAATTCTCTCTGGGGTACCATGTCTCTGCAGGATGTAGCTCTGCAGACCCAGAATGGTGTTGGGGCAGTAGCATGAGGTACTGGGTAGGTTTCCAGCCACCCCGTGCTTCCCTCTACCATGGTTAACACATACTGCTTCCCACTGCGAGACCGAGGCAGAGTAATGTAATCGATCTGCCAGGCCTCCCCATACCTGTACTTCGACCACCGTCCCCCATACCACAAAGGCTTCATGCGCTTAGCTTGCTTTATGGCAGCACAGATTTCACAGTCATGGATGACCTGGGCTATGGCATCCATGGGTATGTCCACGGACCTGTCTTGAGCCCATTGGTATGTGGCATTTCTTCCTTGGTGGCCAGAAGAGTCATGTGCCCACCAAGCTAAGAACAGTTGACCTTTGTGTTTCCAGTCAAGGTTGATCTGGGAGATGTGGGCAGCCAGGTCAGCTTGATGGTTGTGCTGTTGTTCTTCAGTGGCTCTGCTCTTGGGGATGTGAGCGCTGATGTGTCGGATTTTAACAGGCAGTTTGTCCAGGCGTGCAGAAATGTCTTGCCAGAGTTCAGCAGCCCAAATAGACTTACCTTTTCTCTGCCAGTTACTCCGCTTCCACTCCTTCAGCCACCCCCATAAGGTGTTTGCCACCATCCACGAGTCGGTGTAGATGTAGAGCACTGGCCACTGTTCTCACTCTGCGGTGTCCAGGGCCAGCTGGATGGCTTTTACCTCAGCATTTTGGCTGCATTCACCTCCATCTTTTGCCTCTGCAATTCCGTGTGTAGGGTTTCAGATGGCAGGAGCCATCTGTAAACAGAGCATATGTCTTTTCCTCGTCTGGAAGGTCACTGTATGGGGGGGCTTCCTCAGCACTGGTCACTGCCTTCTCTCCTGCTGGTGTTCTGAAGTCAGTGCCCTCTGGCCAGTTGGTGATGACTTCCACAATGCTTCTAATGCTGGGCACTGTGACCATAGGAGGCGCATGGACCAGAATTACCGGCAGAACCACCCCTTGGGTGAGAGGGCTGCCTGTGGGACACTGGGGCAACCCCTCTTCTGGAGGTATTCCCTGTGTTGGCCCCCTGCAGTTCCTTCACTCTATCCCTTAGAACTGAAGTGGGCTGGCCATGCAATTTGTCCATGTTCTCCCCGTGTTCACAGAGTGTTCTCCACAGTGAACCTCTGGGTGTCCCCTGTCTGCCTTGGACTGGTCTCCTACGGGGAGGAGGAGGAGCATGGAGGTGGGTGTTCCTGACAGCTGACACCTGCACCCATTCAGAAGGTGAAGAGTACTCATCCTCTGCCTTCTGCTGTTCAGAGGGAGAGGCTTTAAGGTCATTCACCTCCTGAGTAAGGGTTTCTACAGCTGAGATGAGGGCCTTTCTGGAGACACTGTCTTCAAACTGCCTCAGGTCATTTACGAATTCCCGGATAGGGGGGAGATTGTTGGGGTCTCTGTTAAACAGTGTCCCTCCCAGTTTGGGTGCATATGTAGAAGGGGCACACTGGGTCAGTTTCTTTAAGAGGGATGGCTTCATGTGGACATCATCAAGGTCCAGAGGCATCTGCCCATCTGCATAGATTATTTCCTGGTAAAGTAATGGCCATGAGGTTTAATGTTTCTGGTGTTCATCTTCTTCAGTGATTAGAAACGTCTCTGTGAAAAGACATCCTGTAGCTGAGGCTGTGTCTGGAAACAAAATGGCAGACTAAGAGACTAAATTCAGATGAAAGGAGCTTGCTTGCAAGGATCAAAGTGTCTTAATGCTCTAGGACAGTCCTCTGAACTTAAATCTGCATTGCTACTGAAACAAGTTTAATAGGCCGCTGTTGCACAGCTTCTGTCGAAACATCTCAAAGGCAATGTCTGATGTTCAGCCATACTGCTTTTGACTTAGGCTGGGCTGGCAGAGAGTAACGTTGCTGTAGCAAGCATTTCCAGATGCGTCTTTCTAGAGAGACTCTTGCCAAGCCACAGCAGCAGAAAAGAAAACTGACGTTCATCTGTTTCTGGCAGGGAATTCTGCGTACTCCAGACACCATACGCCGGTTCCAGGCTGTTCCAGCTCAGGCAGGACAGACTTCCCCTTTACTCCAGTACTTTGGCATTCTGCTTGACCAAGGACAGCTGAATAAGTACGAGTCCCTGGAGCTCTGCAGACCAGTCCTTCAGCAGGGGCGCAAACAGCTCTTGGAAAAATGGTTAAAAGAAGATAAGGTAAATTTGGGGGAGATGTGTTCAAAGCCTGAGAGGAGGAGGGATGTTGCTGCTTGACAGTCTGCCCCCTGCTCCAGGAACTCTCAACTGGGTAACTCATCAATGCATTAGTGTGATCAGACAGTTGAGCAATAAGTGTTCACTCTATCTGCAGCTATGACTCATGTTACTGCAAGAGAATCAATCAAATCCTGCAAGTGCTTTGCCAGTTCTTAAACTACAGCAGAGAGAACTTCATATGGAAAGCTCTAAGCTGCTGCTGTTCTTTCCCATGCCACTTCAGGCTTCTGTGGGTAGACTAGCACATACTTTGAGCTGTAGTTACATTTCTGTAATGAGCTGAGGAAACATGCTGATACAGTGTTTCACCTGATTCTTTTTAGCTTTACAAATGCGTTTCTGGCTGCTGTAGAGCGGTGTAAGGAACTGACTTCACTGGTCACTGCTGAGTCAGATCATGCTGCCAAGCTGGGCCTTCATTGTTCTTAAGAGAAGTCCAAAATGAAAAGGAATGAGGAAGTTAGTAATGCGTTTCAGCATGGCACTGCCAGGGTGGAGTAACTGTATTTGTCTTTGAACAGCTGGAGTGCTCAGAGGAGCTGGGAGACCTTGTGAAATCTGTAGATCCTACGCTAGCACTTAGTGTCTATCTGAGAGCCAATGTTCCAAACAAAGTCATCCAGTGTTTTGCCGAAACAGGACAAGTCCAGAAGATTGTTTTGTATGCTAAGAAGGTGAGAGGAAATTTAATTGCTGTATCTGTCTTGTATTTAAGAAAAACTGTTGTGTTTTCCAAAGTAGCTGAAAGTGATTGAGGGAGAATCTGAGAGCCTGTGTAATACCTGCTTTGGCCTAAGATGTTTTGTTGTAATTACTGCTGGACTTCCCATGTGTATCCTGTCATAGAATCATATAATTGTTTTGGCTAGAAAAGACCTAAGGTTGAGTCCAACCATTATCTAACTCCACTGAGTCTGGTGCTAAACCATGTCCCTTAACACCACATCTCTCTTTTAAACATCTCCAGGGATGGTGAAATACTTCCCTATGTAGCCTTTTCCAAATGAGGAAATCCTGAGTGGGTTGTGTAAGCCTCTGATGGTAGCTTTTACTGAGTTCTGTATTTAACAAGGGATGTGCCCTTGCTGAGTTATTGCTTTTTATTATCTCTTCAGGTTGGATATACTCCAGACTGGATTTTCTTGCTGAGGAATGTCATGAGAATCAGCCCTGATCAAGGACAGCAGTTTGCACAAATGCTTGTTCAAGATGAAGAGCCTCTTGCAGACATAACACAGGTAAATAGCTTTTATCACTATGAAATGTTAACTTCAAGGCCTTAAATTGGTAAGAGGAGCCACACTCTTGCTGTTAGAGAAAGATCTTTTTACTCTTTGGATTTATTTTACTGGGACAATGCTGTTTCTTGCCTAGTTTGAAGAACACTAAATGACAGCTTAATGCAGTGCTGGAATAAATGGGTTAGATTGGAAGCTTCGCTTGATGTTGCAGTTCACTTAAATATGTTTCCAGTTTCTAATCAAAAGCCTGTATTTTTACTTGCAGATTGTGGATGTCTTTATGGAATATAATTTAATTCAGCAATGTACAGCCTTCTTGCTGGATGCACTGAAGAATAATCGTCCCTCAGAAGGTCCCCTGCAAACGCGTTTACTTGAGATGAACCTCATGCATGCACCTCAGGTATGCTTTGAGTTACTGGCTTGTCTGTAGCTAGGCTAACTACTGCATTGTGGTCCATGCAAAGTGATAGCTTTCAGGAACTAAAGGAATCTTCAATGTCCCTTTTAGGTTGCAGATGCCATCCTGGGAAACCAAATGTTTACTCACTATGACCGGGCTCACATAGCTCAGCTGTGTGAGAAGGCTGGATTGCTACAGAGAGCACTTGAACACTTCACGGACTTGTATGACATCAAACGTGCAGTCGTTCACACTCATCTACTCAATCCTGAGGTATGGGGTCAAATGTGCTAGATCGAGCATGTCAGCACATTAATAATTGGTTTCAACATTTGATTTCAGGACATGGAGTGTTCTACATGAGTCTAAAATGGCTTATGTGTCTTTGCAGTGGTTAGTGAATTACTTCGGTTCATTATCAGTAGAAGACTCCCTGGAGTGTCTGCGTGCTATGTTGTCTGCTAACATTCGTCAGAACCTGCAGATCTGTGTCCAAGTAGCTTCAAAATACCATGAACAACTGTCAACACAGTCACTTATTGAGCTGTTTGAGTCTTTCAAGAGCTTTGAAGGTAAGATATGGCTCTTATCTCTAGCAAAAACATGTATATGTTTGTGGGGGATTGTTTTTCTGCTAAAATCTAGAAAGCTGTATTGAGATTTAACTACCTGGCAATTGATGACGATGATCCATCTCTATTTATCCAAGTTGGACATAATATACTTAGCTGTGAAACGCGGAAGGAGTACAATAGGCTCAAATCAGCTGGAACAATCTGGATTTTGTAAAACAATTGCAGTGTTTGAATCTTTTCCAGATATTTATAAACTGCAGTAGCCAGAATCAAATTTTTGTGTGAACTTGGTAACTTGGAAGGCTTGCTTTAAAGCTAATATTGTTGCAACTCAAGTGCTCTAGTAAATTAACATGTTGACTGTTTCCCTCGAGGTTTGTTTTATTTCCTGGGCTCTATTGTAAACTTCAGCCAGGATCCAGACGTGCACTTCAAGTATATTCAAGCTGCATGCAAGACAGGACAAATTAAAGAAGTGGAAAGAATCTGCAGGGAAAGTAACTGCTATGATCCAGAACGTGTTAAAAACTTCCTCAAGGTAATGCGTGGGTAGCACTGGATTGTCTTGGCCTGTTTGGGGTGCTGATGAAACATGACAATGATGTGTGTCCCCGGTGAAATGAGGCAGCTCTCTGAAAATACAGATGAGCACCTTTACAATTAAGGATCTATTTGTCCCTTCAAACCAGAGGAATCGAGCATGTTGGCAGTACCTCCTAACAGAGCCAGAGAAATGGGGAATCTGTCAAATCCTCAGTGCTCTTGGGAAGGTTAACCTGGTTCAAACTCTAAATTTGTAATAGCAGCACCATCTCATCTAGAACTTAAGGTGCTTGCTCTGAAGTAGGAAATGTGTAGCTTGAAGGTGGAGAAAAAACACCATGGCAAGTGAGTTCATAGCTTAATCCTTACTCAGTGTTATCAGCTTCAACTGAGCAGCTACAGAAACAATAAATGGAGTCAATTCCGTAAATACTTTCAGAGTTCAGGCTTGATCTCCCTCATCTTATTACAGAAATTTCAGGCAGATGAGCTGCAGCTCAGCTCTCTAACGTATGCCTGTCAGTGTAGTACATGCTGACTGTTCCTGCTAGGATTCAGAGCATTGCTGAAACACTTCTGAGGAATAGAAAAGATGGTGTGCTCAGAGTTCAGATTCCGTGGCCTGATAACACTGAGCTTATAGACAGCTGTGACAGTGTGACAGTAACACCTGAGAAGCAGTGTGGGAGGGGAAAACTTTATCTGGGAACATTTCCTGCCTTCGTGTTTGTTGGTTACATAGCATAGTCTTAGATTTTGCTGATCATATCTGAAGATGGCAAAACTCTCCAAATGAGAATTCTATAAAACTAACCTGGTGTCACCGAGGTGTAAGGTATGTAAATTGATCAAGCCACCTAAGATATGTTATCAAGCTGTCAAATTCCTGATGAAAGCTATTGTTTTTTGTGCTGTTCCATGTCTGGAATGTGCAGGACATGTACCAGGTAAATCTCCCAGTACAGGCCTCCCTGTGTAAAGTCCTTAAGTGTAATTTATATGTAGGATTATATTCTGGGATGTGCATGTTTGAATAAGTGATCTGAAGTATGCATCTGGAATACTGTCTGCCACATAGATTAAGCTTCTGTACTGTAACCATTGTAATCTTGTGCTGAAAGTTGGAATGCTTTTAGGTAACTAATCTGACTAGCAATGTTAGAATTTCTGTTACTGGCTTAATTCTTACTGTTCTCTAAATCCATAGCTAGAAGGTATCCCAAGACATGTGGAACTTGAAGTCAATTCTGTATTTAAGTTTTACATAATGAACCACAACTTTAGTCTTGGTTAAATTTCTTTTGAAATCCCAGAGTGCTAATCCTGCACACCAAACACAAGTGGCAACTAAAAACTAAATCTATAGCTTGGGCTTTAATAGTTGTGTTGTAAAACTGTGTGGACTCTGCCGTGCAAAGGAGCAGGGTTAAACTTGAGAGAGCTTCTTGCTGTAGGCCCTGAAGTGGGTGTTGAGTACTCCTACTTGCTACATATTGCAAACAATTAGTTGAACAATAAGCTGTCATAATTTGGTTGACTGTTGAATTTTTAGCTTTCCAAATTCAGCTGCTTTAACAGTTTAAGTGATTGTATTTGTCTGCTTAAGCCTAAGAAGAAAACCAAATTACTAAAGCTCTTCTCTTTATAGGAAGCTAAACTCACTGACCAGTTGCCACTCATCATTGTATGTGATCGCTTTGACTTTGTCCACGACTTGGTGCTGTATTTGTATAGAAATAATCTCCAAAAATACATTGAGATTTATGTACAGAAGGTAGGTTACAATTTTTGCCTGTTTTTAATAAGTCAAACTGATGAATTTTGTAGCGATACGTGCAACATTCCAAGTATTCTCTATACAGCCTCATACTTGAGACTGACACTTAACACCTATTCCTGGTCTCTGGTTAAGTTAGCCCTTACACAAGTCAGAACTTTTATTCTTTAGTCAAGCTGAGCAGTAGTCCTTCAAGAGACACTAGTGGGAAGACTTGGGATAGCTTTGACATTCTCAGTATAATTTTAATGTACAGCATTTTGGAGGGTGGGGGAGTTCTTCCTTATACTTCCTGCAGGGACAAATTGGCTTGCTCAGGAGCTCTTCCTATAGGGACTGAGCATTAGTCAGTCACTGAACTGTGTTGTGAAACCCTACCAAGTGAAGAATTGACTTACAAGCTTGTTTAGAGCCTCAGGAAGCTGGGAGTGAAGGCAGGAAGATGAGATCAATCTTGACAAGCAGCCTTTATGTGTGCTTCTAGGGATAAGTATTGACTGGCCGTGCTGCCTGACTTCTTTAAATGATCCTGTTTAGGTGAATCCAAGCCGTCTGCCTGTGGTTATTGGGGGACTGCTTGATGTGGACTGCTCTGAAGATGTGATAAAGAACCTTATCCTTGTAGTGAGAGGTCAATTTTCAACTGATGAGCTTGTTGCAGAGGTTGAGAAAAGAAACAGGTATTAAACTTCTCCAAGTCTCTTACCACTGCTATACTGGTAATGGTTATACTGGTCATCTATCAATGCATGTCCTCATTATGTAGCTAGTGCTGGTGCTGACATAAGAGGCTGCCACTGGTTGAGCAAGCAGTAAGTGTCTGCTTTACTTTCTCGCTGATCTCCCTTAAGCAGCCTCAAGGTAATGAGAGGTTTTGGCAAGTGAAGTTCTTCACAGCATCAGAAAGTTATGCTGTTAAAATAATAAACCAGAAAGCAGGTCAAAATGGAGTGTTACAACTCTGGTTACTTACTGACTCCCCTACACTGAAACTTTCTAGGGTGAAGAAACCATGTAAGTGGATCATTGACTACCTCAGCCTCTCTAATGTGAACACTGCTTCCTTCTAGACTGAAGCTGCTTCTGCCCTGGCTGGAAGCAAGAATTCATGAGGGTTGTGAGGAGCCTGCAACTCACAATGCCCTGGCCAAAATATACATTGATAGCAACAACAACCCAGAGAGATTCCTGCGTGAGAACCCCTACTATGACAGCCGTGTTGTTGGCAAGTACTGTGAGAAGAGGGACCCTCACCTGGCCTGTGTGGCTTATGAGCGTGGACAGTGCGATTTGGAACTGATTAATGTATGTATGCCAAGGCAGCTGGCTCAGGGGTTAAGTTCTAACCTATGATGGGATAAATGGTCAGGTGTTTGACTGGCAAAAACATTTATTTGCCAGAGTATTAAGTACTTGTTACCTGCACAGTTGTAATGGACTGCGCAGTTGACTGAGAAATGGGAGACTCCCCTGGGCATCCTCAAATGGGCAGCTGGTGAAAGTATCCAAGCCTAAGATTTCTAGTCTCTCAGGCAGGCTTGTTAAATTTTGATTATAGTTAACTCATCTCCTGTAGGCTCAATAGCTCTGACTACACTCTAAATACATTTTGCCTTTTACTAGGTGTGCAACGAGAACTCCCTCTTCAAAAGTCTCTCCCGCTACTTAGTTCGTCGTAAAGACCCTGAGCTGTGGGCCAGTGTATTACTGGAAAGCAACCCCTACAGAAGACCCCTCATTGACCAGGTATAACTGACAAAGCATTAAAAGCCTTTTCTGTCCTAACCTGACTTGCTAGTGCCCAAATAAACTGACCTGTTAATGACTTAATCCTGCCTACAGGTTGTACAGACTGCGCTGTCAGAAACACAGGACCCTGAGGAAGTCTCTGTCACTGTCAAGGCCTTCATGACTGCAGATCTTCCTAATGAACTGATTGAACTGCTGGAAAAAATAGTTCTGGATAACTCGGTGTTCAGTGAGCACAGGTAAGTCAAAACTAAGTCACAGGAAATTCTGCCTGGTACAGGTGTTAAATTGCAGGAATGTGGAACAGCAAACAAACACACACACACCTTCCCCAGAAGGCAGGGTGGATTTCCTGATGGTTACTTGATGTGTACTAAGATTTTCTCTCTCTGTTTAGGAACCTGCAGAACCTTCTCATTCTGACAGCTATTAAGGCTGATCGCACCCGTGTGATGGAATACATCAACCGCCTGGATAACTATGATGCTCCTGACATAGCCAATATAGCTATCAGCAATGAGCTTTTCGAGGAGGCATTTGCTATCTTCAGGAAGTTTGATGTCAACACATCAGCTGTACAGGTATCTTCAAAATCTGTTTGAAATTGCTCCTTGTGACCTGTTCATCCTCACACAAGGACTTTGCTGTGAGCTTATCATAGAATTCTGTTGGTTGGAAAAGGCCTCTAAGATGAGGTCCAGCCGTCAGCCTGAGACCGCCATGGCCGCTAAAACCATGTCCTGAAGTGTCATATCCGCACAGTTTTTAAACACCTCCAGGGATGGTGCCTCCACCACCTCCCTGGGTGGAGGAGACTGTGACTTCAGTACTTAAAACCAGTTGGCAAAGTGACCAGAACTGCTCAGTGTTCTGTCTTACAAAGTGGAACAAACATAGCATTGAACTCTCTATTAAGGGAAACTTCATAAGCATAACTTCCCTGCTTTCGTGTGGGTTATCTAGAGCAGCTCTTGATCCATGGAAGAGCTAACATAAGCACATCTCAGTGTCTTGTAAAACTGACCTTTTTAGACAGTGTCTGATCCTGGTAACCCTTTCTTTAGGTGTTAATAGAGCACATTGGAAACCTGGACCGTGCGTATGAATTTGCTGAACGTTGCAATGAGCCTGCTGTGTGGAGTCAGCTGGCTAAAGCGCAGCTTCAGAAGGGGATGGTAAAGGAAGCAATTGACTCATATATTAAAGCAGATGATCCTTCCTCATACATGGAAGTTGTTCAAGCTGCCAATGCCAGTGGTATGATCCAGTTTTATATAAGTCTTTGCTGTCGGTATTGCTCAGCCCTTTTGTGTGATCTGTTGCTCAAACTGCAGTTCTGCCAAACTTGTGTTTTGATGCAAGCAGAGGAATCTGGTCTCTCAAAGACGGCCCTAAATGAGAATGAAGAAGATAGTGTATTCCGTTTGCAGTTACTCGGTGGTCTTATAACTACTTTATTTAGCTAGCTAGATATTTCTCAGCAGTTGCTGTTAAGGAGGTTTTTGCATGAAGTTCAACACTAGGATGCATTTGGTTAGGCCCATGGTAAGGTGAGTTCGTGAATGTAATGGATGCAGTGTAAGGGCTGGTGTTGATTGCTGGGGCGTAGCTGCAGAAAGACTTAGGTCGAACAAGGTTGAGCTGGTAGTATAGTGTGTGTATAGCTTAAGCACAAGTGCCCTCAAGGGCAAGAATTGAGCGTTTTGAAATTTGTTTCATAGGAAACTGGGAGGAACTGGTGAAGTATCTCCAGATGGCACGCAAGAAGGCACGGGAGTCATATGTGGAAACAGAATTAATCTTTGCTCTTGCTAAAACAAACCGTCTAGCAGAGCTAGAGGAGTTTATCAATGGACCAAACAATGCACATATCCAGCAGGTGAGTGAGGCTGAGTTTCAAGTTTGGTCTATCACAGCAGCAGGCTCCTTAGGCATTGCTAATTAGAGGAGTGTTGGGACTTGTATATTGGGCAATGCAGATAGATCTTGGACTTTTAAAGGCATTTCCAATTTGATAATGGCTCAAACACTGCGTGTCTTATGACTGAAAAGCTGCAAGAATAATCTGGTTGTGCTCTCCTGTAGGTTGGTGATCGTTGCTATGATGAGAAGATGTATGAAGCAGCTAAGCTGTTGTATAACAACGTGTCCAACTTCGGCCGTTTGGCCTCAACTTTAGTTCACCTCGGTGAATACCAGGCAGCTGTGGATGGCGCTCGGAAAGCTAACAGTACTCGCACATGGAAGGAGGTAAGCTCAGTGTCTGAATAAGGTACTTCAAAACTGTAGCCTCTCCAGAAGCTTGGGTGATGAGCTCTAACGCAATTGTCCATTCCAGGTCTGCTTTGCTTGCGTCGATGGAAAGGAGTTCCGCCTGGCTCAGATGTGTGGACTCCATATTGTGGTGCATGCAGATGAGTTGGAAGAGCTAATCAACTATTACCAGGTAATTAAGCTGACTCCTATTGCACAGGCAAAGTCTAAATTCTTCCATGACAACTGTCCAAAAGAAAACTAACTTTCTAGTTGGTTCCTAATGTGAAACACCTCTGTGTCTGTGTCTTAGGATCGTGGCTACTTTGAAGAGCTGATAACTATGTTGGAAGCAGCACTAGGGCTTGAACGAGCACACATGGGGATGTTTACAGAGTTAGCCATTCTCTACTCCAAATTCAAGCCACAGAAGATGAGGGAGCACTTGGAGCTGTTCTGGTCCAGAGTCAACATTCCGAAGGTGAGAGTCTGGGGCCTTAAATTTAACTTCAAACACATCTGTTGGGGTTGTGTGTACACAACCTAGATTTTGCAACAGCAGCTCTTGAGGTTATTAATGGCACTGAAGCCTGAACACTGATGGACACAAACAGCAACATATGTTAACTGGAATTTCTAATGTGCCTTTTTGCTTAGGTTCTGAGAGCTGCAGAACAGGCACATCTCTGGGCTGAACTGGTGTTCTTGTATGATAAGTATGAAGAATATGATAACGCCATAATCACAATGATGAATCACCCAACGGATGCTTGGAAGGAAGGCCAGTTCAAAGATATCATCACAAAGGTACTGCTTCTATAGTGAAAGGAAGCAAACTTCTTGCTGTGTGCAAGATGAGTGGCTGAGCTGAGCAGGAATATCTGAAGTTATGTCTTTAACTTGGATTCCTGTATCATCAGGCTTCTGCTCTGAACATACATCCTTACTCATCCCTAGGTGGCCAATGTGGAGCTGTATTACAAGGCAATTCAATTCTATTTGGAATTTAAACCTCTGTTGCTCAATGATCTGCTGATGGTGTTGTCCCCTCGGCTTGACCACACTCGTGCAGTCACCTTCTTCACAAAGGTAATTTTCCTACTATCCAGATGAAGGAGAAAGTTGCAGCTGAAAAGCATTTAGATGTAGTAGCATTTTAAAATACTGAACTACTTCACTGCACACCAGGAAGATGATAGAAGACCTCTGCAGAATGTTATCTCGATTTAAATGTCTCTGTTTCCTTGTAGGTTAAACAGTTACCATTGGTTAAGCCTTACCTGCGTTCTGTTCAGAATCACAACAACAAATCAGTGAATGAGTCCCTGAACAACCTCTTCATTATTGAAGAAGACTACCAGGTATGTCTTGTCTTGAACTGGTAGTACCCAGAACAGGTATCAACTGGCATGTTTACATGCTTCGTGATAGAAGCAGCTGTTCCTGAGTTTCAGAGTTCTGTTCAAGCTGGCTTCTGTGTCATGATGCACTCGGACTATTTAAGTTTGCAAACACAGGTTTCTCTCATGTGAGATAGACTTTAGCTGCTTGCTGTTAGCATTCCTTAACTACATGCTCTTTGAAGCGAACTAATGGTGACTAGCTAGGGATTAAGTGGAGAACTGTGAACATCTCTGGAGCTTTATGGGTGTTTCCTGCTGGGGCTAGACTGGTTACTTGGTTACAAATGCTTTTATTTAAGGCAAGCAGTGGGTGCTATAGACAGAATTCACAGAAAGGGCAAACAGCTGTCTAAGTGTTCTCTTTTCAGAGAACAACTGTTTGATGTTCAGAGGCTCTTAACTTCAGCAGTCACTACTGAAAATAAGTGGAATAGTCTAAAATGTGTGTCAAACACCAGCTTCTCAAAAGAAATAGATCTCTGCAGCTCTGGCTAGAATAGCAGGAATATAGAACTAAGGTATCTGGAAAAATGTTTGTATCTTTGGGCATGCAGGTGTGCCTTCAAGGTGTGAATAACGTTTTCTTGTTTGACTCAGGCTCTTAGGACTTCTATAGATGCTTATGACAACTTTGACAACATTTCTCTGGCCCAACGTTTGGAGAAACATGAACTAATAGAGTTCCGAAGAATTGCTGCGTACCTCTTCAAAGGAAACAATCGCTGGAAGCAGAGCGTGGAGCTCTGTAAGAAGGACAGACTGTATAAGGTAAGACACAGGCCTGGTTTAGCATGCTTGGCTGGTTTTGGAGACCTTGGGGATTTCTAGTAAAGCTGCATCTTCCTGGGTGCCACTAGGTGGTATTTGTTGCTGGTCTGACAAACCTTGCTTCAGAGTGGAAGTAGATGAACAGATTCCTTGGAAATAAGTCATAGAGTGTCTCTGCTGATCTCAGCAGCAGACTGCAGACTAACAGCCGTGCCAGTTTATCGTGGCACCTGAGGCTAAACAGACTCTCCTGTTGCAGGATGCAATGCAGTATGCTTCAGAATCCAAAGACACGGAGTTGGCAGAAGAGTTGTTGCAGTGGTTCTTGCAGGAGAACAAGAGAGAATGCTTTGGTGCTTGTCTCTTCACCTGCTATGATCTCCTAAGGCCAGATGTTGTCCTGGAAACAGCATGGAGGCACAACATCATGGACTTTGCCATGCCATACTTTATTCAGGTCATGAAGGAATACTTGACCAAGGTAAGAGCAGGTGCTTCTCCAACACTGAGAGCTTGTTAGTCACTGTGGTGTATGCCTTGAAACTGTCTGCTTGCTACTAACATCGATGTGGGCTTTGTCAAATGTCTGTCTGTCCATGTCCACACTTATTTTTCAGTCCATCTGGGGAGAGACTTCGCCCTCTGAGAGACTGAGACCCTTGCAGACTTCACTCTTTCTACCAATTACGGAACCTACATCAGTAGTATTTGCCTGACTGTGGGCAGTGTCTTAAAGTAGCTGCAGGATTTGGGCTTCTTACATGCCATGTCAGTCAGGAACCTCAGCTGGGATCAGCCTCTAACATTTCTAGACTAGATACTAAAAAAATCTTTGTAGCTAGATCTAGAGTTAACTTCAGTCTGTTGTGCATTTGACTCTAAAATGTGGCCGTGATACTTACTGGCACTAATTATGACTCAGCTTTTGCTCAGAGTGACTTAGGATGGGAACAGTGCTTGGTGATTTTCTGACAGACTTGAACCACATTTGAGTTTAAATACCAAGTGTCACTAGCAAGTTCTGCCCAGCCGAAACTTTCAGAGTGTCTTTAGTGAAATGGGGTAAATTCCTTGATGGTTAAGACTGAGAAGCAAAAGCTGAACTGAAGCTTAGGCAATGAAAACTGGAGTGCCTCTTTGTCTGAGGGATTTGCCTGGTTGGTACTTCTAAAGGCAGGACTACTCTGTTAGTCTTACAGCAACCTGCTGTCTCTAAATGCAGTATTTTGGGGGAGGTTGGGAGCTGTCTAATCAACAGCGTTGTTTGTCAGCTATGCCTAATGTACCAAGTTAATGCTAGGTCTCTTTTGAGAGTGGTAGCCTTGGAGTAGGATTCTTAAAGATTGAAATCTCATGATCTGGTAAAGGGTTAGGGTATCTCTATAGTGTAGCTAATGAAATCAATGCAGTAAGATCTAACAACACAGCTGCCTTTCTGGAGCAGATACTTCTGGTGTATCTTTGTTTTTACTCACCTGTAACTTAATAATTTCTTCCCTGACACTTTTGTTTCTACCTTTTTATATGCTAAATATGGAATTTTATTTTTCTAAGCTGCACCTTCTGAATTCCTTTGCAGGTTGATGCAATAAAGGAAAAGGTGAAAGTTGATTCTTGCTTTCCATCTTTAAGTCTGGAGGACTAAGTCTAAGGATTCTGCATGAGTTTTTTCTTTCCTATGTTTACTACACTGCTGCTACTGCTTTTTCCCCAAACAAAATATCACTAAAGCATATGCAAATTGTTTAACTTCACAAGTAGATAGTGCTGTAGGACAAAAGTAGATTCATTTGCTACTAATAAGTTAATAGATCCTCAGGAAGGGCTTACAGGTGATCAGTTGGATCACAGTCAGCCTGATATTAAGTGGATACACAAGTGCTACTATTTGGCCAATGTGGGAGAACCTCCTATAATAAGAAGCAATTTAAGTTCTGGAGCATTTGCTGAACCATAGACCAATATGGCATTTGCTAGTTTAAGGACTGTGATCCAGTTCCTGATCCCTTGACCATTACTAATGTGTGCTGACAGTAGGTAAAGTAGATACTAGCTGCTTCAGAAGAGACTCTTCATCATTCAGGTGTCCAGTTCTTACGGTGCTAGTCTAATCCATGTGGTGCTCTAGTTCATGTAGCAGCTTAAAACTTCAGCTGTTAGACACAGTCTGTGGTTCTGTTCCCTGTAGTAATTTCTTGTAGCTGTGCAAAATGATTGCCTTCCAAGCTCTTCAGCTTCACTAAACTGCTCTTGCTACCTCATTTAAATGCTTATTGCTCTTCCGAGGCTACTCTGAGGCTTGCCTTTGGCTATGCAGTTCTGCCCCTCCAAAGGGCAGTCTCTAAGGTCTCTGTCCGTCTGTCTCTGGACAACTAGCACACTGATTCTCCCTAGAGCAGAGGTCAGCCCTAGTGTCAGTTTTCCATTAATGTGGTTGAGCAGAGGGCAAACATCTGACAAATGGCTTGAAGATGGACTAAATGCAAACTGCTTCTTGGTGACAAGATGTCTGTCATGACAGCACTGGAACTCAATGCTAACCTGACTAAAATGCATAGTGTAAGGTCCTTCAGCAGCTAGTAAGTGAGGCAGTAAGAAAGCGTGTGTGTGAAAAAAGGTAACTGAACTGCAGTGTTTGCATAAACTACGCATGTGTAGCAGTCATTGCAATTACATCCCACTACTCCTGAAGCTACAAGGCATTGCTGTGGGCTGCGTGTGGTTTTTTGGGGGGAGCCTGTATGGCAGTCATCTTCAGACCTCACTCTCGCTTCAGTACTTTTGCCTCTTTTTCATGCACACATGACACGATAACATTGAATGCATGTTACTTTTCCTCTGCAGCCTATTGCAGTCCTTGTGGAAAAGCCTTTAAAACAATCTCGCTACAAGTGTGTAGGGTACTGAACCTGGTGATGCTCAAGCAAGTGGTGTATAAACCATCCTGCAGGCTGGTTTCAAACTTGTGCTGCTTGTTTAGCTCTGAGGGGAGGCATCAAAACTGGCTCAAAAATGCATTAAATATCCTGGGCTGGAGGCTTTCTGAGTTTCTATAAACCAAATGCCTCTGCTTAGTAGCCAACTCTGCACACTCTCCTTGGATTTGCATTTCTAAACTTGTGCTTTTGTGTTAAGTGTGTTGCTGTTTGAGTTCAACAGTGCAGTTCTCAGCACAGTGTCTGGAAATGAGTCTTGAAGCATTGGCATACATTCCTGTGCGCTTTGGCTGCAGCAAGCCAAATACTGGTGTGAGGCAACAAAAAAGGCTTGCCGTGAGAGCCCAGTCAATGAATGAACTCTAAAGCTCAGGACTTACGCCTCTAATTGAGGTTACAAATTAACAGTTTTATGGAACACGTGTTGTAATTCACAATTAAATAGATGAAGGCAGTTAGAGCTGCCTGCAAATATTTGCTAACATAGCACAGTTAAGCTGGAAGCTGTTCTAACTCATTGACACTGGGGTGGCTGACTAAGTAATGCTGACCCTGTGTAAGTACAGGAAACCTGTCTTCAAACTCCTTTATTAAGGACACAAGTGAAGTGAAGGACTAATCTGGTTTGTGAGTTGTCTTACTGTCTTAAGAAGTAATTGGCATGATTGTCTCTGACTTTACCCTAAATCTTATCTCCTAGGTAAAAGAGCAATACCTAATTTTTGTGGTTTTAGTTCCAGGGCCTGCCTTAGACTGTAGTCTTGCTGAGTTTCCTTGGATCTGTTTTAATACCAAGCAATACTTCACTACAGAACAAGTTTCTTCTCTTGCCTTTCTGTAGGGGTGGGCTGACAGCACAGTTGTACTTGCTGTGCAGCAGAGTGAAGCTGGCCAGTCTTGTCTTGTTACTGTGTACTAAGCTCCAACAAGTTGAGTGTTGGTGGGTTTAGGCTGACTGCCACACAGTTCTAGCGTGGAAAAAAGCAAGTCTTATACACATGCATTCTCTGCATTTGAACTTAAATTGCATGAGTGAATGGGTTTGGAAAGTGACATCTTGAGGCTCAAGTGACATGTCGGATGCTATTGCAGTCTGCCCAATACAAACAACTTCAGATTACTTTGCCTCGGTGTTCTACTCAGGGATACCTCTCCTGGTCTGGGCATTTAGTAATTGCTCCAACACCAAAGGTCTCCACTGACACTGTGCTAAAATCTGAGTTTGTGTCCTAAGGCTGTTGGTCTGAAGCAGTTGGAGCAACAGTGACTGAGCTTACTGATGGCAAAGCAGCTCTAGTCCACTATGGGACCTCTCGTATAAAGCTTCAGCCTGGAGTGAGCTTTCAAAGAAGTTCCACAAATCCCTCAATTAGGGGTTTTTCAGGAAATGGACAATCTTGACTGCACCAGTACCAACATTGCTACTTGAATAGATCTTAACTTGTATAAACGGTCTCCTTTTCTTGATGGGTGATAACACTAAGGCTTTTCCACTTCTCTGCCATGAATAAGTACCTTTGTTGGAGGAGTTTTGTTAATTGTTGGTCTCGATTCCAGGTGGATAAACTGGATGCATCAGAGTCTTTGAGAAAGGAAGAGGAGCAGGCTACAGAAACACAACCGATCGTTTATGGTAATGCCTTAGTTGCTGTGCTGTCAGTAACACATCTTGCTTTTAAACCAACGTTCTCTAGGCTTTTCTCAAGGAAGTCCTTGGAAATGGGAATGTCCTCTGTGTGATACTGAGTCTCAAGGGAATGTGTTCCAAAGTGCTAAATAACACTGCTGCTAAGATTGGATATGGACTGCAGGATTTCAGATTGTCCTAGCTCAAACTTAGGGAGTTATTATTAAAGTCAAACCTGCAGATGTCTCCAAGGAAGCTGCAGGATTTCTGCTGACTGAACACTCAGTACCAAAGAGTAAAGCTCAAACTGTTCACAGGAGCACAGGATAGTAGGGGTTGGAAGGGACCTCGGGAGGTCTTCAGGTCTGACCCCCCCCTTCCCGCCAGAGCAAGACCATAGAATCTAGCACAGGTCGAACAGGGACACATCCAGACAGGTCTTGAAATTCCCCAGAGAAGGGAACTCCACAACCTCTCTGGGCAGCCTGTTCCAGTGCTCTGTGACCCTTACAGTCAAGAAATTCTTCCTCATGTTGAGGTGGAACTTTCTATGCTGTAGTTACATCAATCGCCCTTTGCTCTGTCTTACAGGTCAGCCACAGCTGATGTTGACAGCAGGACCCAGCGTGGCAGTTCCTCCCCAAGCACCTTTTGGCTATGGCTACACCGCACCTCCCTACGGGCAGCCGCAGCCTGGCTTTGGGTACAGCATGTGAGAGCAGCACAAGTCAGCCGGGAGCTAGCGTTATTTTCTTACTGAAACTCCACCGTCCCTCCCCGCTTTAACTCATAACAGGGAAAAGCAAAGAGTTCTGCCTCGTGTTCTTGTAACCTTTGTTTCATGAAGGACTGTTTTTTCTAGCGCAAACAATTTGAATCACTTCTGTTAAATCCTTCTTCTTTTTTTTTTTCACATTCCATGTCACTTAGACTTTTACTTTTACAAAGGGGGAATAGTTTAAACGACTCTTTTTTTTGTTCCAGTGGGCTGCCTTTTTTTTTTCTTTTGTTTTTTTGGTTTTTTTTGCAGGACTGCTTATTACCATTAAGTCTATTGTGAAGATTCTGATTTGCACTCTTCTAGTGTTAAACTCTAATATTGAATCTTAAGTTTGTTGTACGTGAGCAGCTTACAGTATGTACTGTCTATTCTAAATGCATTTAAGTCTCACTCTATATCCAGAGAAAGCTAAAGCAAAGATACTTGTATTTGACCTTGCAAGACTGCTGACAGGAGACAACACTAATCAGCATATCCTACCCTGGTTGGATTGCATAGCTCTAAAAGAATTTACAAATGCATACAGACAACCTTGCCTGACTTGAAACAAAATATATGAGTACAAGTTTTGGGTTCTTTGGGTTTCTTTTTTTTGTTCCCTTAACCTATGCAGGTTTTTCCCAGTTATGCATATAGAAAATGCTAGTGTCTTTTTGCTCACTCCATATGTAACAGATGAACCTTATGTTGTGCTGTATCCTGTGCTTTTGTGGGACATTCCATTCAGGAACAGAGCACCATGATTCCAATCTGTGTATTTACTAACCCTGCCCTGAGGTTTGTGTATGTTGGATATTGTGGTGTTTTAGATCACTGTTTTGAGTGTACAGAAGAGAGAATTCAAGCATATTGCTGTTCAGTTTTGTTTGTGCAATTTGAAATTACTCAATTTAAAAAAAAATAAATTACTGGACTGTGGACATGCTGCAGAGTGGTAGCTTCACTTTACTGTCTTCAAAAAGGACCTTTGACCTTGAACCAAGTATTAACAGTGCTAGTAGGAGTGGGGCGTGCAGGGACATGCAAAGAACTGAGGGGCCAGCAGGTGAGCAGCAATGGAGAGCTTTAGTGGTGTCTTGCACTGAGGGGGCGATACAAGAAAACACAAAATGCTTTTTCTAGAGGAAGATTATGCCAGAGAGAAGAAAATAGCACTTTTCAATGGTTGGCTGCCTTGTGGCCAACTACAGCATATCTGAGCAGGTGATACGTTAGGATTGTAGTAGGGTGTGTCAGTTAAATTAAGATCATGTTCTAGGTATGTAAGTTGCCTTAAATATATTTAGCTTCAAATAAAATTGACTTAACTGTTTCTCTATGAATACTGTCATATTTGATTGTTGTGGGTCTCAGGTTATGGTAGCTGTAGAAGCTTCTCTTAACCAGGAGCCATCCACAGTGTCAGGTTCCAGCTCTGAGGCTGCCCTCCCTCCCTCCCTGTTACTGGGATCTTGATTCTAGCTCTAGTGTGCGAGTATTGCAGTGGTTCTGTGTATAAGGGTGGGTGTTGGCATCTGGGAGCTCCTTGTTCAAGAGTGTGGAGTGAGTAGGGCAGTATTATGCTGAAGATGAGTTGCAGTTCAAAAACCTCTCCTTTGTGTGTCTATTACACTTGAGTGTCAACCTCTCTGCACCTGTAAATTTGACTGCTATGAAATAGGGGAGAACTGAAGGAAGATGCAGCTGACAAGGTGAGAGACCTGCTCAAAAGTAGTATTCTCACAAACCTGCTTTGTTAGGTGGACTCTGTGTGAAGTCAGTTTTACTAATTACAGGTCTTTTGTAGTGTTAAAGCTGCAGAGGAGCTGCAAGGGTAGAATTCACATATGTGCTATGATTGTGCTGTTCTGAACCATCCTGTAACATAAAATCACAGAATCAACTAGGTTGGATGAGAACTCCTAGCACCCAGCCCTATCCAATCAACTAGACCATGGCATTAAGTGCCTTATCCATTCTTTTCTTGAACACCTCCAGGGACGGTGACTCCCCCACTTCCCTGGGCAGCCCCTTCCAATGCCAATCACTCTGGCAAGAACTTCCTTCTAACGTCCTATGCCTCCCCTGGCACAACTTGAGGCTGTGTCTCCTCCTTCTGTTGCTGGTTGCCTGGGAGAAGAGACCAACCCCACCTGGCTACAACCAACCTTCAGGCAGCTGTAGACAGCAATGAGGTCTGCCCTGAGCCTCCTCCAGGCTGCACACCCCCAGCTCCCTCAGTCTCTCCTCACAGGGCTGTGTTCTAGGCCCCTCACCCACTTTGTTGTCCTTCTCTGAACACGTTCCAATACCTCAACATCTCTCTTAAATTGAGGTGCCCAGAACTGGACACAGTACTCCAGGTGTTAGTCTCTCCTTTGGGTTTCATACCATTTGATCAGGTGAGGGTGGTAATGCAGTGGAACAGTCTGCCTAGGGCTGTGGTTGATGCTCTATCCCTGTAGAAATTCAAGTTCAGACTTAAGAACTTGCTCATTCCCAATAAAGCAGGGTTTAAGTTAGGTGCTGTATGACCAGATATTTTTAGCTGGGTTGAAGTGGGCAAGTGCAGGAGCTACAAGCACCTCCAGAAGGCAGCACTGGTTACAGCTTCTACCAACTCTCCCCTGTCTCAGAAGGTCTGGGCTGCAAAGCCTGCTCAACTCAGTTGGGCTCATACCAGTTACAAGCTATTGCATCAGTTACCCTGTTAGAAACTGCACAGGAAGTTGGCTACAGCTAGCCCCAGCTACTGCATAGGACAATTTTTAACTGCTTCAGCAGTTAATCTTTCCTGAAGTAAAGAATCTCTCTCAAAAAAACTCTCCTATGAGATAAAGAGAAAGAACTTTAAAGCTTTATTAAAGCTTCTGTTTGGGCAGTAAAGCAGGCACCTCTGCTTGGTGGGCAGGGACCAGTTGCTGCCCTCTTTGATGCTTCTTCTCAGTCCCCAGGGTGCTAGTTCTGCCCACAGTACCTGAGCAGCCCTCCACAAGCTGCCAGCCCTTAGGCACAAGCATGCTGCTTTCTCAGTTTTAAAAAGCTCCCAGAAGAGCTCCTTCTTGACCCCTTTTGCTGTGATTCCCTCTTTGAGTGCACATTACCTACACTGGAACTAGTCTCTGTCTTCAACTTCACTGAGCCTAGCATTTCCTTTCCACTTGAGAACACAATACAAAAACTGGAAACTCATGGTTTGCAAATTGAAGAGTCTTTAAAAAAAAGGTTATTTTATTTATAGACAAATCCCCAAGCTTGGGCTTTATCCCTTCAGGACTGATAGACACCAGTGTGTTCAGATTTCTATGGTCCCCAGTTTAAAAGAGTTTTAGCTGACCAGAAACTTTATCTACTAAATCAGCTGGTCCTGGTCCTATACCAAGGACTGTCCTGGAGCCTGGAGCTATCTGAGTACGACCTGCATCTTGGATCAAGCTCACAGTCAGTCCAAGGTGTTTAGCATCAGCCAGGAGCTGAATCAGAGTCTCTTCATCAGGAGCTTTGAGGACTACTTTAGGTTGTCCACAGTATTCCCACTGTTTCAGGAGCTCAGGATTTCTTCTCTGAACTTGCTTGTAGGCAGAAACAGCAGCATGGGAACACTGTGCTGCTACTTTACCCTTCCCCATCTTCAAGTCGTTGCGGACAATCAGCACCATCTTGAACTCCCCAGACTCTCCCATGATGTCAGCTTCACTCCCCAGGCTGTTGGCCGGTGCAGACATTCTGACTTTGGGCTGCCTGAAAAGTCTTCCACGGAGGCCCCAGCCCAGGCACATCCCACATGCAACTCCAGCGATGACACTGAGGAGCCCAGGTTTAGAGAGATAATCCATGATGGATTTGGAAACTAGCTAGGGAAAGGTGGGAAACACAGAATTTACTCGAGCACTTTTCAGCTTACACAAGATCCGGCGGCGTTATTCCCATGGCCGCTCTGCCACACACAAGCACATTCGGTTATTTGGAGTCAGCATTTGTTATAAAAACCGAAAACTATTCCGCCTTCATGCACGGGGAAAGGATGCTCAGAGATATCTTTTGTGATGCACTCTTCTCCTTTCCCAACAACCGCTTTCTAATGGCAAACACGTCACCGGTGACGGTGCACTACCCACCAGTGATGGGTTTCATACTCGGAAGCACAACTAAGAAAAGAACCCGCAAAGTATGTTGAAGTTACACGTAAAAACTGCGAGAGAAACGGCAAAACGAGGGCGAGAGGAGCGTCAAGTCAGCGCTCAAAAATTTACTTGAGAGCTACCCGCCGGGAGAGGCGGCGCAGAGCCGCCTACAGCTCCACCGAGCGCTGCGGCAGTTCGGGCAGTCCCGGCCCCGCCAGGCCCCACGCAGCGACACCACCCGGGTGGAAGCGACTGAAGCGGCCAGGCCCGCATAGGATAAATATAAACTTGGTGAAAGGAGGACAGAAGCCGAGAGCGAAATGAGCCGAGGCAGATCTCGGATGCCCACGGCCCTCAGGGAGTCGCCGGTAACCCCCACATCAACCTCACCTGCCGCTCGCCCACCAGACCGCTGCCACCTCCGCCGTCGCCCGCAGATGACGCCACTAGTGCATGTCAGAGAGCGGCGAGCTAAGGGCGGGAGCGGCGTTCAGGAAGTGACGCTCCCAGTAGGCGGGAAGGGGCTTGCTTGGCCTTGCCCTCACTTCCGGGTTGGCCCGGGCCCAGCGGTAGCGACCGGCGCGGAGCGTGGTGAGTGTGGCGTTGCGTGCCGGGCTGAAACGAGACTGTCTGGGGGCTTGCCTCGTCTTGGCGATCAGAGAGGCTTCCGCGGCGGGCGGGGCTCCGCGCCGCGCATTCCTCAGTGGCACCTGCTCTGCCTCCTTTATCCCGCCCCCTCAGCACTGGCCACGGGGCCGATCCCCTCACAGCAGCTGTGGAGTCGCGTTCCCCCTGTGCTGTGTTCGTGGTGACTGTGTTAGTGGCGACCAAGAGAGGTGGGAAGTCCGGCCCCGGGGCCGGGAGGAGAAATTTTAGGGGGGCCGAGAGAGGCGCCAGCGGGTGGGGTCGGCGGTGTCCCGGGGCATCGTGACCCAGCGCCGCCCCACGCGGTGTTGTGCAAGTCTGCGGCCGGGAGGGGCCTAGCCCGGCGGGGAGAGCTGGAGGGTTGGGTGAGCCGCTTATGGGGTAAGCGGGAGGTGACCGCAGGGTGAACGTTGTAAGGGTTGGGGGACCGGGAAGGGAAAGAGTAGTCCCCAGGGCGCTGGAGGTGCGGGAGGAAGCTTGTGGCTATCGTTAGGGCGAGAGACGTGCTGCGCTGCTCCTACTTCATCCCACGTCCCGCCGGAGACCTGCTGTGCTCGGGACGCTTCACGTCGCGCTGGAGAAAACCCTGAACCGTGTGGTAGAATCGCCCCGCTATGGCCAAGGGACGGTGCCTGATGACACAGTGAGAAATTTCGACTGCTGCCGAGGCTCTGTGACTGCCTCTCCAGGAGAAACGCGTCGTGCTTTCCTAGCTGGAGGGCTGATGCACCCTCTGCATCACGGCCGTCTGTCCTTGGTGCTTGTTCCTTGTGACTTGTCTGATGGGCTCAGGTGGTTAGGCCTCAATCGTTGAAAACTATTTAAGGTCTGATTCCTGATGACTGGAGTTGACCATCTAGATGTGTGTGTCTGTTTTTCAGTCCTGTTCTCTGGCCTGTGTCTTTTAGTGATTACAGAAAGTAGAAGAGCAGTAGGGTTCCCATTTTATTCTGAGATGTTTGGCAAGGCATTTAAGTGGTGCGATGAAAGGGGTAAGAATTTGTTTGGTAGTGGCTATTTGTGTGTGAATCCAGGTTATCCACTCTGAACTGCACGTAGGACATTTCCTCAGGGTTCTCTCCTGTCCTTGTTTTCTCTTCTGGGTGCTTACCAACAAGTGGGTACCCTGGTTTAGTTAATGCTAATAACACGGATTGAGAACTCTGAGGTCTTCTGTGCCTTGGAGCGTATGAAGTTTGCTTGAGCAGTGGCTTTTGGTACTGTTTTCCTGCTAGGTGTCCCTGCCTGTGGCAGGGGGTTGGAGCTGGATGATCCTTGAGGTCCCTTCCAACCTAAACCATTCTATGATTCTATGATTCTATGCTAGGACTTTTGCTCTTCTAAGGTCATTTAACCCCAGTTTCTGGTAGATGGGTGGATTGGGAGGCTCTCGTGCTCTTTACCACCTTACTTTACGATGATGTATCTAAGCATTAACTTGCTTGTTGAAATAGGCTTTGTTCTGTTAGTTTTCTTTCAGACCATTATTTCTGTAGTATAGAATGGACATTTCTCTGTTCCTTCTTGGTCATAAGTGACAGCTGTAGTGATGTTTTCATCCTGTGTTTTCAGATGAGGCGTTTGCCATTGTGCAATGAGAGCTGAGCACCACTTATTAATTTGTGCTAAGCTTCTTGTCCTACTTGAGGACTGGAATCCATGGCACTGGTAATTTCTCTGGGAAAGGATAGGAGGAGACTTGGTAATTTTCAAGTGGGTAGCAGCCATGAGGAAGATGAATACAGTGGAAATAAGTCTCTTAGTTGCTATGTCTGTACTGTTTCCACCTTAAGGCTTTTTTTGCCTGTGGCTGTCTTCTGAACATCACAATTATTTCTGACTACATCTTCTGACTGCCTCTCGTTAGAATGCTCTATGTCGATTTTGAGATCTCCTCTTATTTCTTAACAAGCTTTGTCTTCAAAGCAAAAAAAAAACCAAAACCCTTCTAGTGTGTAGTAAGAGTAGGCCTTTTTTTCTGGTGTCATGGTGATGGGAAACACACTGTTATCTGAAGGTTAGAACTTTAACTTCTGTTCCTCATGGAGAAGTGTTGAGCTGGCTGGACTTTGCTATTCCATGAGAACAAAGAGCACAGCCTTGAAACTTGCAACACTGAGCTTTTTGTGTCCCTATAGCAGTTTGGAATCATAGTCACATGGCAGGACCTTGCTGGTTTTCATGCTGCAGTTGGGCCTAGAAGAGTCTAAGAAATTAGTGAGGCAGGCAGTTGTTTGGTGTATTTCAGACTTGTTGAAAGAATATTCTTCTCTATTCCAAGGCATGGGCAGTGTATTCTCATCCAGTAGGCAAGGCAGCCATAGTGGAACCTGAACTGGTTCCAGTTAGAGACTGTAAATGTCTGTGAAAAGAAGCCATTGTCTCTGGAGCATGTTTCAGTTGCTGTTTTCCACAGAGTTTGATAGGTTCTGGTCTTCATCTCTGTTCATCTATACTGCACCTCCTCATGCAGAAGAAGCTCTCTGTATGTAAAAGCCGGGCAGGTGCAGGCATCTTGTGGGGAAAGTGTCTCCCAGCGCTCAGAAGACAGGATAAAGGCAAAGTTCCTACCAAACCTGCACTCTCCCCTATGGGCTGGAGGAGTCAGGTGTCAGTTCTTAAGGCTGGGTTGTACTCTTAGAGTTTCTAACTCTTTGTTCTGTGCTAGTCAAATTTGAATAGGACATTTTTGTGACAGTCCCTGTGCCCTTTCTTCCCTCTGTGCCTTTTGGGAGCATAAGGAGACTGACCGTGGAGAGCTTGACTGCCACCTTCTGAAGGCAGGGTGCAGTCCGAGAGCTGCGAGACGGACATCTCAGCATGTGTGTGGATTTCTGTTCTCTGGAACTGAGGATGTGAGAGAGATTGTGTCTGGTTAGTCACCTGGATGTGAAGGTGCACTCTTTTTCAGTCCTCTGTGGCTTCTCTCGCCAGAGCCTTTCTCTCAGCTGTTACCAGTCTTTCTAAGTCACCAGTTTTGTGAAAGGGTTGTTTGGCATCTGTGACATGTTCTCCTCAAGGGGTACACTATTTGGTCAGTACCTGTCCCTCAAACCCTGTTTGACAGAGGACATCGCATTGCATCACTGTCTTGTTCAGCATTTGGGTAGAGTTGAGCTTGGGAAAACTGAAGTTAGTGAAGCAGCACAGCAACAACACTAAGGAAATCTGCTGTGATCACCTCAGGTCACTCTCCCAGCAGCATATTGCACCCTCTGATGACCTCAAAGCTGTTTTCTCAGCAGCTGGTTGAGTGTTGTCCCGGGCAGGGGAGAAGCAGCCTCAGTATGTGAGCTGTGATCTTCACCCCAGGCTTGCTGCCTCCTGCCAGTGTAAGGAGCTCAGAGCTGATCTGTGCGTGAGATCCTGTACTGATAATGTTCATCTTCCCAGTCATTGTAATTTCCCTTCCTTATTTATTTACTGTGGGAGAGAAAGCAAAGTTTCAGCAAGAGTTCACTGCAGATACCCAAACAACATCAAATTGTCTTTCCTGCCATCCTCCAAGCCTTTTCATCTCTAGATTTCATCTTCAATGACTCTACTGTGTTCTTAAAGCACCCGATTCTACTACTGATCTACTCAACCAACCATCAGTGTTCATGTTCCACCAAAGAGAACAGTTTCATGTGGGTAGCTTTAACAGGGGCCTCTGTTAACCTCAAAAGAAAATGCATTGCTTTCCTTGGACTTGTGTTCCAGCAGTATTAAATCATTCCTAAAAGATGTCCCCGAGCCTCTTTGGAAAATGAGAAATTTTAACTCTAAGATGATTTATATTTTTTTTTTTTAAACAGGTTTAGGTTGGAAATGGGAAAATAGGTCTGGTGTACAGAGGCATAACCCACAAAATGGAAAGCTGTGGTCTTTAACTGAATTGCTTCTCCTTTGAGGGATTAAACTATTTTAGTCGGAACAACATTTTTAGTGTGGCAATAAATGCACTCATATCAACAGAACCCATTATAACTCAGTCTGTGGAGATTTTGAACATCTTTCAGATGTGTCCTAATTTATTTTAATTGAATGCTTCCCAGGAGTGCAAAAGGATGGGAGGGGTTGGGGGGCTGGGGCTGGGAATCAAGCAGTTACTTTTTCTGTTTGCTTTCATCTTTAGGGAATTTATTAACCTTCAGCTCAGGGACTATGTCAGTTTGGTATCACGTGATGAACGGTGTTGTCTTACCCTGTAGGGACAGAAGGTTTGGAAGAGCAGTTGCTTTGGTCTTGAACACCTACAGAGCTGAGGACGTAGTTGTGTGTTCAATTGGCTTCAAATACAGAAGAAGCAGTGAAGAGTGGCGTAGTTGTACGGAGCTGAGAGGGTAGGTAATGTTTTACTCAAGGCTGATCCTAAATGTGTTCATGTGTCAGATGGTCTTCAACTTTTGAGGCAAAATGCTCTCCAAACTGTTACCTTGCCAAGGAAGTGTTAACTTACTCCCTGTGCAAACTGTTGCCTCTGTAGAGCATTTGATGACTGAAACAAAACCATAGTGCTGGTTAGTTTGGGGCAATTGCTTATCCACCTTTTAAAGTTTGAGGTTTAATCTCCTGTTCTCTTTATTGTAATTAAAGAACAATGATGTGGAAGAAGGAGGAGAAAAGCTTCTCAGAAAAGCTGGGGATAAAGAAAAAGGACAGTGGCAGGACTGGAGCATTTGACTTAAAATGCAAGAAATGGCAGAAGACTGTAAATGGTGTTGTAGAGAAACATCAGCAAAGTGATCTGAGCTATACATCTGGTTCTAGCAGCTGTGTGACAAGTCACTTTGATGGAGATGAGACTCAGAGTTCCAGGGTCTCTTTAATAAAGAAGTGGTAAGAATTAGGGATTCAGACAATGGCTGGAAAGCAGTAAGATCATTCAGACAGTTAAACAGCTTCCTTGTTGCAGCACATTGCAAAGGAGTCCTCAAAAAATGCTTAGCAGGGAACGTGAGTCCACACTCTGCTCCTCCAAGTGACAGTGCAAGCACCCAACCACCCTGTCTTAAACAGTTCCCTTTTGTGTAAGTGCACCCAGCACTTGGGTGCTTCAGCAGCCTCCCCGGAGCTTCAGAAAGAGATTTTTGTCCTTTCCTCTGACTGAGGAGTGCAGAGATTGCAGTGCCTGATTTGGTGTTCTTGTGCTCTCATCGCTTGTTTTGCTTTGTCTCACTTACACTGTGAAGTGCCAGTCGCAGTTACCAGAAGCCCTTTTTGTTGACCAATTTTAATTTTTGATTAGCAGTACTTGTCTTTTTATACTTAATGTTAGGGGTTGCACTAAGGCTCAATGGTTTATTGTGGGCTGATTTGTTCAGCCTGACAAAGGAGTTCTTGTGTGGGCACAGCTCCTACAAATGATCTAATCGACCCTGATAGAAAAACTGTTCAGAGTTGTTTTCCTCACTCTTTTAAATAGTTTATTTTTATGATTGCTGGTAACTGCTCAATGTTATTAGGCAAATTAATTTTTTTAGATAGGGACTCTGGGTCTTTTTCAGCATTCAGAAGAAGTGAATCTCTGTTTAATTTGCTGTGGTGAGCTGTCATGGGTTTGGTGTAGACATGAGGATTGGGGCTTGGTTAATAAAGAATGGCTCCATCATTTTGGGTCAGACTCCCACTACAATTAATACTCATGACGAGACAGTGCAGGAGTAGGGAAAATAATAGGCATGAAACAGAGCAACAGATCAAGAGCTGAGCTCTCTGGATACACATCCTTCTGTTCCTTATGCTAAGATGCTTTGAGTATAATTAGACTTTGGTTAATCAAGGAGTTTTTTTTTCTGAAGCCAATAAGTGTTTGATTTCTGAATTTCAGCCTCTTTGAGCTTGCAGTGCAGTAGGTATCAAATTTCCTAGTCAGATGTGTTCTTAAATGAAGGTTTTTAGAGCTTTTCTGCAGAATGGTTGAACTTTAAGACCTACATAACAAGTATTCACCCTGCAGAAGTGTGCAAAGGGATTATTTATCTGCTTTGCTGTCAATGATGACTTGTGTACTTGAGGTAGCATTGTGCAAAGCTGATCTCAGATTAGTGCCTCTCCAAGTAGGCAGGGTACAACTGTCTCTGTTTTACTGTGATGTGTATGTAACAGTGCACCTGAGATCCCTAGAGAGTGATGATTTTTATGTGCCAGTAAGATGTTTAATGGTCTGCAGTGGAATTCAGTTCCTGGAGAGGGAGCATTGTGCACAGCCTAGATTTTAGTGTCAGACATGGTAAGCAGTTTGTAACACAGTAAATTCATTTTCGTGAAATGCCATTAAGCTGAGAGCAGAGACTAAATCAACTGAGACTTTGATTTGGAAGTCTAGATTTGCACAGGGGAAAGAAGGATGAATTCAAAATGAGGAACATGTGACTTCCACTGAAGTTTGTGGTGTATTATTTTTTTTACTGTTTGCTATATTTAAGCCAACAAAATGTGACTGAAGTTCCCTAAAGTAAACAATTTAGCTTGTGTTTTTTTTAGTGTGAGTGTGTGGAGAACAGCTTTGATGGCTTTTGCTTCCTAAGCAGCTTTCTGTGAGCTCACGGGCTTTCTAACTGCTCAATTTAAACACTCCCCTCTGCAATTTGAGCTCAGTGTGTGTAACACGTATGACATACAGGTGTGTATGAGCTATGTTGGATGTATGTAGAAATACATATATATATATAAAAAAATAAGTGCACAGAAGTGCAGTCAGTAGAAACATAGCACTCCAGCATCTCCAGGGACTTACTGTCCTAATGAAATTAGGAGATGGCTAAAAATTTGATCCTTGTATCACCATAGCAACTGGCCGGTTATCCTCAACTAAGTACTGGTGTAACTCCACTGATTTCCAAAGCACCAAGCCGCTATAAAACTGATCTGAGGAGAGAAGGAGTTTCACATTTCTCTGGTGTTTGACTAGCAGTTCAGAGCACACCTTCAGGTGCAGGTGACTGCAGAACGATGCTGTAGAGCTCGTCCTGCAGCAGGGCAGTCCTCTGTCCTCAGCTGACTACGGAGCCCTTCAGCATTTTTCAGAAGCAAACCTTTGCAAGGTTGTTTCACTCATTTTTATTTTTCTTGCTTTGTGGTTTGGGTGTTCCAGAGTCCAAGTTTCAATAGGCAGATTGCTATTTCTGTGCATTTCTTTTCAGCAAGAAGGTGTTAGAGGGAGGACTCCTTCCCTGGACATCAGTGCTTTTAACTATTGGATTTTAAGTACAGACCCTTTAATAACTGCATTGTAGCTAGCAGTTTTATCTGTGTTGCAAGTAATGCACAAGGTTGTTCCTGTGGATTGAAGAACTTCTGTCTAAAAAACTGACTTCTGAAACCCTGGACACACTAAACAAATGTGGTATCTGAACGTTTGTAACATTTTATTGACAGAATTATTGCAGTCTGAATTAAAGGGGCTAGCTGGCTCCTGTTTGCCAAACCTCGATTGCTGCTTGGCTCTTAAGCCTAACATAAATCAAAGGGGAAGGATTTTATTTTTTTTCTGTAAAACATTGTAATTTCCTCCACAAGAGAGTTTTCTGTAACCTGTCATTTTGGTGTTGCACTACTCTTCTTTCCAAGGAAAGCAGCATATCAAAACCTGTAAATCATGTTTACTTATGCAGTGCCAATGAGATGCTTTAGCTTTGTGAGGCTCTCTTTTCCAAAATAAAATTCCAGAAACTGGTTTTACAATTCAAGAGAGGGTTTTTAAGGCGAGGAGTCTGGCTGGCCACTCTTTGTGTTCAATTGCATAAGAGTTGTCAGCTGTTCAGGTTTGGGTTTTTTAAGGAGTGGGGGGAAAGAAGCTCTTGCAACATTTTGATTTATGCTGGCTTCCAATTATTGCACTCTTCACTCTCCTGGGTAAGGAAAGCCACAGCTGTTCTTGTGCAGTTTTTAAGCTTGACCTCACTAGACAGAGGCCAAACCAGCAGAAAGGATGTAGACCTTTCATAAAAGCTTTCCATCAGAGAACTTTTGGTCATTGAAGAGTTTACCTTTTCTAGCTTAGAGAGATTAAGCAGGGCAAGGCATGAGGTGCAGATCTGTATCTTAGTTACCATGTTGAAGGCTGATTTTTAGGCTGTGGGGGTTTTGAAGTCTACTTGCATGCTAACTACCCAGTAGATGCTTACTATTAAATGCAGAGGGTCTTAAAAGCAAGTCTTAGGATGAAACTGAAGTTTGTATGAAGCTCTGCTTCTTTTGGAGCCCAAACAGTGGGCTGATTGTAGAAGGGATTGTTTAACAAGCTTTTGTTCAGTTGTTAGAAGTGAAGGAGTTTTGTCATTTAAGTGAAAATGTAGATCTATGTAGGTGGAAATGTTTTAATCTTTGTCATTGTGAGAACTGCATCACGTTCTTCTTTTTAATGGTGTGATGTAGGATAACTGTCTTTTGGGTTTGGACAACTGCTGAATGTTCTTTGACTATGGAGTAAATGAAGTCTTCAAAACTGAAAATGGAGACATTGTGCTTTTTATCTTTTTATTCTGCTATTAGATCCCTACACGTGACTGATCTATGAAATGGCAGAGAATGGAACAGATTGTGACCAGAGACGCATAGGAATGACCAAAGAGCAGCACAATGGAAACTTCACAGGTAGGAAAGTGACTGAATATTCTCAATATTCTGGTCAGCTTGGTGTGGAAGTTGATCAGCACAGCACTCAGAAGGGATTTACGTTGGTGTATGCTATGTTCAGGCAGTGCAAAGGGCTTCCATGCTTCACTTAGGAGCTTCAGGCATCTCTGTGGCTGAACTCTGGAGGATTGACGTGTTGAAAAGCCACAGAACAGTTTTGTGCTGTGCATTTCCATTCGGTTTTCTCTTGCACTCTCTTCTCCCTCCAGAGTTCTTACTCTGTAGTTGGTATTGTGAACCCTGTGAAGCTGACTTGGGTACCAACAGGGGCTGCAACAGGACTGAGCTAAAAAACTAAACTCTGGTGTCTGTAGGAATCAAGCTGTACAGCCCCACCCTTTGGCAATGAAAAGTTAGAACTTGGTAATAAAAATCTGGTTTACTCTGGGAAAAATCCTGTTATTAGTCTCCCAATTTCTAGCTTTTCTGTTGACATTTAGCTTCACTATAATTTATGAGTTTCAGAGATAAGTTGCTAACAAAAGTTAGGTATTTCATCTCCTGCCTTACCTCTGTTTCTCTTACTGGTATGTCTGATGTAGGCTTGGGTTAATGCTCAGAACTCATGAAAATTAACCTGAGGACACTTCATGAGAAGCCTTGTGACACCAAATTGTCTGGTGCTGTGTAGCACAGCATAGAAATAATCATTATCTTTGTTTGCTTCCTGTCAGCTTTGAATGTGCCAGTTCCATGTTTAATTAAGTTTTGTAACCAAGTGATTTCTCAAGTATTCAGTCATACACCATTGTCTTTTATGGCCTTTGCTGAAAACAAGGTCATAAAACCCAAGGTTGAAGCATATTTATTACACATAATAAGTGGGGGAAAAAGATAGAGAATAGAAATTCTTGAAGCAGTAATGTGTGGCAGGATTTCAAGAAGAACTGTATGTGTACATGTATGGAACAAATCAATTCCTTTTACTTGAAGACTTAAATCACTCTGTGACTCTGAGGGCGTGTGGGTGTTCTCCAGCATTTGCCATTGTAGGGTTTCTGTTAGTTCATCTGAAGCAAGTGATGCTTGCAGCTAAAGAATGCAAAAAGAAATGAGCTGTGTGGCTAATGAAGTATGCAATTTCTATGTAAATATTAGCATCTGATAAGGCAGCATGTTTCAATTACTGGCATAAGGCTGAAATAATCCATCTTGGGTTTCCAATGTGCTGGGGGTTCAGATTGAGTATTTGAAGTGCAGCAGCTTTTTGCAGCTGGAATGTTCATGGAGAATATTGCAATGTTTTAAATACATACAAACCAGAATACATATGTTTTGATTTTGTGTGGTAAGTGATGTTTAAACAAGTTTTGGTGTCTGTTTGGCTACAAGAGTTACTTTTGTGTATTTTTCCATTGTCTTGTGGCTATTTTATCCCTTTTATTTCAGAATTTATTTTCTTTAAACGTTTAAAAATCATTGCAGCTCATTAGCTTGCTGACCTTTGAACAAACTATTCTCCTCCAGAAAATAGCTAGGGGTTTTATTAATCTGGACTGCATTGTAAGCTCAAAACACCACATTTATTAGCAGAACCTTTCTTCTCTATGTGTGTGGTGAGGACCCAGTTACTGGTGTTACAGCAGTGTTGAGCTCACTGCAGTGAAAAGCAGCCACATGTCTAGTGTCAGTCCAGCAAAAAAATGTGGTCTAAAAGCAGGTATAAAATGAGATTCTTTTCATGAGCTGGGCTGGATCTTGTCTTGGAGAAGCTGAGGAGTGTGGTTAAGGCTCTCCGTAGCCTGAGGATTCTGGCTGGTAGGAGACATGCCACTATCCAGTTACAGGGTGACTGACATGTGTAAAGAACACATGTAACTCAATCTGATTCCATTGGAGGAGTCTGAGAATAGCTTTGGAAGAGAACCAGATTCAGAGTTCAAAGTGAAATGTGGTCTCTCTTGTGGGTGATAGTCAGGTTTGACCTGGTTCATAAGCAGTGGTGCAGTACCTTGTGTAAAGGCTGCAGATACGGCAGACTGGTTTGCATCCTGGGGTAATGAGATTCTTGCATGGTTGTCAGCTACATAGAGGAGAAAAGCCACTTGGATTGCCTTTGCTGGAGGGCCCTTGGTTTCTGATGCACTTGCAGCAAGTGCTTTGTGATGGGTAGAAAAGATGGCTGGGAGCTCACATTACCTCCCTAACAATGCAAGTCAAAAAAAAGGGTTTGTTTTGGGCTAGGATAGAACCTGAACTGTCAGCCTGTGCTTTCACACTTCTTTTGCTTCTCATTTGCAGAGTCCTCTTTGAGCGAACGGAAGCGAAGGGACCGAGAAGAGAGGTTGAACATTGTCCTGTGGAAGCAGCCTCTTGTTACCTTGCAGTATTTTTTCCTGGAAACTCTAATAAACTTGAAGGAATGGACTATAAAGTAAAGACCATTTCTTTAACTTCTACTAAACGTTCTGGGGCAACCCCATGCTCTGATTCAGTAGGTCATGCTGACATCTCCCTTTCTCTGGTGCTTCACAACTTTAAAACTCCTCTTTCAGAAAACAGATCTCCTTGGTTTGGCTGGTTTTACATGTTGTCAATGGAAGAAAATTGCAGACTTCTTTTCTGAAGAGCTGGATATTCCATTTTGAAGGAGTTGGGGAGGAGATACTGTGCTTAGGGCTGCAGCATTAAGCTCTCATTTATTAATGTATGTATTAGTTTGACTGAAAGAGCTGAGCTAGGGCAGGATTCAGGGTTGCATGGAACTCCCCACAATGATGCTGTAAAGAGGACTTTGCTTCTGAGGTGTGTGAGCCCTTTTGCATCAGTAAGTGGTTTATTAGAGCACTTTCCCTATGGAACGTGGATGCACTGGATAAAAAGGGCTTTTATTCCAGTGAGAAAAATTGTGATGGGCAGTCCTAACATCTCCTACCAATGCTGAAATGTGAAACTGCTTCTGAACACAACAGGCTTGAGAGGGAGTAGAGTGCCAGAGGGCAACTGAGAAGCCAAGAGTAGCAGCCATGCTTATGCTTGTGTTTGTAACGGGAATCTCTTGTGTTAAGGACTGAGTTTATTATCATTTTCCCAGTCAGAAAGTAGAATCTGATGATACTTTGGGTTATTCTAGCTGTTGGACTGCTCCTTGCAGAGTGAGCTGGCCTGGTGACTGTGAGCTGTGTTCACTGACCCTTCTGGGCTAGATTTGAGGTGCTGACACATGAAATCCACTGAGAGAAACTTCTAGCTTATATTTTGATCTCCTGAAATGATTTGCATGAAGAATTTCAGGTTTACTTAGTGTAGTCTTAATCCCTCAGCCCCAGACTTGCTTATTTTTCCTGTGTGCATTCTTTCAGCTATCAGTGGGAATTGTTTCTTTGAGAACCATTTTGTCAGGTGTTACATTAGCCATTTCTGACAGCCTCTAGGCATTTATTTAAACGCAACAGAAATAACATCTGAGATCTTACTTTAAACTATTATCTGGCTTTCTAGACATCGAGTTCTGTTACAGGCAACAGTCACATTGCTCTGTCGTGCAGCAGGTTGTCTGCAGCACAGAAAATAGCACTGACTATTGGAAGCTATTAAGTTGAGACCTCAGATTGACTCTTAATGTTATCTCCTGTGCTCCATTGGAGAAAATTGTGTTTACAATGATGACAATCACTTGAAAATCCAATTGTCATGTGAATGTAACAGCAGAAATCATTGAAGGAAAGGTGGAGTGCCTTTTTCAAGCTTAATGTGAAACATTTGTGACTGTTTTTCCTCTATTGCACATCTCATATTTCTGTCTTTTTCTGTCTAAATAGGTTCTTAGTTTGCTGCTCCATATCTGAATTTTTAGAGTGATGCTAGCAGTTGCTTTTTATAGCATTAAGTGACAGTCTCATAGTGTTTCCCAGACAATAATACATGTATTTGCTAATCTGCTGTGCTGTGGCCACACACATCCAGCAAAATGTAAAGCTGAAAAGAGTGAAAAGTAATTTGGTAGCTGATTATAGATATATATATAGATATATGTATCTATATCTATATTCTTTTCTCCCTTGCTGTTGTAGCTTCATTAGCTAAAATGTTCTGTATCAAACTGTTCTGGGAGATATTAGTTTCAATAGATCAGGGGAACCAAAATAGAAGCTTCCTTAGCTAAAATGTTCTGTATCAAACTGTTCTGGGAGATATTAGTTTCAATAGATCAGGGGAACCAAAATAGAGTAAAGATTTATTCCTCTTGCTGTGGCTGTGGTTCTCCCCACCAGTACAATCTGACATTATCACTTCAGTTTTCCAGCCACAGCTTGTCCCTTGCCCCGGGCCACTGCAGTCCCTGCTTTGCACTTTGCTTAACCGCGGGGGTTGTTGATGGCCCTGGTTTCGAGACTGTCTTGGCTGCAGAAGCTGAATATTTGTCTTCAGATTGTGTTTGTTTTCAGACAGCTACTTTGTTTTCCTTTGTTTTATAGGAGGGGGAAAAAAAAAAAAAGTGTGTGGCTGAAGTTTGATCTCACTTGACAGGGAAGCAGAGATTTTTCCATGAAGACTAAAGGCTCCCCAGATATTTTCCTGGGAGGTTTCTGCTTTCTTGGGAGGTTTCTGCTTTTGTAATAGCTTAATAACTTCTCAGCTGCCATTGTTGCTGCTGACTGCAGCCACACAGAGCCAGTCTACAGGGATAACTAAGTTACTTTGAAATGTCTGCTGCCTTCTGAAAACCCCTAATTGCCATTTGTCTTTTAAGATTGTGGCACCGGCGCAGCATCGTGCTGTGTGTTTTACTGACGCTTGCCGTGCTCACAGCTACGTATTACATTGAAGGAGCACATCAACAGGTAAGAGCCTTTCAAGTTCTTTTCCTTAGTGACTAATGCTTCCTGTCAATCTGCTGAAGTAGATGTGCTGGGAATTAACTGGGGACTTCGTGGAATTGCAGTGTACCTTTTGAACTCCTGCCTCCTAAGGATATTCCTTTCTCCTCTCCTCTCTGTTGTGCTTGGAAGGAGTTGGGTTTTAGAGGTGGGGAGTGATCAGCCGTATTGTTTGATCTCTTCTGTTGCATCTGTAGGAGTTCCACCTCTCATCTGTTCCTGAATAAGCACACCTCTGGTGCTGCAGCACTCCTTCACAATTGCTGTTAACAAGCTTTTAATAGCGCTGTGAGCTCTTCAGAGAAAATGTTTAAACTGAGTCGTGATAGAACTTTGTGGTTTCTAACAAATGTTTCTTCTGCTTCTATGGGGAGAGTCTCCTGACCAGCTGGGATAGGCATATATCTAGACAAAATGGTTTCATGTTTCAAATCTGGGTCTGTGATGCTTCTCATACCCCCACTGCTTTCAGATGCTTGTTTTGGTGTACATGAATACTGATGCTTTTGCATCACTTGCTGCTCTGCCTGAAATCAGCAGGTTCCCAGTTCTGGAGAACTTTCTGACATCCCCTCTGCCATGGCATGTTACTGGCTGCCTGAGAGGCGTGCAAGTCTGGAACAGGAGTCCTGGCTTTCTAGGATGGCTCTTTGAAATGCAGTGAAATAAGTTGCTTCAGCTTATCACATTCTTGCTCACCGAATCCCGTTCTTGAGACCTAAGCACTTAGTTGCAGAGCCAGTCCTTGGATGTAAATCGGTCACCTGTTGCTGCTGGCCAAGTACCTGTGTCATTACAAACTGCCCTGGTTGGTGGCCTTGTCAGCATGAAGCCAGAGCGTGGCGCACTGAACAGTTGCCACTAGATGGCCCTTGCAAACTGGTGTCGAGCACATGGCTCTTGAGCTGCTTGTGGGACTCCACTGTGCCAAGGCTTGGCAGAGCAGTGCTGCCCAAGGTGTTCTGGAGCCTGCTGGAAGCAAACCTGTGCCTCTGGGACAGGCGAGGGGAGTGACCTGCAGAGTCCAGTCAGTGCTTCTGACTCTCCATCTGGGAGGTCAGCAGGTATCTATCCACCTGCTTTCCTCCAGAGCTCTTTCCCTGAAGTCCATGTCCTGTTGGCTCCTATACCACTCTCTGTACCATCAAAATATACTGAAGAGCCACTTTTTTTCCAAAGCATACTCAAAAGAGCACATTTTATTTGTGATTCTCACTTGCTGTTTTCAGGTTAAAACCTAGTTAAGAATGATAAACTTCTTGGTGTTATTGGTCCATGGATGATATCAAAGGGCACATTATCTTTGGGTTTTGAGGTAGCCTCGAGGTGATGGCCTGGCTCATCCTTTGCTCCTGTGGCAGTGAGAGGGAGATACTGCTTCATACTGCTTCTTGTTTCTCCAGTGTACCCAACTGGATGTTCTATGTCCAGAGTTTGCTGTGCCTTTCCCATGTCCCCTCATTTATGCATGCATCACACCATCAACAGCTCAGTCTTTCCCTACAGGTAACAAACCTGGTTACTCTCTGCTTCAGGATTAAACATTGAACAAACTAACAGAGAGCACAGCTAATTCTATTCCTTCATTTAATCTCTTTGTTTGAAGAGCTGCTGCTTCTCAGGGTCTAGTAGACACTGTATGGAGCTTGCTGCTCACTGCTTACACCTAGTATGAAGTCTGGATTTCGACTCCCTATTACTGAACCTGCATTTTTCATCTGTCTCCTTGGTAACTTGCCAATTCTGAGACATGTGGGCTTTTCTTTTGGAGGTGCACTATTTTATGTACATGTCTGTGCTGTAATGGTAATAAATTACCAACAGAACTACCTAGGGTTCTACTGTAGTTGGATGTCCTCTCCCTGGAGATGTTCAAAACCAGGTTGGATGTGGGCTTGAGCAACTTGGTCTAGTGGAAGGTGTCCCTGCCCTTGGCAGGGGGGTTGGAACTAAATGATCTTTAAGGTCCTTTCCAACCCAAACCATTCTGTGAATCTGTCAATAAGTACCTGCATTAGTTTGTAGCTTTAACTTCTCCCCTAGCAGATCTCACCATTTTATTTGACTGTGTTTTCTCTCTTTCGTGACTCTTCTTTTTCAGTATGTGCGGTATATGGAGAAAAAGTTCTTCTGGTGTGCCTACTGGGTAGGATTAGGCATTCTGTCCTCTGTTGGACTTGGAACAGGACTCCACACCTTTCTGCTCTATTTGGTAAGGATGTTTCCATATCATCATCTTTCTGAATCAAGTATTTGAATTGTTGCATATTTTAAAATAGGTGAATACAAAATACTCTGTAAGACGTTTGCAGAAGAGAAGGCTGAGGGGGGGATCTTATCAGCATCTGTAAATAGGAGGGGTGGGAGTCAAGATGAAGGTGCCAGGCTGTTGTCAGTGGTGCCCAGTGATAGGACAAGGGGCAGTGGATACAAACTGGCACACAAGAAGTTCCACCTGAACACGAGGAGAAACTTCTTTAATGTGAGGGTATTGAAGCACCGGAACAGACTGCCCAGAGAGATTGCAGAGTCTCCTTCTCTGGAGACTTTCAAAATCCACCTGAATGCATTCCTATGTGACCTGCCATGGATGATCCTACTTTAGCAGGGGGATTGGTCTCGATGATCTCTGAAGATACCCTTCTAAACCCAAACATTCTGTGAACGGGTTGCCCAGGGTGGTTGTGGATGTTCCCTGGGTGGAGGTGTTCAAGGCCAGGTTAGATGAGGCTTTGAGCAACCTGTTCTAGTGGGAGGTGTCCCTGCCTATGGCAGGGGGGTGGGAACTGGATGATCTTTGAGGGCCCTTCCAACCTAAACCATTCTGTGATTTTACAACCATTAAGTACTTGTGCAGGAAAAGAAACACTTAGTCCCTGGGCTTAGTGACTGCTCTTCGTATTCTATCCTCAGTTGGTAGTTTGTGTGCTCTATGTTTATTGAACTGTAGACATCAGCCTGCTGCTAATCCTCACTTTGAAACAGTGAGTCAACATCTGCAAGCTCCATCCTCTGATTTCTTAGTTAAAATAAAACATGTTCTAATGTGCACAGCTCAAATGTTTCCATTTGAAATTATCCAGCATACTCCTTTATTATTTTTTAGTAGTAACTTTAAATGGTCTTTTTTAGCTGAAGCCACTGCAACAGGCAGCTGTTTTGAAGCTCAGTCCGTAGTAATTTTGCTTTGAAAATAATAGGAAGAAAAATGTTTGTCTATCACCATAAAATAGTATCTGTTCTGAAAATATCTATGCTGTTGTTTATCTCAACAGCTAGGAAAGTTAGGGAAATGTTTGGGTGTGTTTTGCTTCTGGCTATTGGATTAGTTCCTTGTTTATGAAACCACTGTCCTGGATTTAAGAAAAGGATTCGTGGCCACAAAATAATTAAAACCAGTTTATGCAACAAATGTCATCTTGTATTTGGAACAATTACAGATGTTTACTTTCAGAACTGCTTTAATCATTACCAATAACACAGAGAACACTACAAGAAACGAGAAACTTGTGCTTTTCCACACAGCAGGGCAGTGCCTGTGAGATGGAATGGCATCTCCAGGGGCTGCATTTGCAGTAGTCTTAGACTTACTCTTGGTGTAGCTTCTCTCCTAAAGCCAGCCGAGGCAGACAGCACAGGAGAAAGGAAACCAGCACTAAATAGAAGCAAGTTTATGCATGCATGGCCTTCTGGGTGAAAATATTGGTGTCAGTCTAAATGATGGGAAATGGAATTTCAGTAAAGCTGATGAACAGTGTCTAAACATTTTTATGTAACGCTGAATAGTGCTTAGACAGCAGTGAAGTGACAACATGCAGATGATCTGACATGCAGAGATGGTGCTATTAGTGGCTTGAGGACAGTAAGATGCATGGGCTGGACAGAGGGAGAATCAGTCAAAAGCATCACCCCCAAACTCAGGTGCTCTGCGTTGCTGGAGGAGCAAACCAGCACTGAGGGATTCTTGAGGTGGGATCAAGCTGACAAACTGCTCGCTTGGGGCCCTCTGCCAGCCTACAGTGGGAGTGGAAATGCAGCAGGATGGGAGCAGGACAGAGAGGAAAGGTTTACTGCAGAAATTGCTGCAGAAATCAGTTGGTGATGATATAAATCACCAAGCAGGAAACAGTTTAAATCAGATGTTAACCTTGTTCTGCTCTTTTCCTTCTTAAGCTATCTCTCACTGGTTGATAGATAAGATTTCCTCTAACCAAAGATGTAATGTATTTAGACACCCTCTTTGAAGCAGTTTGGAGAGTTTATTATGCAGTGTCTGTTACTGGATTGTTAACATGTGTAAAAAAAAAAAAAAAAGAAATGTGATCCACCATTTCTGAACTGTATTTGAAAGTGAGCAGTGTTGCTTTGCTGTACCTGGCTCTGACACAGGGCAGCAAGAGCACTGTCATCTTATATCCTGGGCCACTCTAAGTTGATTTTTGTCACATAGAGGTCTTTAAGACAGCAGCACTTCTCTTTAAGGCTTTATGAATTGACCCTTCTTTTTCTCTGTATATAGTGACAGGACAAGGGGGAGTAGTTTTAAACTGAGGGAAAGTGTGTTTAGACTGAATCTTAAGAAGTTCTTCAGTACAGGGGTGGTGAGACTCTGGAATAGCTTTCCCAGGGAGGTTGTGAATGCCTGCTCTCTGGGGGTGTTCAAGGCCAGGCTGGATGAGGTCTCAAGCCTCATGAGTGTAGTTGAGCGTTGTCCCTGCCCATGGCAGGGAGATTGGAGTAGATGATCTCTGAGGTCCCTTGAACCTAAGCCGCTCAACAGGAGCACTACTTGTTTGCTTTAAATATGAAGAGCAGGTAAGAATGTTTGTATTGCAATGAGGGAATTCCATAAAGGCATTGATTGTAGGAAGGAAAACCAGCAAAGATTAATTTTCATGTTCTGTGCAAGCTTTCATAGCTCACATGGACTGTGACTGTAGGCCAGCTGCAGTCCTTACTCTGCAGGCTCGTTGGAACGCAGAATCGGGCAGGCTTTGGTGGCCTGTGTCAGGATTTGTAGCCACTAGGTGGCGCTGGGAGCGTAACAACAGAAGTTCATTGCCTTGGCAGTGTTGCCATCTTAACTACCTGAGCTGTTAATAGCGGGATCGCTGCAGCTCCAGCAGCAGCAGCTGCTGTGTGTTAACATGCTGGCAGTCCTTAGTAGCGCCTCAGTTTGAGCCTACACCTTGCGTGAAAGGGAAAGCAGATTGGTAACGAGTGTAGGCACAACTTCTAAGAGTAAAGTATTTCAGAGTAGTATTCTGGATTTAACCCATCTGAAAACAAATGAGGAGCTCCAGCTTTCAGAAGGAGGAGTTTCAGACTAATTTGCTTTATTAGTTGTGCAGCAGTCACCTCTAAAAGTAGAAATACAGTAGACTAAGTGAAGAACTCCCTACATTAACTTCTCACGTTATTGTAGATCTGCTTTTCATGTTCCACATACTTTAATTACATTTCTTCATTACGGTAAAACTTCTCCTTCCATTGATTCAAAGAAATGAGAAGTTGCAAAGCAGCAAATCCTCCTCTGCCTTGGTGCCTGGATTTGCTGGCAGTAGAGAATAGAATCAGTAAGTGTTTTAAAATTGCTTTTAATTAATTGCTCATTTTAAGTGTGTATGTACAGGGAGATTGTTGGGAATGCAATTACATGCCTAGAGAACAATGCTCCCGGGGCCCACCCATGTGCTGCCGAGCTCTTGTTGAGGCTCGCAGCGTTGTCCCTGCCACAGAGTGCCCACGGGTAGGAATTGCTGGCATGTAGGCACCTGTTCAGGCCCTGAGCCTCAGCTTTTTCAGCTGTGACACAGGTGCATCTGTTTTAAATAGAGCCCTCCCTGCACTGCATACAACCGTTCCCATTTCAGTGTCTGTAAGCACAGGCTGGGAGCAGGGCAGATTGCAGTCCTGGTTATGCAATAGCTGCAGCATATGAAAGGCTCTGAGTGGTGTCACAGAACCATAGAATAGACTCACTGAGGTTGGAAAAGACCTCTATGACCGTCAAGTCTGTCAACCCAACACCACCATGCCCACTAAACTATGTCCAAAGTGCTGTGTCCGCATGTTTTTTGAACACCACCGGGGGTGGTGACTCCAGCACCTCTCGGAGCAGCCTGTGCCGGTGCCTGAGTATTGTTCAGTGAAGAAATTCTTCCTAATGTCCAACCTAATTAAATTCCCCTGGTACAACTTGAGGCCATAAGATCAGTTCAGTTGAAAAAGACCTTTCAGATCACTGAGTCCGATTATTGACTTAAGACTACCATGGCCATTAAACAGTCCCGGAGCTTGTTTCCCCTGGCCTGATTAGCTGGTTTTCCAGGGTTGCAAACCATCGTTTGAGTTCTTCAGAGCATCTCTCATCAGCTGCTTCTTTGGACCAGCATAAATTCAAGTGCCAGGAGAGACCTTGGGGTTAGCTAGGACGAAATTACTTGGAAACAGTTTGCTGAAAGTACGTTTTACAGTCTGAAGCATTCTCAGTAGGGGGGATGTTGCTGCCTCTGGGTAATACCAGTTCACATCTGATTTGGATTTTGTTTGTCACCAGAACATTTTTGCTGCATACATCTCGGTGTAGGAGGGAGAGGTCAATTTTTTTGGTTTGATAATAGGCTTTTTATTGCTATTTCTGTGATTCAGGAACTTTCTATATGTTACCAAGGGTCTGAAGGTTGCTGTATTGGTGTCTCATTTAATGCTGAAACCGTAGTTGCTGCCAGCACTAAATGTAAGATCTGCTTTTCCGGAAACAGTTCTCGTGCTGCAAACTGGCACGGACTGAGCTCAGGGCTGGCATGGAGCGGATCTTCAACACAGAAATAGGGAAGCAGGCCGTTCTTCCAAGAACCCTTTTTATTCTGACACTTCAAAACAAGTCTGCTGGCTTATTTTCCCAAAGTCCATTAAAGGTTTTTCACAATTCGTTAGAAATAACAATTTAAAAATAGTAATCATGACGTGGTTCTGTAGGGAATAAAACCCCTCTGATTGATGACTCTCAATACCACTTCTAGCAGCTTTTTTTTTTGTTGTTGTTCTCCTTAGTCCTGAGATGTTTTCTCTCCTGTTGATGGTATATTAAAATATAAATGGCGTGAATCACCTAAGTACCCAAAGGTGATGGCTGAGGGTAACCCGTCAGGAATTTGTTGCTGCCTCTGTACATCTTGGAGAGACGTCTGTTTCCTGGAATGAAATGAATGAGCTGTGGGCAAGCAGCAGGCTGGGGCAGAGCTGGGGACACTAGGTGGAGTGCTGAGTTGGGACCACAGCACCGTTGTTGCCATCTTCACCCAACAAGTTGTCTCCTGAGTCGGTTTCGGTTCATCTCTGGCAAAGAGATTGCAAAAGATGCGGTCGAAGCAAACAGAGGCAGCACAAAGCTCATGCCCATCAAAAAGGGGATGAAGAAGGTCCCTTCTGTGTATGGGCTGCTAGAATCTGTAATGGTGAGGGATGAATGGGAGCAAATTCCTTACAGGTCAAAAGTGCAGAGGGAGCTGTGGCTCTTTGCATTTGTTTGTGTTTTTGATTCTTCAATGCGAATCTGCTGGCTTGCTGACAGAGCCAAGTGGAGCAACTGCTGAAAGGGTTTGCCCTGGTGGCCCGGGTTGTGGAGCAGCACAAACAGGAAACGTGAGGTACAATAGGAATGTTCTCTGTGCGAGGGTCACAGCAGGGTTCCAGTGTTTTCAGAACTGTAATATGTGGGATTGTCACTTCCATTCTTCCTGGGCTGATCTGTAGCAGAGTGGAAAGAGTGCAGGGCCGTGAAAAAGAACAGACAAATGCCTTTGAAGAGAAGTGAATAGGAAAGAGAGTGTCCTTATTGCCAGTGCTGGCTTGAGAGAGCCACTCGGAGTTTATCTGGGCTTGCGAGTTCAGTGTCTCACATCTCTTCTGAATTGGTTCCAGGGTTTGGCTTTGGTGAGGGATCACATTCTGGCCTCCCAAAAGTGTGGTAGTTTTGCAGCTGAAATTTGTTTTGGCCCCATCTGAACTGGTTTAGGGTAGAACCTGAAGATTTAAAATCACGTTTTGGCCTCAGCTGCATTGGTTTAGGGTAGAATCTGAAGACTGAAAATCCAGACACCCTGTGCAATAATGAACTCATTAATTTTTTAAAGAAAAAAATGTTGTTGGCTTAAATAATATAAAACCCAAAGCACAAATAAAAACCTTTTCTTTGCCAGGACTACTGAAAAGTTTTTATAATCAAACTTAATTCCTTTTCATTGTCTGGTTCCAGGATCTGAGCCTGTAAGGAGGCTCATGATAAAATTACTGCATTGCTTCTAAAAAGAAAAGCTCACAAAATAGGTCTTAGCTCACTTCTATGAAGTAGAATAATTTAGAAATCCACAGAATATTTTATTATTATTACTACTCCATTTCTTTATTTGTGACTTTAATAGAAGTATTTGTATAATGACTATCAGCTTTTAGGACAAGCTTTGCTTTTTCCATGGAGATCATTCAAATCTAATGTGAGAAACCCAGAAAACTCTGTTCTGTGTGTAAAGGAAAAAATGAGAAACAAGCTAAGCAGCCTCAGCCAGGTGGGAGGGCAGAGCTGTGCTCCCCTACCCAGTGCTGAATTATTTTTGTTAAGTGAGGTGTTCATTTGCAGACCATACTGTTCTTCAATGCACATGTCAACTTGCAAGCCTAAACCAAATTGAGATTAAAAAGTGATTCTGTCTAATGTCTGTGCTCAAATTACTGCTATTGGCTTCAGGTAGTTGAATGAAAAACACACCAGGGCGGAGGAGGCAGTGCAGAAGACAGAAATTAATTCTAAACTAAGTTGAAATGGATCCTGTTTGTGTGAGAGTTGTTTGTGACTCTTATTCTCTCGTTTGCTTCCTTCTTGCCTTTAAACCTACTTCCTCCAGCTGTCCCTAGCTTTCTACAATGAACTGAAACATCCTGGAATACATGAATCAACATACAAATAAAAAAATTAGGTGCTCGTCTGTTGAGATCTGCTGCTTACAGCTCACACTGCTCCGAGCTGCAGCATTGGTATTAAAAATACACTGATGAACTCAGAAGGTCTAGGAATTAAACTGGACACTGCTGCCAGATGAATTGTGTAAGCTGGGTGTTTCTTAAGCCTTCTGGTGGCTTGCTTGCATTAGAAAAATCTGAGATTCAAACTGATATTTTCAAGGAGAAAAAGGTCTTTGGGAATCTTAGTCCCTCCGAGTGCACCCACTGTTGTTGTATATGTCAGGGACCAAGAGATACCTGCAAAGAATAAAAACCACCACCTCTGGCTGAGATGATGCCATGGAAGAACAATCCCTTCAAGTGCTGCAGCTCAGCCTGGGAGGTTGTGAACTGAGCCTCCAGCCCCCAGTCTGGTGTGTTGATGTGAGGTGAAGCTGGTGGTGGTTTAATTTCTGCTGGGGGCAAGTCTGCCAACTGCCAGGCAGACGCTGCCAGTCCCACAGTCCTGCTCTGAGGGTGGTAACCCCTTGTGTAGGGGCTGGTGGAACATCTGGAAGCAATAACCTCCCATGTTGCCCCACCATGAATTGCTGGACCTCATGAGTCAGAACCCAAAATGGTGTGACTGGGAGTGCCATATATGGCTTCCAGTGCTGCTGGAAGTGGTGCAGGTCAGACCTTGTGTGGTTGATCTGAAGTTGCAACCCTGGCAATAAACAGCTTATGAGACATGTCCCCATGTGTGTGGTGTTAGCTACCTTGCTTTGACTTCAGGAATCCACAAAACGTTGATGTCACATTAATATTTTAGCTATGTTGACCATCTTGGCCAGCCATAGTGATTTGAACTTGCAGCAAGCTGGGGAGTTAGTGAGATGATTTCTACAAGCTGTTCCTTTTGAGGGGCGATGGACTTCACCTTTCACATGCTGATGCTTTCTTTTCATTATCTGCTTTTGACTTCCTCATCGCTGGTTCTGTGTCCCATAACTTCTGCGAGGTCACATTCTCCTCACTTGCTCCCTTGGAGTTTCTGTTCTTTTTTTTTCCTATGCACAGCCTGAACTTTTTGCTTTTCATGCCACTGCTGCCTCGAACGGGCTGCAGAAAATCAAAACGGTGCACGGCAGTCTCTGGAAACCTCAAAGCCAGTCCTCACTGCTGGTGTCAAGGTGAATGGATGCTGCTGTGATTTGCCTTGAGCAGCCTGCTCTAGTGGGAGGTGTCCCTGCCTATGGCGGGGGGTTGGAGCTGGATGATCCTTGAGGTCCCTTCCAACCTAAACCATTCTATGATTCTATTCTTCAGAAATTATAAGTAGGTGGATAGGGAAGGGGAAGGAGAGATTGCTGACAGATTATTTTTGTCTTCTGACAGTACCAGAGTATAAGCTTGGATTTTTCCAGTTGGGCCTTTCCCTGACGTGAGTCTATTAGCAAAATGTCTGCTTTTGGTGCTCCTCCTCAAAGCGCAGTGTGGCCCTGCTATGTGTGCACTGGTGCCATGTGCCTGCTCCCTTCACACTTCTTAGTCATATTTATAACTTGTGGCTCTTGGTTTGGAATTTCCATCAGCTACGCTCTGTGGGGCAAGGCTTGACTGAAGTGGGAATAGAAACTAACAGACACCTGATTGTAAAGTTAGTACAGTGCCTGAAATGCTGTGGGGATCTGCTAAAGCCAACCCTGACCACTCGATGGGTGTTTGTGCCACTCGAGGATGCCTTAGGTATGGGATCCTTCTTCATTCTGCCTGGCCATAGAGCCTGGTACTGCATACCAGACACCATCTGAAATCACAGACGTTTTAATCTCCTAGCGCAGACAGGCTGGCTAGATTGACATATTTACAAGTCACCTCCAGATCAAGCTTCTTATCCCCTCTTAATCACAGCATTTTTCTCTGTGGGTAGTTGTCCACTGCTCTTAAAGATAAAAAAGATGCTGTAAACGTGGTGTTACTTTCTTGAGAGGTGTAATGACTTCATAGATAAGTATGAGATGAGTCGCAGCCTGGGGCAATGCTTGCAGGATGTTTCCCATGAGAAGCAAGCTTTTGTTTTTTCCAATTTATCTTAATCAAATAGAGCATGACATGTTTCCCCCCTGTGGAAGGGCTGAGGCTTGAACCCAGTGTGAAAAGCAGTGTGTCCATGGAGGAAAACAGATTTTTGGCGCATTAAGTTCAGCGGTGAGTTCAGTGTGATCTTTTTCTTGCTGGCAAACACATCACTTTCCTGTGTGGAAGGGTTCTAAATTAAAGCCAGTCTAAAATTGTACCTTCCCCTTAAAAGAAAAGGTTAAAATCAGCTGTGGCTGTTCTTGTGCTCATCTCACTTTGGTGTTCTGTGAGGGGGCAAGTGAGAAACCAGCACTTGATAGGGAGTTTGTTTGGAGCTCAAATTGTGTTCACAGGCTGGGTGCACAGAGTGATTAATAATGTGAGAAGATGATCTGTTTTTAATTGGGTATTCAGTCACTTTTCCGTATGGTAAAGATTTTTCTGTGGGAAGAATTAGGCATATCAGCATCTTGTTAAGGATTTCTACATCTTGATTGTTTTCCACGCGGCTGCCTAGGGAGGTAGTGGAAGCCTCATCCCTGGAAGGTTTTAAGGCCAGGCTGGATGGGGCTCCGAGCAACCTGATTTAGTGTGAGGTGTCCCTGCACATGGCTAGATGATCCTTGAGGTTCCTTCCAGCCCTGACAATTCTGTGATCCCTTTCTGCTTGCACTGATGCATTTCACCCTACCCTGATCCAGGGTAGGGTGTCCCTGCCCATGGCAGAAGGATTGGAACTAGATGATACTTGTGGTCCCTTCCAACCCTGGCTGATTCTATGATTCTATGATTTCCAAGCATAATTTATAGATAAAAGATAACTTGCTAGAAATTTTACAACACAGCATTTAAAGTAACTTATTTCTAAGGATCAGCAGTGTCCTAACTTGGGTGCACTCAGTAACCGAACTAAAGCTTCCCCGAAGGCCTCTGGAGTTCAAGAGTTTGAGGTTACCTTCTAGGAGACATTAGGGTTGTGTAGATAGGGATTTCCAAACTCCCCTAAATTACTATTGCTAAAAAAAAATATAAATAGGATTTATGTTGAGTTGATCTCACTGACCAGATCTTGTCTTGTTGGATTTGTAAATTGTAGAGATATTTCCAACAAATCACATTCCAACCTAACCACAGGCTCCTTCTGGTCGTCAGCAGTGGCAAGCAAATGTTTCTCACCCCCGGTCAGCAGAATGTTTCTCAATTTTTCTTCTCTGTTAGCCCTTGTTAGTGCCTCCTGCAATTTAAAAGAAAGAAAATGAAGAAAAAGGAGAAAAAAAATAACAAAACCATTGAAAGAGGGTGAGGGAAAGACAGTTGGTGTTCAGGATCTTACATGCCTTGAATTTCAGCGACTCTTGCTGGTTTGGCACACAGAGTGTCTACTAAATCTCCTGGGTTTAGTTTTTGTTGTCTGGTATGACAAGATTTGAAGTAGTTTTTGCAAATGCCCTCCTCAAAGGTAGAGCTCTAGTTAGAGGAGGTATCTGAGAGGGTTTCCTGAGGTGTTGAAATAAAGTGAGCTGTTGCAGAGAGGCAAAAACATTCTTGAGCATTTACTGGGGCCCCACGCGGAGAAGGAGGAGGAGAGGGTGGAGGAGGTATTATTTGTGAAGAGGATTAAAAAATTGTATGAGAATGAATCCTTCTGCCACAGGGGAGGAGTACAGAGAAAATATCTGAGTGGATATGAACTGGGACTTTCCAAAGGTACCACCTAAAGCCCATTTGAAGTGGGTTCCCTTTTCCACTCATAGTTAACCCATCACTGTTGCTAAATACAAAGCAAAATGGCACCTCTCTTATGAAACAGCCAGTGACCCTCCCACTATTCCTACCCCCCACCCTCCCTGCAACCATGGTCCTGTTTAGCCAACCATTGTTTTGAGGTGCTTGGTAACCAGGGCTTTGTGAAAGTCTAATGCTCTGTGTAAGCTTTCGGAGCTGAGCTAGAACAAAAGCAGATGTTAGAGATGTTGCACGAAGCCTGCCAAGCTGCAAGCCGATGTCCGTTTGACTAGCAGGACAGCTGGGCTCTGCTGCCAGCAGAGGACACACAGGACTGTTCAGCTTTCCTTTGGCTCCCTCTGAGCTCCAGTGCTCCACACTTCATCGCTCCAAATGAACCGTTCATGCTTGCTTTCTTATTCCAGTTAAAATGTGGCTTCTGTGGGTTCCATAACTCCAACACTTTTTTCCATCATAGAACTGTTAACGTTGCAGTGGAAGAATTATGTTCAACTGGTGTAGTCTTCAGGTGTTTCGTTGGCCACTGACAGCTGCTTTGTGAAATGTAATTTTTTCCATTGGTTACTTGTAAAATATTTCCTTTTGCAAACGTTTGTTGAGACTTGAGAGAACTCTTGGAACAGGAGTCAATGTTTTGAGACTTAAGCCATGTTACAGATTGCCAGGTTGGAGGAGACCTCAAGGATCATCTGGTCCAACCTCTCTAAGTGATAGTGTAGGTGAAATGAGCTGGCCTCAGCACCCTGGCAAGCTGAGTCTTAGTATTGAGCAGTGTGGGGGAATTCAGTGCTTTGGGAGATGATTCCAGTTTCTTAACTGTTCCCATGGTGAAACATTTTCTTCTGGGTTCCAGTCAGAATCTCCCCAGCAGTAACTTGTCTCCACCACCCCTTGTCTTTTCTATGTGACTCCTTGTTAAAAAAGAAGTTTCCATCATCCTGGTAGCCACCCTTTCTGTACTGGCCCGTGGCAATAAGGTCTCCCCTAAGCAAGCCTTCTCTTCTCAAAGCTCTCTCAGCCTCTCCTCATGTGGCAGCTCTTCCAGTCTTCTGATCATTCTTCGTGGACCTTCTCTGGACACTTTCCAGCCTCTCCCTATATTTTCTTACAGAGCAAGGATCTCCAGGATGGCAATTCTGGAGCACAGGAGGTTCCACCTCGAAGTTCCCCCTTGTGTTATTACTGTAAGGGTCACAGAGCACTGGAACAGGCTGCCCAGAAAGGCTGTGGAGTCTCCTTCTCTGAAGACTTTCAAGGCCTGTCTGGATGCATTCCTCTGTGACCTGAGCTAGATTGTATGGTCCTGCTCTGGCACGGGGTGGGGGGGATTGGACTCGATCTCTTTGGGTCCCTCCCAATCCTTGACATCCTGTGATCCTGTGATTCTGTTGAGAGAAGCTGCTTATGGCAAGAAGCTGCTGCAGCAGCCTCCAGTTAGGCATTGTGCCATTGCTTACTCTCCTGAGATTACAGAGTCTTCTTTACACACCTTGTGTGCAGCTGGAGAAGAAATGTTGGTAATGCCATCACTGAGACCTTGCAAGAGGGTGGGAGAACCTTGCAATTAAATTTGTCTCATGCTGTTATAAAACTGAACAAGTAACAGTCTCCCATTGCAGCTAGCTGTAGTTGTGCTGCAATGCAGTGTCTTCCCAATTTTGTGGAACTGAAAACCACACTTCTTGATTCACACACCGGATCTCACCGCCTCAGCAACCACCTTGCCCTTACTCTCAGGGGAACATAGGAAATGGTCATTTACAACTCAAGTACGTGGGGATTTCCTCCATGCAAATTTGCCGTTCAAGAGAACTTCAGTGCAGATTTCTGCAGGTAAAAACCATTTGTTTAAGGAAGGTGGCTTGAGGCCTTTGTTGACCTAAGGTAGTTGTCAGGAGTGAGACCTCACCAGCGGTGCTGTGCCCAGCTCCGGGGCCTCCAACACAAGAAAAGACACAGACTTGCTGGATTGAATCCAGAGAAGAGACACAAAGATGATCAAAGGGCTGGAGCACCTCTCCTACAAAGACAGGCTGAAGGAATTTGGGCTGGAAAGCAGCGCTACAGGCTGGGGACAGAGTGGCTGGAGAGCAGCCAGGCAGAAAGGGACCTAGGGGTACTGGTAGATGGTGGGCTGAACGTGAGCCAGCAGTGTGGCCAGGAGAGCCAGTTGCATCCTGGCCTGGATCAGGAACAGTGTGGCCAGCAGGACAAGGGAGGTTATTCTGCCCCTGTACTCGGCACTGCCTAGGCCGCACCTTGAGTGCTGTGTCCAGTTCTGGGCCCTCCAATTCAAGAGAGATGTTGAGGTGCTGGAATGTGTCCAGAGAAGGGCAATGAAGCTGGTGAGGGGGCTGGAGAACAACCCTGTGAAGAGAGGCTGAGGGAGCTGGGGGTGTGCAGCCTGCAGAAGAGGNTTTTTTTTTTTTTTTTTTTTTTGAAAGGAGAAGGCTCCTGGGAGATCTTAGAGCACCCTATCTGAAGGGGACCTACAAGAAGGGAGGGCAGAGACTGTTTAGGAGGGCCTGTGGTGATAGGATGAAGGGCAATGCTCTTGAAACTGGATCAGGGGAGGTTTAGGTTG